>OX291560.1:0-25000 GCA_946406115.1 Apoda limacodes | reverse complement strand
CGTTGCAGCCCGCAGCCGCAGCGAGCGGAGATACATATGCCGATGTCATACGAGCAGCGAGGCGCAGTGTTGACCTGGCAACACTCGGAATACCAGAGCTACGGTTCCGCGTCGGCGCAACGGGTGCGCGAATTATAGAGGTGCCCGGTGGTACAAGCGGCGACAAGGCAGACTCGCTCGCAGCCAAGCTAAGGGAGGCCCTTGGCTCTGAGCGGGTGTCTGTCACCCGCCCCGTTAAGACGGCGGAGTTACGCCTCTACGGCGTAGAAGAATCGGTAACCAGCGACGAGGTTATCGCCGCCGTGGCCACAGCTGGCGAGTGTACGCAGGAGTCAGTTACGGTCGGACCGACACGCAGCGGTACAGTGTGGATACGCTGCCCACTCTTCGCTGCCAGGAAGTTGTCGTCGCTCGGGCGCTTGCTTGTGGGTTGGTCGCCTGTGCGTATTGAGCCGCTCGCTGCGCGCCCACTGCGCTGCTACCGGTGCCTGGAGCCGGGCCACACCGCCGTGCTCTGTTCTTCAGAGACGAACCGCAGCAGCGAATGCTACCGCTGTGGTGAGACGGGCCATAAATCGAACACGTGTTTTGCCAAGCCGCGCTGCACCGTGTGCGCGGCGGCCGGCAGACCCGCGGAGCACAGGGGCGGATCGAGCCTTTGCCCCGCCCCTGTCAAAAAGACGCCAGCTAGCGGCGGCCCCAAAACTGCTGGGGCCGGGCCGCGGCCAGCCCAGCCGACCCCGTCCGGGGCCGAGGAGGACAGTATGCAGGCTGAGTGATGGCCAGGCTTCTCCAGGCAAACCTTAACTGCTGTGCCAGAGCTCAGGACCTACTGGTTCAGAGCGTAGCTGAATACGGAGTGGACGTCGCCATAGTAGCGGAACCGTACTGGGTGCCGCCGACCGGCCAGTGGGCTGGCGACTTGGACGGCACAGCGACTATCTTTGCGAAGGGCCTGGCACGGACGTCAGCCGGCCATGGCTGGGTGGCAGCAGAGCTGGAGGGCGAGTACCTGGTGGTGGCATGTTATTTCTCACCCAACCGGCCGCTCCACGAGTTCGAGTCCTACCTGGAGGACCTCGGGGCGGCCATTGAACTAAGTGGCGTTGGAAATGTCATTGTGGCTGGGGACTTTAACGCAAAGTCTCCGGCATGGGGTTCGCCGGTCGCAAGTGCGAGGGGCGAGTCATTGTTGGAGTGGGCCGTCGCGGGAGGTCTGTCTGTGTGCAATACCGGGGCAGTACACACGTGTGTGAGGCGAGAGGGTGGCTCTGTCGTGGACGTTACCTTTGCGACCGCCGCCCTCGCCCGCCGCGTGTCTGGCTGGAGGGTAATGGAGGGTGTCGAGACGTTGTCGGACCATCGTTACGTACGGTTTGACGTCTCCGCCCTCCCCGATGCCCCAGCCGACGCATGGTCACGGTTGCACGGGGATCCCCCGCGATGGTCGTTAAAGCGATTGGATCGCGACCGGCTCGAGGAGGCGGCTTTGGTCGAGTCCTGGCTCCCGGGTCCCATCGGACACGACCCGGCCGCCGAGGCAGATCGCCTGGGCGAAGCGGTGGCCCGCATTTGCGATGCCGCGATGCCGCGGCTCGGTACGCGTGCGCCTTGGCGCCGCGTGCACTGGTGGACGGAGGATGTGGCACGGTTGCGCGCTGACTGCGTCGCGGCGCGTCGCGCCTTTGCCCGCTGCCGCCGGCGGCGCCGTGCCCGTGACCCGGGAGAGGAGGACACGCTTTACGCCGCATACAGGGAGCGTGTCGCGGACCTGTCAACGGCCATTTGCCGGGCCAAGTCTGCCGCTAGGGACGAGCTACTGGCGTCGCTCGATCGGGACCCGTGGGGGCGCCCTTATCGTATGGTCCGGAATAAGCTCCGACCATACGCGCCGCCCCTCACGCGGACGATGCAGCCGGCGCTGGTAGAGCGTGTAGTGACCGTCCTTTTTCCTGCGGCGGACGAAGTGCGGCCACCGCCGATGCGCCCGCCCGCCGCCGCCGCTGCCGCCGCCGCTGCCGCGGTCGATGTGATCGAGGTCACAGAGTCCGAGCTCGAGCGGGTGGTAGCGCGCATGCGTGGCCGCAACAAGGCGCCTGGCCTTGACGGGGTCCATGGCCGTGCGCTCGGCCTCACCCTTGAGGTCTTGGGCGAGTGGTTCCGGCGGTTGCTGAGCGCCTGCCTCAGTCGAGGTGTTTTCCCGCGGCGGTGGAAGGCTGGCCGGCTGGTCCTTCTGCGGAAGGAAGGGCGGCCCGCTGATGAGCCGTCGGCCTATCGCCCGCTCGTCTTGCTGGACGAGGCGGGCAAGTTGCTGGAGCGCGTTGTGGCGGACCGCCTCACGCGCCACCTTGACACCGTTGGCCCCGGCCTTTCCGAGGCCCAGTTCGGCTTCCGCCGGGCCCGGTCAACCATTGATGCGGTGAGGCGAGTCAAGGCGCTAGCTGAGAGCGCAGTTGCCCGGGGTGAGGTCGTGTTGGCGGTGTCCCTAGACATTGCCAACGCCTTCAATACGCTCCCCTGGGCGTGTATCGTGGAGGCGCTCCAGTACCACGGCTTTCCGCCGTACCTGTGCCGCGTCGTCGAGGCCTACCTCTCGGACCGAGAGGTCAGGTATCCGACGCGGGAAGAGTGGGCCGTCCGGCCTATGACGCGCGGTGTTCCACAGGGCTCTGTTCTTGGGCCCCTCCTGTGGAACATCGGTTACGATTGGGTGTTGCGGGGCGCGCTGCTGCGTGGCGTCGGCGTCACGTGTTACGCCGACGACACACTTGTCACGGCACGTGGCCGTAACTTCGAGGAGACGGCCGCCCTGGCTGCCGCTGGGGCGGCACACGTCGTGCGGCGCATCCGCCGACTTGGGCTGGAGGTCGCGCTGCGGAAGACAGAGGCTATATGCTTCCACGGCCCGCGGCGCGGTCCGCCGGCCGGTGCGGTGGTCGTCGTCGGAGGTGAGGCGGTAGAGGTCGGATCGGCGATGCGCTACCTTGGCATCGTTCTTGACCCCCGCCTCACGTTTCGGCCGCACTTTGAGCGGCTGGTGCCGCGACTGATGAGCGCGGCAGGCGCACTTAGCCGCCTGCTGCGCAACGACGACGGGCCTGGCACTACCTGTCGGCGCTTATACGCCGGGGTCGTGCGCTCCATGGCGCTGTACGGGGCGCCCGTGTGGGTGGACGCGCTCTGCGCCCGCAACCGGGCGCTCCTCCGGCGGCCGCAGCGCGTGATGGCAGTACGGGTCGTGCGCGGCTATCGCACGATCTCTTTTGAGGCGGCATGCGTGCTTGCCGGCAGCATGCCCTGGGAGCTGGACGCTCGGCTGCTCGCCGCGACGTACAATCGCGTCGTTGAGGCCCGAGCGTCGCCCCGGGGTGAAGAGGAGGCGGTGGAGTGGACGCGGTGGCGCGAGCGGGTGCGCTTGCGCCTACTTGCGCAGTGGCGCGAGTCATTGGTGCGGCCGTCGGCCGGGCAGGCAACCGTCGACGCTATCCGGCCTGTCCTGAAGCAGTGGTGTGGCCTACGCTCACATGGCCACCTGTCCTACCGCCTGACGCAGGTCCTCTCGGGGCACGGTTGCTTCGGGAGGTATCTCCACCGGGTGGCGGGGCGAGAGCAGACGGCTGAGTGCCACCACTGTGGCTGCGCCGATGACACGGCGCGTCACACCTTGGAGCTTTGCCCGGCCTGGGCAGAGGAGCGCGCGACCCTGGTCGCCGTCGCAGGGGCGGATCTCTCGCTGCCGGCCCTTGTCAGGGGCATGGTTCGCAGCGAGAGAGTATGGAGGGCCGCCGCAGCTTTCGCTGAGGCTGTCATGCGGCGGAAGGAGGAGGCGGAGCGCGAGCGGGAGAGGGATCCCGCTGCGCCCCGGACAAGAAGACCGCGGCCTAGGTCCCGGCGGATGGCGCACACGCGCCAGCTGCCGCCTTAGCCGAGGCCCCGGGCGGAGGGCGCTTGGAAGCCTTCCGCTCACCCACGAGAGGGATGGGGTCAGAGGGGGGAGATGCCGAGCCATGTGTTCCCGGCACGGCATCTCAAAGGGGTGGAAGGGCAGCACCGCTTGTTTGGTTTACAACCGAGCTGTGCTGCCAATAGAGCAAAGGTAACGCTGCTGGTGGAGTCGCGGATGCATTCTTGAGTTCCCGTGGCTCCGCCGTAAAGGCGCGAGAAGGAACACCGTTGGTTTTAGTCGGTACGAGTCCGACATAACCTGTGCACCGTCCTTGCGGTGCATGGGTATCCATGAGGATTTCCAACGAAAAAAAAAAAAAAAAAAAAAAAAAAAAAAAAAAAAAAAAAAAAAAGGTTAGGTTAGGTTAGGTTGTGACTTGTGGGGAACGCGCTAGCGAACGGATCGTTTTTCGTTCGCTCCCGTGTTTCTAACGTACTGAACCTGTAAAACCGTGTGTGCGTACGTTTGGGATGGACCTACGGGCTATTCCAAGCCCCGTGAAGTGAAGACAGTGACTTTAGAGGATCCGTGTCGCTCTCTGACGAAGCTAGCCCCGCTCACCCTGAGCTGTGTGGCCGTTTTTGCCAGATTGAGCGCCGGATTCTCGTCCAGTGTTGACTTTTTTGTGCGTGTGTTGTTTGGGAGGGACCGTTAGGCGATTCTCAGCATCGCATTGCCTTTGAAAGTGCTAAATTTCGCGTCTGTGACGAAGCTGCGCAAAGCTGTGCGAAGCGGGACCGAGCTGTGAGACAGCTTCGCCAATTCTTGTGTGACGATATTTTTAGTGTGTAGTGTGTGTTCGCCGTGCTGTGGAGGGACCGTAAGGCAAATCTCAGCACCGCAGTGCCACCCACTGAGGGGCCAGGCGGAGTTGCATCATTGTGGCGCCAGCCTGTCTGAGGCACATAGCGGCTTCGTGTGAGTACTTTTCAGTGTTTTTCTTTTTGATTACGTTGTGGATGGACCTTGCGGCGACTCCCAACGTGGTTTAAAAACCAGCGGGACGGTAAATCGCGAAGCTGTGTGAAGCTGTGCGAAGCGGGGCCAGCTCGGGTCGAGCTGACGGGCAGCTTCGGCCAGCTTCGACAAACTTTAGTGTTTTTATGTTTTATTGTGTTGTGGATGGACCCTTGGGCGACTCCCAACATACTTTATTAGTGTGTGTTGACTAAATAACTTATATTTTGTGTGTTAATTGTATTTATATTTGTAAAATACGAGTATTTACGGTTTTTGTTTTAAAACATGAGCAGTAAGAATAAAACTACAACCATGGAGGTACCGTCAGGAAGTGCGTTCCGCAAGGTGGCGGAAAAGCGCCCCCTAGAGGCGTTGAGCGACAGCTCGGAGGAGGAGCGGAAAGTGGGTTCCGTCAGGAAATGCCCACCCACAAATACGCGCGAGCGGGGCAGGCCACCGACGACCGGCGAATACGTCGGCCTAGCAAAGGCCAAGGAGGACCTGAATGCGGCGAAGCGGGAGGAGCTGAGGCTGCGAGCAGAGGAGGAGCTTGCAGCCTCCACGGAGGAGCTCCGGCGCACGACGCCGCGTCTGTCGTCGGGACGTACCACCGACGACAGCGAATCGACCGGTGAGCTTTCGGCGGCTCAGCTAATGAAGGAGGTGACGCGCTGCGTCACATATATCAACGAAGTAGGACGAAAATCAAAAAACCTTAAAGGTGAACTCGTCGGTGGCCTAAAAAAGGCCACAGCGGGGATTACAGAGGCTGTGGTCAGACTTGGCGAACTGACGGCCTCCGAAGAGGCTCGTCTAATGAAGACAGAAGTAAGGAAGCTGAAGGAAGATAACGTTCGCCTACGTGAGCAAACGGCAGAGCTGGTGGCAGAGCTAAGGGCGCTGAGGCAGGAGGCCTCGCGCCCCCCTCCCAATCCTCCTGCCACCTCACCGGCTGCAGTGGATGTGCAGGCACTCAGCCGCGCAATAACGGAGGAGGTTAGCCGCTCCGTCCTTGCCGCGGTGAGTGAGCGTTTCGGCGCTTTGGAGGCGCGCTGTTTACCCGCGCCCCGCACCCGGTCTGTTGTTGCGGACAGGCCGACGGCGGCTAGTGTTGCCCGCCGCGTGACATATGCCTCCGCCACGGCCGCCTCCACCGCCCGCGCCGTACCAGTATCGGCGCCTCTGCGCGGCCGTGGCCGTGGCCAGAGCGGCGCTACGAGCGCGCGAGTGCGCGACGTGTCGAGCGCCCGCACTCCCAGCCGAACGCGCGCCGCGGTCCCTGCCGCCGCCCCATCCAGCATCGTGCGTGCTGCGCCACCGCGCGCTGCCGCTCCTGCATCTGTGTCAGCGATTACAAGCGCGCCACCGGTGCCACAGCGCGCTGCGCCACTGCCGCCGCGCGCCGCGCCGCGTGCTGCCTTGCGCACTGAGCCTATCGCCCCACAGAGGCCACTGTTAGCCCCGGCCCCTAGTGCTGGGCCGACAAGGCGTGGACGCAGGAGAAGACGAACACTTGCGGCGATTCGTGCGCCGGATGCGGAGCAGGCACACGTCACTCAAGACGACGGCTGGCAAACTGTCGCGCCCAGGAGGGCCGACAATAATCTTACGCGACGGCAATCACGGTCACGATCTGCGGGCCGGCGCGGACGAGCGCCAGCCGCACGCTCGGCCGTCCGTGTGCCAAGGATGCCACGCTCCACGGCCGTGGCTTTAACGTTGCAGCCCGCAGCCGCAGCGAGCGGAGATACATATGCCGATGTCATACGAGCAGCGAGGCGCAGTGTTGACCTGGCAACACTCGGAATACCAGAGCTACGGTTCCGCGTCGGCGCAACGGGTGCGCGAATTATAGAGGTGCCCGGTGGTACAAGCGGCGACAAGGCAGACTCGCTCGCAGCCAAGCTAAGGGAGGCCCTTGGCTCTGAGCGGGTGTCTGTCACCCGCCCCGTTAAGACGGCGGAGTTACGCCTCTACGGCGTAGAAGAATCGGTAACCAGCGACGAGGTTATCGCCGCCGTGGCCACAGCTGGCGAGTGTACGCAGGAGTCAGTTACGGTCGGACCGACACGCAGCGGTACAGTGTGGATACGCTGCCCACTCTTCGCTGCCAGGAAGTTGTCGTCGCTCGGGCGCTTGCTTGTGGGTTGGTCGCCTGTGCGTATTGAGCCGCTCGCTGCGCGCCCACTGCGCTGCTACCGGTGCCTGGAGCCGGGCCACACCGCCGTGCTCTGTTCTTCAGAGACGAACCGCAGCAGCGAATGCTACCGCTGTGGTGAGACGGGCCATAAATCGAACACGTGTTTTGCCAAGCCGCGCTGCACCGTGTGCGCGGCGGCCGGCAGACCCGCGGAGCACAGGGGCGGATCGAGCCTTTGCCCCGCCCCTCTCAAAAAGACGCCAGCTAGCGGCGGCCCCAACACTGCTGGGGCCGGGCCGCGGCCAGCCCAGCCGACCCCGTCCGGGGCCGAGGAGGACAGTATGCAGGCTGAGTGATGGCCAGGCTTCTCCAGGCAAACCTTAACTGCTGTGCCAGAGCTCAGGACCTACTGGTTCAGAGCGTAGCTGAATACGGAGTGGACGTCGCCATAGTAGCGGAACCGTACTGGGTGCCGCCGACCGCCCAGTGGGCTGGTGACCTAGACGGCACAGTGGCTATATTCATGAAGGGCCCGGCTCGGACATCAGCTGGCCATGGCTGGGTGGCTGTGGAGGACATGTCGTTTGGTGGCCTTGTGGTGGCGTGTTATTTCTCGCCCAACCGGCCGCTCCACGAGTTTGACTCCTACCTGGAGGACCTCGGGGCGGCCATCGAGTTAAGCGGCGCTGGACATGTCCTTGTGGCTGGTGACTTTAACGCAAAGTCTCCGGCATGGGGTTCGCCGGTCGCAAGTGCGAGGGGCGAGTCATTGTTGGAGTGGGCCGTCGCGGGAGGTCTGTCTGTGTGCAACACCGGGGCAGTACACACGTGTGTGAGGCGAGAGGGTGGCTCTGTCGTAGACGTTACTTTCGCGACCGCCGCCCTCGCCCGCCGCGTGTCTGGCTGGAGGGTAATGGAGGGCGTCGAGACGTTGTCGGACCATCGTTACGTACGGTTTGACGTCTCCGCCCTCCCCGATGCCCCAGCCGATGCATGGTCACGGTTGCACGGGGATCCCCCGCGATGGTCGTTAAAGCGATTGGATCGCGACCGGCTCGAGGAGGCGGCTTTGGTCGAGTCCTGGCTCCCGGGTCCCATCGGACGCGACCCGGCCGCCGAGGCCGATCGCCTGGGCGAAGCGGTGGCCCGCATTTGCGATGCCGCGATGCCGCGGCTCGGTACGCGTGCGCCTTTGCGCCGCGTGCACTGGTGGACGGAGGATGTGGCACGGTTGCGCGCTGACTGTGTCGCGGCGCGTCGCGCCTTTGCCCGCTGCCGCCGGCGGCGCCGTGCCCGTGACCCGGGAGAGGAGGACATGCTATACGCCGCATACAGGGAGCGTGTCGCGGACCTGTCAACGGCCATTTGCCGGGCCAAGTCTGCCGCTAGGGACGAGCTACTGGCGTCGCTCGATCGGGACCCGTGGGGGCGCCCTTATCGTATGGTCCGGAATAAGCTCCGACCATACGCGCCGCCCCTCACGCGGACGATGCGGCCGGCGCTGGTAGAGCGTGTAGTGACCGCCCTTTTCCCTGCGGCGGACGAAGTGCGGCCACCGCCGATGCGCCCGCCCGCCGCCGCCGCTGCCGCCGCCGCTGCCGCGGTCGATGTGATCGAGGTCACAGAGTCCGAGCTCGAGCGGGTGGTAGCGCGCATGCGTGGCCGCAACAAGGCGCCTGGCCTTGACGGGGTCCATGGCCGTGCGCTCGGCCTCACCCTTGAGGTCTTGGGCGAGTGGTTCCGGCGGTTGCTGAGCGCCTGCCTCAGTCGAGGTGTTTTCCCGCGGCGGTGGAAGGCTGGCCGGCTGGTCCTTCTGCGGAAGGAAGGGCGGCCCGCTGATGAGCCGTCGGCCTATCGCCCGCTCGTCTTGCTGGACGAGGCGGGCAAGTTGCTGGAGCGCGTTGTGGCGGACCGCCTCACGCGCCACCTTGACACCGTTGGCCCCGGCCTTTCCGAGGCCCAGTTCGGCTTCCGCCGGGCCCGGTCAACCATTGATGCGGTGAGACGAGTCAAGGCGCTAGCTGAGAGCGCAGTTGCCCGGGGTGAGGTCGTGTTGGCGGTGTCCCTAGACATTGCCAACGCCTTCAATACGCTCCCCTGGGCGTGTATCGTGGAGGCGCTCCAGTACCACGGCTTTCCGCCGTACCTGTGCCGCGTCGTCGAGGCCTACCTCTCGGACCGAGAGGTCAGATATCCGACGCGGGAAGAGTGGGCCGTCCGGCCTATGACGCGCGGTGTTCCACAGGGCTCGGTACTCGGGCCCCTCCTGTGGAACATCGGGTACGATTGGGTGTTGCGGGGCGCGCTGCTGCGTGGCGTCGGCGTCACGTGTTACGCCGACGACACACTTGTCACGGCACGTGGCCGTAACTTCGAGGAGGCGGCCGCCCTGGCTGCCGCTGGGGCGGCACACGTCGTGCGGCGCATTCGCCGACTTGGGCTGGAGGTCGCGCTGCGGAAGACGGAGGCTATATGCTTCCACGGCCCGCGGCGTGGTCCGCCGGCCGGTGCGGTGGTCGTCGTCGGAGGTGAGGCGGTAGAGGTCGGATCGGCGATGCGCTACCTTGGCATCGTTCTTGACCCCCGCCTCACGTTTCGGCCGCACTTTGAGCGGCTGGTGCCGCGACTGATGAGCGCGGCAGGCGCACTTAGCCGCCTGCTGCGCAACGACGACGGGCCTGGCACTACCTGTCGGCGCTTATACGCCGGGGTCGTGCGCTCCATGGCGCTGTACGGGGCGCCCGTGTGGGTGGACGCGCTCTGCGCCCGCAACCGGGCGCTCCTCCGGCGGCCGCAGCGGGTGATGGCAGTACGGGTCGTGCGCGGCTATCGCACGATCTCTTTCGAGGCGGCATGCGTGCTTGCCGGCAGCATGCCCTGGGAGCTGGACGCTCGGCTGCTCGCCGCGACGTACAATCGCGTCGTTGAGGCCCGAGCGTCGCCCCGGGGTGAAGAGGAGGCGGTGGAGTGGACGCGGTGGCGCGAGCGGGTGCGCTTGCGCCTGCTTGCGCAGTGGCGCGAGTCATTGGTGCGGCCGTCGGCCGGGCAGGCAACCGTCGACGCTATCCGGCCTGTCCTGGAGCAGTGGTGTGGCCTACGCTCACATGGCCACCTGTCCTACCGCCTGACGCAGGTCCTCTCGGGGCACGGTTGCTTCGGGAGGTATCTCCACCGGGTGGCGGGGCGAGAGCAGACGGCGGAGTGCCACCACTGTGGCTGCGCCGATGACACGGCGCGCCACACCTTGGAGCTTTGCCCGGCCTGGGCAGAGGAGCGCGCGACCCTGGTCGCCGTCGCAGGGGCGGATCTCTCGCTGCCGGCCCTTGTCAGGGGCATGGTTCGCAGCGAGAGAGTATGGAGGGCCGCCGCAGCTTTCGCTGAGGCTGTCATGCGGCGGAAGGAGGAGGCGGAGCGCGAGCGGGAGAGGGATCCCGCTGCGCCCCGGACAAGAAGACCGCGGCCTAGGTCCCGGCGGATGGCGCACACGCGCCAGCTGCCGCCTTAGCCGAGGCCCCGGGCGGAGGGCGCTTGGAAGCCTTCCGCTCACCCACGAGAGGGATGGGGTCAGAGGGGGGAGATGCCGAGCCATGTGTTCCCGGCACGGCATCTCAAAGGGGTGGAAGGGCAGCACCGCTTGTTTGGTTTACAACCGAGCTGTGCTGCCAATAGAGCAAAGGTAACGCTGCTGGTGGAGTCGCGGATGCATTCTTGAGTTCCCGTGGCTCCGCCGTAAAGGCGCGAGAAGGAACACCGTTGGTT
The DNA here is from genome assembly GCA_946406115.1 of Apoda limacodes. NCBI lineage: Eukaryota > Metazoa > Arthropoda > Insecta > Lepidoptera > Limacodidae > Apoda > Apoda limacodes. The sequence continues at coordinate 14,195 of OX291560.1, read as the reverse complement.
TTAGTCGGTACGAGTCCGACATAACCTGTGCACCGTCCTTGCGGTGCATGGGTATCCATGAGGATTTCCAACGAAAAAAAAAAAAAAAAAAAAAAAAAAAAAAAAAAAGGTTAGGTTAGGTTAGGTTAGGTTAGGTTAGGTTAGGTTAGGTTAGGTTAGGTTAGGTTAGGTTAGGTTAGGTTAGGTTAGGTTAGTCTTGTGAGGAACGCGCTAGCGAACGGATCGTTTTTCGTTCGCTCCTGTGTTTCTAACGTACTGAACCTGTAAAACCGTGTGTGCGTACGTTTGGGATGGACCTACGGGCTATTCCAAGCCCCGTGAAGTGAAGACAGTGACTTTAGAGGATCCGTGTCGCTCTCTGGCGAAGCTAGCACCGCTCACCCTGAGCTGTGTGGCCGTTTTTGCCAGATTGAGCGCCGGATTCTCGTCCAGTGTTGACTTTGTTGTGCGTGTGTTGTTTGGGAGGGACCGTTAGGCGATTCTCAACATCGCATTGCCTTTGAAAGTGCTAAATTTCGCGTCTGTGACGAAGCTGCGCAAAGCTGTGCGAAGCGGGACCGAGCTGTGAGACAGCTTCGCCAATTCTTGTGTGACGATATTTTTAGTGTGTCGTGTGTGTTCGCCGTGCTGTGGAGGGACCGTAAGGCAAATCTCAGCACCGCAGTGCCACCCACTGAGGGGCCAGGCGGAGTTGCATCATTGTGGCGCCAGCCTGTCTGAGGCACATAGCGGCTTCGTGTGAGTACTTTTTAGTGTTTTTCTTTTTGATTACGTTGTGGATGGACCTTGCGGCGACTCCCAACGTAGTTTAAAAACCAGCGGGACGGTAAATCGCGAAGCTGTGTGAGGCTGTGCGAAGCGGGGCCAGCTCGGGTCGAGCTGACGGGCAGCTTCGGCCAGCTTCGACAAACTTTAGTGTTTTTATGTTTTATTGTGTTGTGGATGGACCCTTGGGCGACTCCCAACATACTTTATTAGTGTGTGTTGACTAAATAACTTATAGTTTGTGTGTTTATTGTATTTATATTTGTAAAATACGAGTATTTACGGTTTTTGTTTTAAAACATGAGCAGTAAGAATAAAACTACAACCATGGAGGTACCGTCAGGAAGTGCGTTCCGCAAGGTGGCGGAAAAGCGCCCCCTAGAGGCGTTGAGCGATAGCTCTGAGGAGGAGCGGAAAGTGGGTTCCGTCAGGAAATGCCCACCCACAAATACGCGCGAGCGGGGCAGGCCACCGACGACCGGCGAATACGTCGGCCTAGCAAAGGCCAAGGAGGACCTGAATGCGGCGAAGCGGGAGGAGCTGAGGCTGCGAGCAGAGGAGGAGCTTGCAGCCTCCACGGAGGAGCTCCGGCGCACGACGCCGCGTCTGTCGTCGGGACGTACCACCGACGACAGCGAATCGACCGGTGAGCTTTCGGCGGCTCAGCTCATGAAGGAGGTGACGCGCTGCGTCACATATATCAACGAAGTAGGACGAAAATCAAAAAACCTTAAAGGTGAACTCGTCGGTGGCCTAAAAAAGGCCACAGCGGGGATTACAGAGGCTGTGGTCAGACTTGGCGAACTGACGGCCTCCGAAGAGGCTCGTCTAATGAAGACGGAAGTAAAGAAACTTAAAGAAGACAACGTTCGCCTTCGTGAACAAACGGCGGAGCTGGTGGCAGAGCTAAGGGCGCTGAGGCAGGAGGCCTCGCGCCCCCCTCCCAATCCTCCTGCCACCTCACCGGCTGCAGTGGATGTGCAGGCACTCAGCCGCACAATAACGGAGGAGGTTAGCCGCTCCGTCCTTGCCGCGGTGAGTGAGCGCTTCGGCGCCTTGGAAGCGCGCTGTTTACCCGCGCCCCGCACCCGGTCTGTTGTTGCGGACAGGCCGACAGCGGCTAGTGTTGCCCGCCGCGTGACATATGCCTCCGCCACGGCCGCCTCCACTGCCCGCGCCGTGCGCGACGTGTCGAGCGCCCGCACTCCCAGCCGAACGCGCGCCCGCAGTGCCAGCCGCGCGCGCGCCGCGGTCCCTGCCGCCGCCCCATCCAGTATCGTGCGTGCTGCGCCACCGCGCGCTGCCGCTCCTGCACCTGTGTCAGCGATTACAAGCGCGCCACCGGTGCCACCGCGCGCTGCGCCACTGCCGCCGCGCGCCGCGCCGCGTGCTGCCTTGCGCACTGAGCCACAAATAATAAAGGAGACGATTGCCCCACCGAGGCCACTGTTAGCCCCGGCCTCTTGTGCTAGGCCGACAAGGCGTGGACGCAGGAGGAGGCCAACACTTGCGGCGATTCGGGCGCCGGATGCGGAGCAGGCACACGTCACCGTCACTGCCACTCAAGACGACGGCTGGCAAACTGTCGCGCCCAGGAGGGCCGAAACTAATCTCACGCGACGGCAATCGCGTTCACGATCCGCGGGTCGGCGCGGACGAGCGCCGGCCGCACGCTCGGCCGTCCGTGTGCCACGGATGCCACGCTCCACGGCCGTGGCTTTAACATTGCAGCCCGCAGCCGCTGCGAGCGGAGATACCTATGCCGATGTCATACGGGCAGCGAGGCGCAGTGTTGACCTGGCAACACTGGGAATACCGGAGCTACGGTTCCGTGTCGGCGCAACGGGTGCGCGTATCATAGAGGTGCCGGGTGGTACAAGCGGCGACAAGGCAGACTCGCTCGCAGCCAAGCTAAGGGAGGCCCTTGGCTCTGAGCGGGTGTCTGTCACCCGCCCCGTTAAGACGGCGGAGTTACGCCTCTACGGCGTAGAAGAGTCGGTAACCAGCGACGAGGTGATCGCCGCCGTGGCCACAGCTGGCGAGTGTACGCAGGAGTCGGTTACGGTCGGACCGACACGCAGCGGTACAGCGTGGATACGCTGCCCACTCTTTGCTGCCAGGAAGTTGTCGTCGCTCGGGCGCTTGCTTGTGGGTTGGTCGCCTGTGCGTATTGAGCCGCTCGCTGCGCGCCCACTGCGCTGCTACCGGTGCCTGGAGCCGGGCCACACCGCCGTGCTCTGTTCTTCAGAGACGAACCGCAGCAGCGAATGCTACCGCTGTGGTGAGACGGGCCATAAATCGAATACGTGTTTTGCCAAGCCGCGCTGCACCGTGTGCGCGGCGGCCGGCAGACCCGCGGAGCACAGGGGCGGATCGAGCCTTTGCCCCGCCCCTCTCAAAAAGACGCCAGCTAGCGGCGGCCCCAACACTGCTGGGGCCGGGCCGCGGCCAGCCCAGCCGACCCCGTCCGGGGCCGAGGAGGACAGTATGCAGGCTGAGTGATGGCCAGGCTTCTCCAGGCAAACCTTAACTGCTGTGCCAGAGCTCAGGACCTACTGGTTCAGAGCGTAGCTGAATACGGAGTGGACGTCGCCATAGTAGCGGAACCGTACTGGGTGCCGCCGACCGCCCAGTGGGCTGGTGACCTAGACGGCACAGTGGCTGTATACACGAAGGGCCCGGCTCGGACATCAGCTGGCCATGGCTGGGTGGCAGCTGAAGTGGAGGACATGTCGTTTGGTGGCCTTGTAGTGGCGTGTTATTTCTCGCCCAACCGGCCGCTCCACGAGTTTGACTCCTACCTGGAGGACCTCGGGGCGGCCATCGAGTTAAGCGGCGCTGGACATGTCCTTGTGGCTGGTGACTTTAACGCAAAGTCTCCGGCATGGGGTTCGCCGGTCGCAAGTGCGAGGGGCGAGTCATTGTTGGAGTGGGCCGTCGCGGGAGGTCTGTCTGTGTGCAACACCGGGGCAGTACACACGTGTGTGAGGCGAGAGGGTGGCTCTGTCGTGGACGTTACTTTCGCGACCGCCGCCCTCGCCCGCCGCGTGTCTGGCTGGAGGGTAATGGAGGGCGTCGAGACGTTGTCGGACCATCGTTACGTACGGTTTGACGTCTCCGCCCTCCCCGATGCCCCAGCCGACGCATGGTCACGGTTGCGCGGGGATCCCCCGCGATGGTCGTTAAAGCGATTGGATCGCGACCGGCTCGAGGAGGCGGCTTTGGTCGAGTCCTGGCTCCCGGGTCCCTTCGGACACGACCCGGCCGCCGAGGCCGATCGCCTGGGCGAAGCGGTGGCCCGCATTTGCGATGCCGCGATGCCGCGGCTCGGTACGCGTGCGCCTTTGCGCCGCGTGCACTGGTGGACGGAGGATGTGGCACGGTTGCGCGCTGACTGTGTCGCGGCGCGTCGCGCCTTTGCCCGCTGCCGCCGGCGGCGCCGTGCCCGTGACCCGGGAGAGGAGGACACGCTATACGCCGCATACAGGGAGCGTGTCGCGGACCTGTCAACGGCCATTTGCCGGGCCAAGTCTGCCGCTAGGGACGAGCTACTGGCGTCGCTCGGTCGGGACCCGTGGGGGCGCCCTTATCGTATGGTCCGGAATAAGCTCCGACCATACGCGCCGCCCCTCGCGCGGACGATGCGGCCGGCGCTAGTAGAGCGTGTAGTGACCGCCCTTTTTCCTGCGGCGGACGAAGTGCGGCCACCGCCGATGCGCCCGCCCGCCGCCGCCGCTGCCGCGGTCGATGTGATCGAGGTCACAGAGTCCGAGCTCGAGCGGGTGGTAGCGCGCATGCGTGGCCGCAACAAGGCGCCTGGCCTTGACGGGGTCCATGGCCGTGCGCTCGGCCTCACCCTTGAGGTCTTGGGCGAGTGGTTCCGGCGGTTGCTGAGTGCCTGCCTCAGCCGAGGTGTTTTCCCGCGGCGGTGGAAGGCTGGCCGGCTGGTCCTTTTGCGGAAGGAGGGGCGGCCCGCTGATGAGCCGTCGGCCTATCGCCCGCTCGTCTTGCTGGACGAGGCGGGCAAGTTGCTGGAGCGCGTTGTGGCGGACCGCCTCACGCGCCATCTTGACACCGTTGGTCCCGGCCTTTCTGAGGCCCAGTTCGGCTTCCGCCGGGCCCGGTCAACCATCGATGCGGTGAGGCGAATCAAGGCGCTAGCTGAGAGCGCAGTCGCCCGGGGTGAGGTCGTGTTGGCGGTGTCCCTAGACATCGCCAACGCCTTCAATACGCTCCCCTGGGCGTGTATCGTGGAGGCGCTCCAGTACCACGGCTTTCCGCCGTACCTGTGCCGCGTCGTCGAGGCCTACCTCTCGGACCGAGAGGTCAGGTATCCGACGCGGGAAGAGTGGGCGGTCCGGCCTATGACGCGCGGTGTTCCACAGGGCTCTGTTCTCGGGCCCCTCCTGTGGAACATCGGTTACGATTGGGTGTTGCGGGGCGCGCTGCTGCGTGGCGTCGGCGTCACGTGTTACGCCGACGACACACTTGTCACGGCACGTGGCCGTAACTTCGAGGAGGCGGCCGCCCTGGCTGCCGCTGGGGCGGCACACGTCGTGCGGCGCATTCGCCGACTTGGGCTGGAGGTCGCGCTGCGGAAGACGGAGGCTATATGCTTCCACGGCCCGCGGCGTGGTCCGCCGGCCGGTGCGGTGGTCGTCGTCGGAGGTGAGGCGGTAGAGGTCGGATCGGCGATGCGCTATCTCGGCATCGTTCTTGACCCCCGCCTCACTTTTCGGCCACACTTTGAGCGGCTGGTGCCGCGACTGATGAGCGCGGCAGGCGCACTTAGCCGCCTGCTGCGCAACGACGACGGGCCTGGCACGACCTGCCGGCGCTTATACGCCGGGGTCGTGCGCTCTATGGCGCTGTACGGGGCGCCCGTGTGGGTGGACGCGCTCTGCGCCCGCAACCGGGCGCTCCTCCGGCGGCCGCAGCGCGTGATGGCAGTACGGGTCGTGCGCGGCTATCGCACGATCTCCTTTGAGGCGGCATGCGTGCTTGCCGGCAGCATGCCCTGGGAGCTGGACGCTCGGCTGCTCGCCGCGACGTACAATCGCGTCGTTGAGGCCCGAGCGTCGCCCCGGGGTGAAGAGGAGGCGATGGAGTGGACGCGGTGGCGCGAGCGGGTGCGCTTGCGCCTACTTGCGCAGTGGCGCGAGATGCTGGAGCGGCCGACGGCTGGACGGGCAACCGTCGACGCCGTCCGGCCAGTGTTGGTGCGATGGGTTGGCCTGCGCACACATGGCCACCTGTCATACCACCTCACGCAGATCCTCTCGGGGCATGGGTGCTTCGGGAGGTACCTGCACCGGGTGGCCGGCCGGGAGCAGACAGCCGAGTGCCATCACTGTGGCTGTGCCGAGGACACGGCGCAGCACACGGTGGAGGTTTGCCCGGCCTGGGCAGAGGAGCGTGCGACCCTGGTCGCCGTCGCAGGGGCGGATCTCTCGCTGCCGGCCCTTGTCAGGGGCATGGTTCGCAGCGAGAGAGTATGGAGGGCCGCCGCAGCTTTCGCTGAGGCTGTCATGCGGCGGAAGGAGGAGGCGGAGCGCGAGCGGGAGAGGGATCCCGCTGCGCCCCGGACAAGAAGACCGCGGCCTAGGTCCCGGCGGATGGCGCACACGCGCCAGCTGCCGCCTTAGCCGAGGCCCCGGGCGGAGGGCGCTTGGAAGCCTTCCGCTCACCCACGAGAGGGATGGGGTCAGAGGGGGGAGATGCCGAGCCATGTGTTCCCGGCACGGCATCTCAAAGGGGTGGAAGGGCAGCACCGCTTGTTTGGTTTACAACCGAGCTGTGCTGCCAATAGAGCAAAGGTAACGCTGCTGGTGGAGTCGCGGATGCATTCTTGAGTTCCCGTGGCTCCGCCGTAAAGGCGCGAGAAGGAACACCGTTGGTTTTAGTCGGTACGAGTCCGACATAACCTGTGCACTGTCCTTGCGGTGCATGGGTATCCATGAGGATTTCCAACGAAAAAAAAAAAAAAAAAAAAAAAAAAAAAAAAAAAGGTTAGGTTAGGTTAGGTTAGGTTGGCTGCCGCTGGGGCGGCACACGTCGTGCGGCGCATTCGCCGACTTGGGCTGGAGGTCGCGCTGCGGAAGACGGAGGCTATATGCTTCCACGGCCCGCGGCGTGGTCCGCCGGCCGGTGCGGTGGTCGTCGTCGGAGGTGAGGCGGTAGAGGTCGGATCGGCGATGCGCTACCTTGGCATCGTTCTTGACCCCCGCCTCACGTTTCGGCCGCACTTTGAGCGGCTGGTGCCGCGACTGATGAGCGCGGCAGGCGCACTTAGCCGCCTGCTGCGCAACGACGACGGGCCTGGCACTACCTGTCGGCGCTTATACGCCGGGGTCGTGCGCTCCATGGCGCTGTACGGGGCGCCCGTGTGGGTGGACGCGCTCTGCGCCCGCAACCGGGCGCTCCTCCGGCGGCCGCAGCGGGTGATGGCAGTACGGGTCGTGCGCGGCTATCGCACGATCTCTTTCGAGGCGGCATGCGTGCTTGCCGGCAGCATGCCCTGGGAGCTGGACGCTCGGCTGCTCGCCGCGACGTACAATCGCGTCGTTGAGGCCCGAGCGTCGCCCCGGGGTGAAGAGGAGGCGGTGGAGTGGACGCGGTGGCGCGAGCGGGTGCGCTTGCGCCTGCTTGCGCAGTGGCGCGAGTCATTGGTGCGGCCGTCGGCCGGGCAGGCAACCGTCGACGCTATCCGGCCTGTCCTGGAGCAGTGGTGTGGCCTACGCTCACATGGCCACCTGTCCTACCGCCTGACGCAGGTCCTCTCGGGGCACGGTTGCTTCGGGAGGTATCTCCACCGGGTGGCGGGGCGAGAGCAGACGGCGGAGTGCCACCACTGTGGCTGCGCCGATGACACGGCGCGCCACACCTTGGAGCTTTGCCCGGCCTGGGCAGAGGAGCGCGCGACCCTGGTCGCCGTCGCAGGGGCGGATCTCTCGCTGCCGGCCCTTGTCAGGGGCATGGTTCGCAGCGAGAGAGTATGGAGGGCCGCCGCAGCTTTCGCTGAGGCTGTCATGCGGCGGAAGGAGGAGGCGGAGCGCGAGCGGGAGAGGGATCCCGCTGCGCCCCGGACAAGAAGACCGCGGCCTAGGTCCCGGCGGATGGCGCACACGCGCCAGCTGCCGCCTTAGCCGAGGCCCCGGGCGGAGGGCGCTTGGAAGCCTTCCGCTCACCCACGAGAGGGATGGGGTCAGAGGGGGGAGATGCCGAGCCATGTGTTCCCGGCACGGCATCTCAAAGGGGTGGAAGGGCAGCACTGCTTGTTTGGTTTACAACCGAGCTGTGCTGCCAATAGAGCAAAGGTAACGCTGCTGGTGGAGTCGCGGATGCATTCTTGAGTTCCCGTGGCTCCGCCGTAAAGGCGCGAGAAGGAACACCGTTGGTTTTAGTCGGTACGAGTCCGACATAACCTGTGCACCGTCCTTGCGGTGCATGGGTATCCATGAGGATTTCCAACGAAAAAAAAAAAAAAAAAAAAAAAAAAAAAAAAAAAAAAAAAAAAAAAAAAAAAAAAAAAGGTTAGGTTAGGTTAGGTTAGGTTAGGTTAGGTTAGGTTAGGTTAGGTTAGGTTAGGTTAGGTTAGGTTAGGTTAGGTTAGGTTAGGTTAGGTTAAGTCTTGTGAGGAACGCGCTAGCGAACGGATCGTTTTTCGTTCGCTCCTGTGTTATTAATGTACTGAACCTGTAAAACCGTGTGTGCGTACGTTTGGGATGGACCTACGGGCTATTCCAAGCCCCGTGAAGTGAAGACAGTGACTTTAGAGAATCCGTGTCGCTCTCTGACGAAGCTAGCCCCGCTCACCCTGAGCTGTGTGGCCGTTTTTGCCAGATTGAGCGCCGGATTCTCGTCCAGTGTTGACTTTGTTGTGCGTGTGTTGTTTGGGAGGGACCGTTAGGCGATTCTCAGCATCGCATCACCTTTCAAAGTGTCAAATTTGGTGCCTGTGTCGAAGCTGCGCAAAGCTGTGCGAAGCGGGACCGAGCTGTGAGACAGCTTCGCCAAATTTAGTGTGAGGACATTTTTATAGTGTAGTGTGTGTTCGCCGTGCTGTGGAGGGACCGTAAGGCAAATCTCAGCACCGCAGTGCCACCCACTGAGGGGCCAGGCCGAGTTGCATCATCTTGGCGCCAGCCTGTCTGAGGCTTATAGCGGCTTCGTGTGAGTACTTTTCTGTGTTTTTCTTTTTGATTACGTTGTGGATGGACCTTGCGGCGACTCCCAACGTGGTTTAAAAACCAGCGGGACGGTAAATCGCGAAGCTGTGTGAAGCTGTGTGAAGCGGGGCCAGCTCGGGTCGAGCTGACGGACAGCTTCGGCCAGCTTCGACAAACTTTAGTGTTTTGTGTTTTTATTGTGTTGTGGATGGACCCTTGGGCGACTCCCAACATACTTTGTTAGTGTGTGTGTTTGAACAATTTATATTTTGTGTGTAAATTGTATGTATATTTGTACAATACGAGTATTTTCGGGTTTTTTGTTTTTAAAACATGAGTAGTAAGACTAAAACTACTTCCATGGAGGTACCTTCAGGGAGTGCGTTCCGCAAGGTGGCGGAAAAGCGCCCCCTAGAGGCGTTGAGCGACAGCTCTGAGGAGGAACGGAAAGTGGGTTCCGTTAGAAAATGCCCACCCACAAATACGCGCGAGCGGGGCAGGCCACCGACGACCGGCGAATACGTCGGCCTAGCAAAGGCCAAGGAGGACCTGAATGCGGCGAAGCGGGAGGAGCTGAGGCTGCGAGCAGAGGAGGAGCTTGCAGCCTCCACGGAGGAGCTCCGGCGCAAGACGCCGCGATCATTGGCGCATACGACCCACGGCGAGTCAACTGAGGATCTCTCGGCAGCGCAACTTATGGAGGAGGTGACACGATGTGTCACATACATTAATGAGGTGGGACGAAAGTCTAAGAACTTAAAAGGGGAGCTAGTCGGTGGCATGAAAAAAGCCACCGCGGGAATCGCCGAGGCCGTGGCAAGACTCGGCGAAATGACGGCCTCTGAGGAGACCCGTCGCATGAAGGCGGAGCTCCGCAAAGTCCAGGAGGACAACGCTCGCCTACGCGAGCAAACCGGCGAGCTCATTGCGGAGATAAAGGCACTGAGGATGGAGGCCACGCGACCTGTCCCACCCACCTCATCTCCCGCTTTGGATGTGCAGGATCTTAGCCGCACAATTACTGAGGAGGTACGCCGCTCTGTGTTGGCCGCGATGGGCGAGCGCCTCGGTGCCTTAGAAGAGCGCCTTTCCACAGCGCCCCGCGCCCGGCCTGCACTAGCCGTCGATAGACCGACAGCTGCCAGCGTGGCCCGCTCTGTCACGTACGCCGATGCCACGGCGAGCTCGGCCGGCCGCACCAATGCTGCCCTGGTGCGCGGCCGACGCACTGTAGCAAGTACATTGGCCCCCGCGCGCGACGTGTCGACCGCCCGCACTGCCAGCCGAACGCGCGCCCGCAGTGCCAGCCGCGCGCGCGTCGCGGTCCCTGCCGCCGCCCCACCCAGTATCGTGCGTGCTGCGCCACCGCGCGCTGCCGCTCCTGCATACGTGTCAGCGATTACAAGCGCGCCACTGGTGCCACCGCGCGCTGCGCCACTGCCGCCGCGCGCCGCGCCGCGTGCTGCCTTGCGCGCTGTGCGTGTAGGCGTTGCCGATGCGCCACAAATAATAATAAAGGAGACGATTGCCCCACCGAGGCCACTGTTAGCCCCGGCCTCTAGTGCTAGGCCGACAAGGCGTGGACGCAGGAGGAGGCCAACACTTGCGGCGATTCGGGCGCCGGATGCGGAGCAGGCACACGTCACCGTCACTGCCACTCAAGACGACGGCTGGCAAACTGTCGCGCCCAGGAGGGCCGAAACTAATCTCACGCGACGGCAATCGCGTTCACGATCCGCGGGTCGGCGCGGACGAGCGCCGGCCGCACGCTCGGCCGTCCGTGTGCCACGGATGCCACGCTCCACGGCCGTGGCTTTAACATTGCAGCCCGCAGCCGTTGCGAGCGGAGATACCTATGCCGATGTCATACGGGCAGCGAGGCGCAGTGTTGACCTGGCAACACTGGGAATACCGGAGCTACGGTTCCGCGTCGGCGCAACGGGTGCGCGTATCATAGAGGTGCCGGGTGGTACAAGCGGCGACAAGGCAGACTCGCTCGCAGCCAAGCTAAGGGAGGCCCTTGGCTCTGAGCGGGTGTCTGTCACCCGCCCCGTTAAGACGGCGGAGTTACGCCTCTACGGCGTAGAAGAGTCGGTAACCAGCGACGAGGTGATCGCCGCCGTGGCCACAGCTGGCGAGTGTACGCAGGAGTCGGTTACGGTCGGACCGACACGCAGCGGTACAGCGTGGATACGCTGCCCACTCTTTGCTGCCAGGAAGTTGTCGTCGCTCGGGCGCTTGCTTGTGGGTTGGTCGCCTGTGCGTATTGAGCCGCTCGCTGCGCGCCCACTGCGCTGCTACCGGTGCCTGGAGCCGGGCCACACCGCCGTGCTCTGTTCTTCAGAGACGAACCGCAGCAGCGAATGCTACCGCTGTGGTGAGACGGGCCATAAATCGAATACGTGTTTTGCCAAGCCGCGCTGCACCGTGTGCGCGGCGGCCGGCAGACCCGCGGAGCACAGGGGCGGATCGAGCCTTTGCCCCGCCCCTCTCAAAAAGACGCCAGCTAGCGGCGGCCCCAACACTGCTGGGGCCGGGCCGCGGCCAGCCCAGCCGACCCCGTCCGGGGCCGAGGAGGACAGTATGCAGGCTGAGTGATGGCCAGGCTTCTCCAGGCAAACCTTAACTGCTGTGCCAGAGCTCAGGACCTACTGGTTCAGAGCGTAGCTGAATACGGAGTGGACGTCGCCATAGTAGCGGAACCGTACTGGGTGCCGCCGACCGCCCAGTGGGCTGGTGACCTAGACGGCACAGTGGCTGTATACACGAAGGGCCCGGCTCGGACATCAGCTGGCCATGGCTGGGTGGCTGTGGAGGACATGTCGTTTGGTGGCCTTGTGGTGGCGTGTTATTTCTCGCCCAACCGGCCGCTCCACGAGTTTGACTCCTACCTGGAGGACCTCGGGGCGGCCATCGAGTTAAGCGGCGCTGGACATGTCCTTGTGGCTGGTGACTTTAACGCAAAGTCTCCGGCATGGGGTTCGCCGGTCGCAAGTGCGAGGGGCGAGTCATTGTTGGAGTGGGCCGTCGCGGGAGGTCTGTCTGTGTGCAACACCGGGGCAGTACACACGTGTGTGAGGCGAGAGGGTGGCTCTGTCGTGGACGTTACTTTCGCGACCGCCGCCCTCGCCCGCCGCGTGTCTGGCTGGAGGGTAATGGAGGGCGTCGAGACGTTGTCGGACCATCGTTACGTACGGTTTGACGTCTCCGCCCTCCCCGATGCCCCAGCCGACGCATGGTCACGGTTGCACGGGGATCCCCCGCGATGGTCGTTAAAGCGATTGGATCGCGACCGGCTCGAGGAGGCGGCTTTGGTCGAGTCCTGGCTCCCGGGTCCCATCGGACACGACCCGGCCGCCGAGGCCGATCGCCTGGGCGAAGCGGTGGCCCGCATTTGCGATGCCGCGATGCCGCGGCTCGGTACGCGTGCGCCTTTGCGCCGCGTGCACTGGTGGACGGAGGATGTGGCACGGTTGCGCGCTGACTGTGTCGCGGCGCGTCGCGCCTTTGCCCGCTGCCGCCGGCGGCGCCGTGCCCGTGACCCGGGAGAGGAGGACACGCTATACGCCGCATACAGGGAGCGTGTCGCGGACCTGTCAACGGCCATTTGCCGGGCCAAGTCTGCCGCTAGGGACGAGCTACTGGCGTCGCTCGATCGGGACCCGTGGGGGCGCCCTTATCGTATGGTCCGGAATAAGCTCCGACCATACGCGCCGCCCCTCACGCGGACGATGCAGCCGGCGCTAGTAGAGCGTGTAGTGACCGCCCTTTTTCCTGCGGCGGACGAAGTGCGGCCACCGCCGATGCGCCCGCCCGCCGCCGCCGCTGCCGCGGTCGATGTGATCGAGGTCACAGAGTCCGAGCTCGAGCGGGTGGTAGCGCGCATGCGTGGCCGCAACAAGGCGCCTGGCCTTGACGGGGTCCATGGCCGTGCGCTCGGCCTCACCCTTGAGGTCTTGGGCGAATGGTTCCGGCGGTTGCTGAGTGCCTGCCTCAGTCGAGGTGTTTTCCCGCGGCGGTGGAAGGCTGGCCGGCTGGTCCTTCTGCGGAAGGAGGGGCGGCCCGCTGATGAGCCGTCGGCCTATCGCCCACTCGTCTTGCTGGACGAGGCGGGCAAGTTGCTGGAGCGCGTTGTGGCGGACCGCCTCACGCGCCACCTTGACACCGTTGGCCCCGGCCTTTCCGAGGCCCAGTTCGGCTTCCGCCGGGCCCGGTCAACCATTGATGCGGTGAGGCGAGTCAAGGCGCTAGCTGAGAGCGCAGTTGCCCGGGGTGAGGTCGTGTTGGCGGTGTCCCTAGACATTGCCAACGCCTTCAATACGCTCCCCTGGGCGTGTATCGTGGAGGCGCTCCAGTACCACGGCTTTCCGCCGTACCTGTGCCGCGTCGTCGAGGCCTACCTCTCGGACCGAGAGGTCAGGTATCCGACGCGGGAAGAGTGGGCCGTCCGGCCTATGACGCGCGGTGTTCCACAGGGCTCTGTTCTTGGGCCCCTCCTGTGGAACATCGGTTACGATTGGGTGTTGCGGGGCGCGCTGCTGCGTGGCGTCGGCGTCACGTGTTACGCCGACGACACACTTGTCACGGCACGTGGCCGTAACTTCGAGGAGACGGCCGCCCTGGCTGCCGCTGGGGCGGCACACGTCGTGCGGCGCATCCGCCGACTTGGGCTGGAGGTCGCGCTGCGGAAGACAGAGGCTATATGCTTCCACGGCCCGCGGCGCGGTCCGCCGGCCGGTGCGGTGGTCGTCGTCGGAGGTGAGGCGGTAGAGGTCGGATCGGCGATGCGCTACCTTGGCATCGTTCTTGACCCCCGCCTCACGTTTCGGCCGCACTTTGAGCGGCTGGTGCCGCGACTGATGAGCGCGGCAGGCGCACTTAGCCGCCTGCTGCGCAACGACGACGGGCCTGGCACTACCTGTCGGCGCTTATACGCCGGGGTCGTGCGCTCCATGGCGCTGTACGGGGCGCCCGTGTGGGTGGACGCGCTCTGCGCCCGCAACCGGGCGCTCCTCCGGCGGCCGCAGCGCGTGATGGCAGTACGGGTCGTGCGCGGCTATCGCACGATCTCTTTTGAGGCGGCATGCGTGCTTGCCGGCAGCATGCCCTGGGAGCTGGACGCTCGGCTGTTCGCCGCGACGTACAATCGCGTCGTTGAGGCCCGAGCGTCGCCCCGGGGTGAAGAGGAGGCGGTGGAGTGGACGCGGTGGCGCGAGCGGGTGCGCTTGCGCCTACTTGCGCAGTGGCGCGAGTCATTGGTGC
>OX291559.1:24138610-24434156 GCA_946406115.1 Apoda limacodes | reverse complement strand
CCGGACGGCCCACTCTTCCCGCGTCGGATATCTGACCTCTCGGTCCGAGAGGTAGGCCTCGACGACGCGGCACAGGTACGGCGGAAAGCCGTGGTACTGGAGCGCCTCCACGATACACGCCCAGGGGAGCGTATTGAAGGCGTTGGCAATGTCTAGGGACACCGCCAACACGACCTCACCCCGGGCAACTGCGCTCTCAGCTAGCGCCTTGACTCGTCTCACCGCATCAATGGTTGACCGGGCCCGGCGGAAGCCGAACTGGGCCTCGGAAAGGCCGGGGCCAACGGTGTCAAGGTGGCGCGTGAGGCGGTCCGCCACAACGCGCTCCAGCAACTTGCCCGCCTCGTCCAGCAAGACGAGCGGGCGATAGGCCGACGGCTCATCAGCGGGCCGCCCTTCCTTCCGCAGAAGGACCAGCCGGCCAGCCTTCCACCGCCGCGGGAAAACACCTCGACTGAGGCAGGCGCTCAGCAACCGCCGGAACCACTCGCCCAAGACCTCAAGGGTGAGGCCGAGCGCACGGCCATGGACCCCGTCAAGGCCAGGCGCCTTGTTGCGGCCACGCATGCGCGCTACCACCCGCTCGAGCTCGGACTCTGTGACCTCGATCACATCGACCGCGGCAGCGGCGGCGGCAGCGGCGGCGGCAGCGGCGGCGGCGGGCGGGCGCATCGGCGGTGGCCGCACTTCGTCCGCCGCAGGAAAAAGGACGGTCACTACACGCTCTACCAGCGCCGGCTGCATCGTCCGCGTGAGGGGCGGCGCGTATGGTCGGAGCTTATTCCGGACCATACGATAAGGGCGCCCCCACGGGTCCCGATCGAGCGACGCCAGTAGCTCGTCCCTAGCGGCAGACTTGGCCCGGCAAATGGCCGTTGACAGGTCCGCGACACGCTCCCTGTATGCGGCGTAAAGCGTGTCCTCCTCTCCCGGGTCACGGGCACGGCGCCGCCGGCGGCAGCGGGCAAAGGCGCGACGCGCCGCGACGCAGTCAGCGCGCAACCGTGCCACATCCTCCGTCCACCAGTGCACGCGGCGCCAAGGCGCACGCGTACCGAGCCGCGGCATCGCGGCATCGCAAATGCGGGCCACCGCTTCGCCCAGGCGATCTGCCTCGGCGGCCGGGTCGTGTCCGATGGGACCCGGGAGCCAGGACTCGACCAAAGCCGCCTCCTCGAGCCGGTCGCGATCCAATCGCTTTAACGACCATCGCGGGGGATCCCCGTGCAACCGTGACCATGCGTCGGCTGGGGCATCGGGGAGGGCGGAGACGTCAAACCGTACGTAACGATGGTCCGACAACGTCTCGACACCCTCCATTACCCTCCAGCCAGACACGCGGCGGGCGAGGGCGGCGGTCGCAAAGGTAACGTCCACGACAGAGCCACCCTCTCGCCTCACACACGTGTGTACTGCCCCGGTATTGCACACAGACAGACCTCCCGCGACGGCCCACTCCAACAATGACTCGCCCCTCGCACTTGCGACCGGCGAACCCCATGCCGGAGACTTTGCGTTAAAGTCCCCAGCCACAATGACATTTCCAACGCCACTTAGTTCAATGGCCGCCCCGAGGTCCTCCAGGTAGGACTCGAACTCGTGGAGCGGCCGGTTGGGTGAGAAATAACATGCCACCACCAGGTACTCGCCCTCCAGCTCTGCTGCCACCCAGCCATGGCCGGCTGACGTCCGTGCCAGGCCCTTCGCAAAGATAGTCGCTGTGCCGTCCAAGTCGCCAGCCCACTGGCCGGTCGGCGGCACCCAGTACGGTTCCGCTACTATGGCGACGTCCACTCCGTATTCAGCTACGCTCTGAACCAGTAGGTCCTGAGCTCTGGCACAGCAGTTAAGGTTTGCCTGGAGAAGCCTGGCCATCACTCAGCCTGCATACTGTCCTCCTCGGCCCCGGACGGGGTCGGCTGGGCTGGCCGCGGCCCGGCCCCAGCAGTGTTGGGGCCGCCGCTAGCTGGCGTCTTTTTGACAGGGGCGGGGCAAAGGCTCGATCCGCCCCTGTGCTCCGCGGGTCTGCCGGCCGCCGCGCACACGGTGCAGCGCGGCTTGGCAAAACACGTGTTCGATTTATGGCCCGTCTCACCACAGCGGTAGCATTCGCTGCTGCGGTTCGTCTCTGAAGAACAGAGCACGGCGGTGTGGCCCGGCTCCAGGCACCGGTAGCAGCGCAGTGGGCGCGCAGCGAGCGGCTCAATACGCACAGGCGACCAACCCACAAGCAAGCGCCCGAGCGACGACAACTTCCTGGCAGCGAAGAGTGGGCAGCGTATCCACACTGTACCGCTGCGTGTCGGTCCGACCGTAACTGACTCCTGCGTACACTCGCCAGCTGTGGCCACGGCGGCGATAACCTCGTCGCTGGTTACCGATTCTTCTACGCCGTAGAGGCGTAACTCCGCCGTCTTAACGGGGCGGGTGACAGACACCCGCTCAGAGCCAAGGGCCTCCCTTAGCTTGGCTGCGAGCGAGTCTGCCTTGTCGCCGCTTGTACCACCGGGCACCTCTATAATTCGCGCACCCGTTGCGCCGACGCGGAACCGTAGCTCTGGTATTCCGAGTGTTGCCAGGTCAACACTGCGCCTCGCTGCTCGTATGACATCGGCATATGTATCTCCGCTCGCTGCGGCTGCGGGCTGCAACGTTAAAGCCACGGCCGTGGAGCGTGGCATCCTTGGCACACGGACGGCCGAGCGTGCGGCTGGCGCTCGTCCGCGCCGGCCCGCAGATCGTGACCGTGATTGCCGTCGCGTAAGATTATTGTCGGCCCTCCTGGGCGCGACAGTTTGCCAGCCGTCGTCTTGAGTGACGTGTGCCTGCTCCGCATCCGGCGCACGAATCGCCGCAAGTGTTCGTCTTCTCCTGCGTCCACGCCTTGTCGGCCCAGCACTAGGGGCCGGGGCTAACAGTGGCCTCTGTGGGGCAATAGGCTCAGTGCGCAAGGCAGCACGCGGCGCGGCGCGCGGCGGCAGTGGCGCAGCGCGCTGTGGCACCGGTGGCGCGCTTGTAATCGCTGACACAGATGCAGGAGCGGCAGCGCGCGGTGGCGCAGCACGCACGATGCTGGATGGGGCGGCGGCAGGGACCGCGGCGCGCGTTCGGCTGGGAGTGCGGGCGCTCGACACGTCGCGCACTCGCGCGCTCGTAGCGCCGCTCTGGCCACGGCCACGGCCGCGCAGAGGCGCCGATACTGGTACGGCGCGGGCGGTGGAGGCGGCCGTGGCGGAGGCATATGTCACGCGGCGGGCAACACTAGCCGCCGTCGGCCTGTCCGCAACAACAGACCGGGTGCGGGGCGCGGGTAAACAGCGCGCCTCCAAAGCGCCGAAACGCTCACTCACTGCGGCAAGGACGGAGCGGCTAACCTCCTCCGTTATTGCGCGGCTGAGTGCCTGCACATCCACTGCAGCCGGTGAGGTGGCAGGAGGATTGGGAGGGGGGCGCGAGGCCTCCTGCCTCAGCGCCCTTAGCTCTGCCAACCTAACCTAACCTAACCTAACCTAACCTAACCTAACCTAACCTAACCTAACCTAACCTAACCTAACCTAACCTAACCTAACCTAACCTAACCTTTTTTTTTTTTTTTTTTTTTTTTCGTTGGAAATCCTCATGGATACCCATGCACCGCAAGGACGGTGCACAGGTTATGTCGGACTCGTACCGACTAAAACCAACGGTGTTCCTTCTCGCGCCTTTACGGCGGAGCCACGGGAACTCAAGAATGCATCCGCGACTCCACCAGCAGCGTTACCTTTGCTCTATTGGCAGCACAGCTCGGTTGTAAACCAAACAAGCGGTGCTGCCCTTCCACCCCTTTGAGATGCCGTGCCGGGAACACATGGCTCGGCATCTCCCCCCTCTGACCCCATCCCTCTCGTGGGTGAGCGGAAGGCTTCCAAGCGCCCTCCGCCCGGGGCCTCGGCTAAGGCGGCAGCTGGCGCGTGTGCGCCATCCGCCGGGACCTAGGCCGCGGTCTTCTTGTCCGGGGCGCAGCGGGATCCCTCTCCCGCTCGCGCTCCGCCTCCTCCTTCCGCCGCATGACAGCCTCAGCGAAAGCTGCGGCGGCCCTCCATACTCTCTCGCTGCGAACCATGCCCCTGACAAGGGCCGGCAGCGAGAGATCCGCCCCTGCGACGGCGACCAGGGTCGCGCGCTCCTCTGCCCAGGCCGGGCAAAGCTCCAAGGTGTGACGCGCCGTGTCATCGGCGCAGCCACAGTGGTGGCACTCAGCCGTCTGCTCTCGCCCCGCCACCCGGTGGAGATACCTCCCGAAGCAACCGTGCCCCGAGAGGACCTGCGTCAGGCGGTAGGACAGGTGGCCATGTGAGCGTAGGCCACACCACTGCTTCAGGACAGGCCGGATAGCGTCGACGGTTGCCTGCCCGGCCGACGGCCGCACCAATGACTCGCGCCACTGCGCAAGTAGGCGCAAGCGCACCCGCTCGCGCCACCGCGTCCACTCCACCGCCTCCTCTTCACCCCGGGGCGACGCTCGGGCCTCAACGACGCGATTGTACGTCGCGGCGAGCAGCCGAGCGTCCAGCTCCCAGGGCATGCTGCCGGCAAGCACGCATGCCGCCTCAAAAGAGATCGTGCGATAGCCGCGCACGACCCGTACTGCCATCACGCGCTGCGGCCGCCGGAGGAGCGCCCGGTTGCGGGCGCAGAGCGCGTCCACCCACACGGGCGCCCCGTACAGCGCCATGGAGCGCACGACCCCGGCGTATAAGCGCCGACAGGTAGTGCCAGGCCCGTCGTCGTTGCGCAGCAGGCGGCTAAGTGCGCCTGCCGCGCTCATCAGTCGCGGCACCAGCCGCTCAAAGTGCGGCCGAAACGTGAGGCGGGGGTCAAGAACGATGCCAAGGTAGCGCATCGCCGATCCGACCTCTACCGCCTCACCTCCGACGACGACCACCGCACCGGCCGGCGGACCGCGCCGCGGGCCGTGGAAGCATATAGCCTCCGTCTTCCGCAGCGCGACCTCCAGCCCAAGTCGGCGGATGCGCCGCACGACGTGTGCCGCCCCAGCGGCAGCCAGGGCGGCCGCCTCCTCGAAGTTACGGCCACGTGCCGTGACAAGTGTGTCGTCGGCGTAACACGTGACGCCGACGCCACGCAGCAGCGCGCCCCGCAACACCCAATCGTAACCGATGTTCCACAGGAGGGGCCCAAGAACAGAGCCCTGTGGAACACCGCGCGTCATAGGCCGGACGGCCCACTCTTCCCGCGTCGGATACCTGACCTCTCGGTCCGAGAGGTAGGCCTCGACGACGCGGCACAGGTACGGCGGAAAGCCGTGGTACTGGAGCGCCTCCACGATACACGCCCAGGGGAGCGTATTGAAGGCGTTGGCAATGTCTAGGGACACCGCCAACACGACCTCACCCCGGGCAACTGCGCTCTCAGCTAGCGCCTTGACTCGCCTCACCGCATCAATGGTTGACCGGGCCCGGCGGAAGCCGAACTGGGCCTCGGAAAGGCCGGGGCCAACGGTGTCAAGGTGGCGCGTGAGGCGGTCCGCCACAACGCGCTCCAGCAACTTGCCCGCCTCGTCCAGCAAGACGAGCGGGCGATAGGCCGACGGCTCATCAGCGGGCCGCCCTTCCTTCCGCAGAAGGACCAGCCGGCCAGCCTTCCACCGCCGCGGGAAAACACCTCGACTGAGGCAGGCGCTCAGCAACCGCCGGAACCACTCGCCCAAGACCTCAAGGGTGAGGCCGAGCGCACGGCCATGGACCCCGTCAAGGCCAGGCGCCTTGTTGCGGCCACGCATGCGCGCTACCACCCGCTCGAGCTCGGACTCTGTGACCTCGATCACATCGACCGCGGCAGCGGCGGCGGCGGGCGGGCGCATCGGCGGTGGCCGCACTTCGTCCGCCGCAGGGAAAAGGGCGGTCACTACACGCTCTACCAGCGCCGGCCGCATCGTCCGCGTGAGGGGCGGCGCGTATGGTCGGAGCTTATTCCGGACCATACGATAAGGGCGCCCCCACGGGTCCCGATCGAGCGACGCCAGTAGCTCGTCCCTAGCGGCAGACTTGGCCCGGCAAATGGCCGTTGACAGGTCCGCGACACGCTCCCTGTATGCGGCGTATAGCATGTCCTCCTCTCCCGGGTCACGGGCACGGCGCCGCCGGCGGCAGCGGGCAAAGGCGCGACGCGCCGCGACACAGTCAGCGCGCAACCGTGCCACATCCTCCGTCCACCAGTGCACGCGGCGCAAAGGCGCACGCGTACCGAGCCGCGGCATCGCGGCATCGCAAATGCGGGCCACCGCTTCGCCCAGGCGATCGGCCTCGGCGGCCGGGTCGCGTCCGATGGGACCCGGGAGCCAGGACTCGACCAAAGCCGCCTCCTCGAGCCGGTCGCGATCCAATCGCTTTAACGACCATCGCGGGGGATCCCCGTGCAACCGTGACCATGCATCGGCTGGGGCATCGGGGAGGGCGGAGACGTCAAACCGTACGTAACGATGGTCCGACAACGTCTCGACGCCCTCCATTACCCTCCAGCCAGACACGCGGCGGGCGAGGGCGGCGGTCGCGAAAGTAACGTCTACGACAGAGCCACCCTCTCGCCTCACACACGTGTGTACTGCCCCGGTGTTGCACACAGACAGACCTCCCGCGACGGCCCACTCCAACAATGACTCGCCCCTCGCACTTGCGACCGGCGAACCCCATGCCGGAGACTTTGCGTTAAAGTCACCAGCCACAAGGACATGTCCAGCACCGCTTAACTCGATGGCCGCCCCGAGGTCCTCCAGGTAGGAGTCAAACTCGTGGAGCGGCCGGTTGGGCGAGAAATAACACGCCACCACAAGGCCACCAAACGACATGTCCTCCACAGCCACCCAGCCATGGCCAGCTGATGTCCGAGCCGGGCCCTTCATGAATATAGCCACTGTGCCGTCTAGGTCACCAGCCCACTGGGCGGTCGGCGGCACCCAGTACGGTTCCGCTACTATGGCGACGTCCACTCCGTATTCAGCTACGCTCTGAACCAGTAGGTCCTGAGCTCTGGCACAGCAGTTAAGGTTTGCCTGGAGAAGCCTGGCCATCACTCAGCCTGCATACTGTCCTCCTCGGCCCCGGACGGGGTCGGCTGGGCTGGCCGCGGCCCGGCCCCAGCAGTGTTGGGGCCGCCGCTAGCTGGCGTCTTTTTGAGAGGGGCGGGGCAAAGGCTCGATCCGCCCCTGTGCTCCGCGGGTCTGCCGGCCGCCGCGCACACGGTGCAGCGCGGCTTGGCAAAACACGTGTTCGATTTATGGCCCGTCTCACCACAGCGGTAGCATTCGCTGCTGCGGTTCGTCTCTGAAGAACAGAGCACGGCGGTGTGGCCCGGCTCCAGGCACCGGTAGCAGCGCAGTGGGCGCGCAGCGAGCGGCTCAATACGCACAGGCGACCAACCCACAAGCAAGCGCCCGAGCGACGACAACTTCCTGGCAGCGAAGAGTGGGCAGCGTATCCACACTGTACCGCTGCGTGTCGGTCCGACCGTAACTGACTCCTGCGTACACTCGCCAGCTGTGGCCACGGCGGCGATAACCTCGTCGCTGGTTACCGATTCTTCTACGCCGTAGAGGCGTAACTCCGCCGTCTTAACGGGGCGGGTGACAGACACCCGCTCAGAGCCAAGGGCCTCCCTTAGCTTGGCTGCGAGCGAGTCTGCCTTGTCGCCGCTTGTACCACCGGGCACCTCTATAATTCGCGCACCCGTTGCGCCGACGCGGAACCGTAGCTCTGGTATTCCGAGTGTTGCCAGGTCAACACTGCGCCTCGCTGCTCGTATGACATCGGCATATGTATCTCCGCTCG
Source organism: Apoda limacodes (assembly GCA_946406115.1). Lineage (NCBI taxonomy): Eukaryota > Metazoa > Arthropoda > Insecta > Lepidoptera > Limacodidae > Apoda > Apoda limacodes. The sequence goes on along the minus strand of OX291559.1, from coordinate 24,426,330 downwards.
CTGCGGCTGCGGGCTGCAACGTTAAAGCCACGGCCGTGGAGCGTGGCATCCTTGGCACACGGACGGCCGAGCGTGCGGCTGGCGCTCGTCCGCGCCGGCCCGCAGATCGTGACCGTGATTGCCGTCGCGTAAGATTATTGTCGGCCCTCCTGGGCGCGACAGTTTGCCAGCCGTCGTCTTGAGTGACGTGTGCCTGCTCCGCATCCGGCGCACGAATCGCCGCAAGTGTTCGTCTTCTCCTGCGTCCACGCCTTGTCGGCCCAGCACTAGGGGCCGGGGCTAACAGTGGCCTCTGTGGGGCGATAGGCTCAGTGCGCAAGGCAGCACGCGGCGCGGCGCGCGGCGGCAGTGGCGCAGCGCGCTGTGGCACCGGTGGCGCGCTTGTAATCGCTGACACAGATGCAGGAGCGGCAGCGCGCGGTGGCGCAGCACGCACGATGCTGGATGGGGCGGCGGCAGGGACCGCGGCGCGCGTTCGGCTGGGAGTGCGGGCGCTCGACACGTCGCGCACTCGCGCGCTCGTAGCGCCGCTCTGGCCACGGCCACGGCCGCGCAGAGGCGCCGATACTGGTACGGCGCGGGCGGTGGAGGCGGCCGTGGCGGAGGCATATGTCACGCGGCGGGCAACACTAGCCGCCGTCGGCCTGTCCGCAACAACAGACCGGGTGCGGGGCGCGGGTAAACAGCGCGCCTCCAAAGCGCCGAAACGCTCACTCACTGCGGCAAGGACGGAGCGGCTAACCTCCTCCGTTATTGCGCGGCTGAGTGCCTGCACATCCACTGCAGCCGGTGAGGTGGCAGGAGGATTGGGAGGGGGGCGCGAGGCCTCCTGCCTCAGCGCCCTTAGCTCTGCCACCAGCTCTGCCGTTTGCTCACGTAGGCGAACGTTATCTTCCTTCAGCTTCCTTACTTCTGTCTTCATTAGACGAGCCTCTTCGGAGGCCGTCAGTTCGCCAAGTCTGACCACAGCCTCTGTAATCCCCGCTGTGGCCTTTTTTAGGCCACCGACGAGTTCACCTTTAAGGTTTTTTGATTTTCGTCCTACTTCGTTGATATATGTGACGCAGCGCGTCACCTCCTTCATTAGCTGAGCCGCCGAAAGCTCACCGGTCGATTCGCTGTCGTCGGTGGTACGTCCCGACGACAGACGCGGCGTCGTGCGCCGGAGCTCCTCCGTGGAGGCTGCAAGCTCCTCCTCTGCTCGCAGCCTCAGCTCCTCCCGCTTCGCCGCATTCAGGTCCTCCTTGGCCTTTGCTAGGCCGACGTATTCGCCGGTCGTCGGTGGCCTGCCCCGCTCGCGCGTATTTGTGGGTGGGCATTTCCTGACGGAACCCACTTTCCGCTCCTCCTCCGAGCTGTCGCTCAACGCCTCTAGGGGGCGCTTTTCCGCCACCTTGCGGAACGCACTTCCTGACGGTACCTCCATGGTTGTAGTTTTATTCTTACTGCTCATGTTTTAAAACAAAAACCGTAAATACTCGTATTTTACAAATATAAATACAATTAACACACAAAATATAAGTTATTTAGTCAACACACACTAATAAAGTATGTTGGGAGTCGCCCAAGGGTCCATCCACAACACAATAAAACATAAAAACACTAAAGTTTGTCGAAGCTGGCCGAAGCTGCCCGTCAGCTCGACCCGAGCTGGCCCCGCTTCGCACAGCTTCACACAGCTTCGCGATTTACCGTCCCGCTGGTTTTTAAACCACGTTGGGAGTCGCCGCAAGGTCCATCCACAACGTAATCAAAAAGAAAAACACTGAAAAGTACTCACACGAAGCCGCTATGTGCCTGAGACAGGCTGGCGCCACAATGATGCAACTCCGCCTGGCCCCTCAGTGGGTGGCACTGCGGTGCTGAGATTTGCCTTACGGTCCCTCCACAGCACGGCGAACACACACTACACACTAAAAATATCGTCACACAAGAATTGGCGAAGCTGTCTCACAGCTCGGTCCCGCTTCGCACAGCTTTGCGCAGCTTCGTCACAGACGCGAAATTTAGCACTTTCAAAGGCAATGCGATGTTGAGAATCGCCTAACGGTCCCTCCCAAACAACACACGCACAAAAAAGTCAACACTAGACGAGAATCCGGCGCTCAATCTGGCAAAAACGGCCACACAGCTCAGGGTGAGCGGTGCTAGCTTCGCCAGAGAGCGACACGGATCCTCTAAAGTCACTGTCTTCACTTCACGGGGCTTGGAATAGCCCGTAGGTCCATCCCAAACGTACGCACACACGGTTTTACAGGTTCAGTACGTTAGAAACACGGGAGCGAACGAAAAACGATCCGTTCGCTAGCGCGTTCCTCACAAGACTAACCTAACCTAACCTAACCTAACCTAACCTAACCTAACCTAACCTAACCTAACCTAACCTAACCTAACCTAACCTAACCTAACCTAACCTTTTTTTTTTTTTTTTTTTTTTTTTTTTTTTTTTTTTCGTTGGAAATCCTCATGGATACCCATGCACCGCAAGGACAGTGCACAGGTTATGTCGGACTCGTACCGACTAAAACCAACGGTGTTCCTTCTCGCGCCTTTACGGCGGAGCCACGGGAACTCAAGAATGCATCCGCGACTCCACCAGCAGCGTTACCTTTGCTCTATTGGCAGCACAGCTCGGTTGTAAACCAAACAAGCGGTGCTGCCCTTCCACCCCTTTGAGATGCCGTGCCGGGAACACATGGCTCGGCATCTCCCCCCTCTGACCCCATCCCTCTCGTGGGTGAGCGGAAGGCTTCCAAGCGCCCTCCGCCCGGGGCCTCGGCTAAGGCGGCAGCTGGCGCGTGTGCGCCATCCGCCGGAACCTAGGCCGCGGTCTTCTTGTCCGGGGCGCAGCGGGATCCCTCTCCCGCTCGCGCTCCGCCTCCTCCTTCCGCCGCATGACAGCCTCAGCGAAAGCTGCGGCGGCCCTCCATACTCTCTCGCTGCGAACCATGCCCCTGACAAGGCCCGGCAGCGAGAGATCCGCCCCTGCGACGGCGACCAGGGTCGCACGCTCCTCTGCCCAGGCCGGGCAAACCTCCACCGTGTGCTGCGCCGTGTCCTCGGCACAGCCACAGTGATGGCACTCGGCTGTCTGCTCCCGGCCGGCCACCCGGTGCAGGTACCTCCCGAAGCACCCATGCCCCGAGAGGATCTGCGTGAGGTGGTATGACAGGTGGCCATGTGTGCGCAGGCCAACCCATCGCACCAACACTGGCCGGACGGCGTCGACGGTTGCCCGTCCAGCCGTCGGCCGCTCCAGCATCTCGCGCCACTGCGCAAGTAGGCGCAAGCGCACCCGCTCGCGCCACCACGTCCACTCCATCGCCTCCTCTTCACCCCGGGGCGACGCTCGGGCCTCAACGACGCGATTGTACGTCGCGGCGAGCAGCCGAGCGTCCAGCTCCCAGGGCATGCTGCCGGCAAGCACGCATGCCGCCTCAAAAGAGATCGTGCGATAGCCGCGCACGACCCGTACTGCCATCACGCGCTGCGGCCGCCGGAGGAGCGCCCGGTTGCGGGCGCAGAGCGCGTCCACCCACACGGGCGCCCCGTACAGCGCCATGGAGCGCACGACCCCGGCGTATAAGCGCCGACAGGTAGTGCCAGGCCCGTCGTCGTTGCGCAGCAGGCGGCTAAGTGCGCCTGCCGCGCTCATCAGTCGCGGCACCAGCCGCTCAAAGTGCGGCCGAAACGTGAGGCGGGGGTCAAGAACGATGCCAAGGTAGCGCATCGCCGATCCGACCTCTACCGCCTCACCTCCGACGACGACCACCGCACCGGCCGGCGGACCGCGCCGCGGGCCGTGGAAGCATATAGCCTCCGTCTTCCGCAGCGCGACCTCCAGCCCAAGTCGGCGGATGCGCCGCACGACGTGTGCCGCCCCAGCGGCAGCCAGGGCGGCCGCCTCCTCGAAGTTACGGCCACGTGCCGTGACAAGTGTGTCGTCGGCGTAACACGTGACGCCGACGCCACGCAGCAGCGCGCCCCGCAACACCCAATCGTAACCGATGTTCCACAGGAGGGGCCCAAGAACAGAGCCCTGTGGAACACCGCGCGTCATAGGCCGGACGGCCCACTCTTCCCGCGTCGGATACCTGACCTCTCGGTCCGAGAGGTAGGCCTCGACGACGCGGCACAGGTACGGCGGAAAGCCGTGGTACTGGAGCGCCTCCAAACCTAACCTAACCTAACCTAACCTAACCTAACCTAACCTAACCTAACCTAACCTAACCTAACCTAACCTAACCTAACCTAACCTAACCTAACCTTTTTTTTTTTTTTTTTTTTTTTTTTTTTTTTTTTTTTTTTTTTCGTTGGAAATCCTCATGGATACCCATGCACCGCAAGGACGGTGCACAGGTTATGTCGGACTCGTACCGACTAAAACCAACGGTGTTCCTTCTCGCGCCTTTACGGCGGAGCCACGGGAACTCAAGAATGCATCCGCGACTCCACCAGCAGCGTTACCTTTGCTCTATTGGCAGCACAGCTCGGTTGTAAACCAAACAAGCAGTGCTGCCCTTCCACCCCTTTGAGATGCCGTGCCGGGAACACATGGCTCGGCATCTCCCCCCTCTGACCCCATCCCTCTCGTGGGTGAGCGGAAGGCTTCCAAGCGCCCTCCGCCCGGGGCCTCGGCTAAGGCGGCAGCTGGCGCGTGTGCGCCATCCGCCGGGACCTAGGCCGCGGTCTTCTTGTCCGGGGCGCAGCGGGATCCCTCTCCCGCTCGCGCTCCGCCTCCTCCTTCCGCCGCATGACAGCCTCAGCGAAAGCTGCGGCGGCCCTCCATACTCTCTCGCTGCGAACCATGCCCCTGACAAGGGCCGGCAGCGAGAGATCCGCCCCTGCGACGGCGACCAGGGTCGCGCGCTCCTCTGCCCAGGCCGGGCAAAGCTCCAAGGTGTGACGCGCCGTGTCATCGGCGCAGCCACAGTGGTGGCACTCAGCCGTCTGCTCTCGCCCCGCCACCCGGTGGAGATACCTCCCGAAGCAACCGTGCCCCGAGAGGACCTGCGTCAGGCGGTAGGACAGGTGGCCATGTGAGCGTAGGCCACACCACTGCTCCAGGACAGGCCGGATAGCGTCGACGGTTGCCTGCCCGGCCGACGGCCGCACCAATGACTCGCGCCACTGCGCAAGTAGGCGCAAGCGCACCCGCTCGCGCCACCGCGTCCACTCCACCGCCTCCTCTTCACCCCGGGGCGACGCTCGGGCCTCAACGACGCGATTGTACGTCGCGGCGAGCAGCCGAGCGTCCAGCTCCCAGGGCATGCTGCCGGCAAGCACGCATGCCGCCTCAAAAGAGATCGTGCGATAGCCGCGCACGACCCGTACTGCCATCACGCGCTGCGGCCGCCGGAGGAGCGCCCGGTTGCGGGCGCAGAGCGCGTCCACCCACACGGGCGCCCCGTACAGCGCCATGGAGCGCACGACCCCGGCGTATAAGCGCCGACAGGTAGTGCCAGGCCCGTCGTCGTTGCGCAGCAGGCGGCTAAGTGCGCCTGCCGCGCTCATCAGTCGCGGCACCAGCCGCTCAAAGTGCGGCCGAAACGTGAGGCGGGGGTCAAGAACGATGCCAAGGTAGCGCATCGCCGATCCGACCTCTACCGCCTCACCTCCGACGACGACCACCGCACCGGCCGGCGGACCACGCCGCGGGCCGTGGAAGCATATAGCCTCCGTCTTCCGCAGCGCGACCTCCAGCCCAAGTCGGCGAATGCGCCGCACGACGTGTGCCGCCCCAGCGGCAGCCAGGGCGGCCGCCTCCTCGAAGTTACGGCCACGTGCCGTGACAAGTGTGTCGTCGGCGTAACACGTGACGCCGACGCCACGCAGCAGCGCGCCCCGCAACACCCAATCGTACCCGATGTTCCACAGGAGGGGCCCGAGTACCGAGCCCTGTGGAACACCGCGCGTCATAGGCCGGACGGCCCACTCTTCCCGCGTCGGATATCTGACCTCTCGGTCCGAGAGGTAGGCCTCGACGACGCGGCACAGGTACGGCGGAAAGCCGTGGTACTGGAGCGCCTCCACGATACACGCCCAGGGGAGCGTATTGAAGGCGTTGGCAATGTCTAGGGACACCGCCAACACGACCTCACCCCGGGCAACTGCGCTCTCAGCTAGCGCCTTGACTCGTCTCACCGCATCAATGGTTGACCGGGCCCGGCGGAAGCCGAACTGGGCCTCGGAAAGGCCGGGGCCAACGGTGTCAAGGTGGCGCGTGAGGCGGTCCGCCACAACGCGCTCCAGCAACTTGCCCGCCTCGTCCAGCAAGACGAGCGGGCGATAGGCCGACGGCTCATCAGCGGGCCGCCCTTCCTTCCGCAGAAGGACCAGCCGGCCAGCCTTCCACCGCCGCGGGAAAACACCTCGACTGAGGCAGGCGCTCAGCAACCGCCGGAACCACTCGCCCAAGACCTCAAGGGTGAGGCCGAGCGCACGGCCATGGACCCCGTCAAGGCCAGGCGCCTTGTTGCGGCCACGCATGCGCGCTACCACCCGCTCGAGCTCGGACTCTGTGACCTCGATCACATCGACCGCGGCAGCGGCGGCGGCAGCGGCGGCGGCGGGCGGGCGCATCGGCGGTGGCCGCACTTCGTCCGCCGCAGGGAAAAGGGCGGTCACTACACGCTCTACCAGCGCCGGCCGCATCGTCCGCGTGAGGGGCGGCGCGTATGGTCGGAGCTTATTCCGGACCATACGATAAGGGCGCCCCCACGGGTCCCGATCGAGCGACGCCAGTAGCTCGTCCCTAGCGGCAGACTTGGCCCGGCAAATGGCCGTTGACAGGTCCGCGACACGCTCCCTGTATGCGGCGTATAGCATGTCCTCCTCTCCCGGGTCACGGGCACGGCGCCGCCGGCGGCAGCGGGCAAAGGCGCGACGCGCCGCGACACAGTCAGCGCGCAACCGTGCCACATCCTCCGTCCACCAGTGCACGCGGCGCAAAGGCGCACGCGTACCGAGCCGCGGCATCGCGGCATCGCAAATGCGGGCCACCGCTTCGCCCAGGCGATCGGCCTCGGCGGCCGGGTCGCGTCCGATGGGACCCGGGAGCCAGGACTCGACCAAAGCCGCCTCCTCGAGCCGGTCGCGATCCAATCGCTTTAACGACCATCGCGGGGGATCCCCGTGCAACCGTGACCATGCATCGGCTGGGGCATCGGGGAGGGCGGAGACGTCAAACCGTACGTAACGATGGTCCGACAACGTCTCGACGCCCTCCATTACCCTCCAGCCAGACACGCGGCGGGCGAGGGCGGCGGTCGCGAAAGTAACGTCTACGACAGAGCCACCCTCTCGCCTCACACACGTGTGTACTGCCCCGGTGTTGCACACAGACAGACCTCCCGCGACGGCCCACTCCAACAATGACTCGCCCCTCGCACTTGCGACCGGCGAACCCCATGCCGGAGACTTTGCGTTAAAGTCACCAGCCACAAGGACATGTCCAGCGCCGCTTAACTCGATGGCCGCCCCGAGGTCCTCCAGGTAGGAGTCAAACTCGTGGAGCGGCCGGTTGGGCGAGAAATAACACGCCACCACAAGGCCACCAAACGACATGTCCTCCACAGCCACCCAGCCATGGCCAGCTGATGTCCGAGCCGGGCCCTTCATGAATATAGCCACTGTGCCGTCTAGGTCACCAGCCCACTGGGCGGTCGGCGGCACCCAGTACGGTTCCGCTACTATGGCGACGTCCACTCCGTATTCAGCTACGCTCTGAACCAGTAGGTCCTGAGCTCTGGCACAGCAGTTAAGGTTTGCCTGGAGAAGCCTGGCCATCACTCAGCCTGCATACTGTCCTCCTCGGCCCCGGACGGGGTCGGCTGGGCTGGCCGCGGCCCGGCCCCAGCAGTGTTGGGGCCGCCGCTAGCTGGCGTCTTTTTGAGTGGGGCGGGGCAAAGGCTCGATCCGCCCCTGTGCTCCGCGGGTCTGCCGGCCGCCGCGCACACGGTGCAGCGCGGCTTGGCAAAACACGTGTTCGATTTATGGCCCGTCTCACCACAGCGGTAGCATTCGCTGCTGCGGTTCGTCTCTGAAGAACAGAGCACGGCGGTGTGGCCCGGCTCCAGGCACCGGTAGCAGCGCAGTGGGCGCGCAGCGAGCGGCTCAATACGCACAGGCGACCAACCCACAAGCAAGCGCCCGAGCGACGACAACTTCCTGGCAGCGAAGAGTGGGCAGCGTATCCACACTGTACCGCTGCGTGTCGGTCCGACCGTAACTGACTCCTGCGTACACTCGCCAGCTGTGGCCACGGCGGCGATAACCTCGTCGCTGGTTACCGATTCTTCTACGCCGTAGAGGCGTAACTCCGCCGTCTTAACGGGGCGGGTGACAGACACCCGCTCAGAGCCAAGGGCCTCCCTTAGCTTGGCTGCGAGCGAGTCTGCCTTGTCGCCGCTTGTACCACCGGGCACCTCTATAATTCGCGCACCCGTTGCGCCGACGCGGAACCGTAGCTCTGGTATTCCGAGTGTTGCCAGGTCAACACTGCGCCTCGCTGCTCGTATGACATCGGCATATGTATCTCCGCTCGCTGCGGCTGCGGGCTGCAACGTTAAAGCCACGGCCGTGGAGCGTGGCATCCTTGGCACACGGACGGCCGAGCGTGCGGCTGGCGCTCGTCCGCGCCGGCCCGCAGATCGTGACCGTGATTGCCGTCGCGTAAGATTATTGTCGGCCCTCCTGGGCGCGACAGTTTGCCAGCCGTCGTCTTGAGTGACGTGTGCCTGCTCCGCATCCGGCGCACGAATCGCCGCAAGTGTTCGTCTTCTCCTGCGTCCACGCCTTGTCGGCCCAGCACTAGGGGCCGGGGCTAACAGTGGCCTCTGTGGGGCGATAGGCTCAGTGCGCAAGGCAGCACGCGGCGCGGCGCGCGGCGGCAGTGGCGCAGCGCGCTGTGGCACCGGTGGCGCGCTTGTAATCGCTGACACAGATGCAGGAGCGGCAGCGCGCGGTGGCGCAGCACGCACGATGCTGGATGGGGCGGCGGCAGGGACCGCGGCGCGCGTTCGGCTGGGAGTGCGGGCGCTCGACACGTCGCGCACTCGCGCGCTCGTAGCGCCGCTCTGGCCACGGCCACGGCCGCGCAGAGGCGCCGATACTGGTACGGCGCGGGCGGTGGAGGCGGCCGTGGCGGAGGCATATGTCACGCGGCGGGCAACACTAGCCGCCGTCGGCCTGTCCGCAACAACAGACCGGGTGCGGGGCGCGGGTAAACAGCGCGCCTCCAAAGCGCCGAAACGCTCACTCACTGCGGCAAGGACGGAGCGGCTAACCTCCTCCGTTATTGCGCGGCTGAGTGCCTGCACATCCACTGCAGCCGGTGAGGTGGCAGGAGGATTGGGAGGGGGGCGCGAGGCCTCCTGCCTCAGCGCCCTTAGCTCTGCCACCAGCTCTGCCGTTTGCTCACGTAGGCGAACGTTATCTTCCTTCAGCTTCCTTACTTCTGTCTTCATTAGACGAGCCTCTTCGGAGGCCGTCAGTTCGCCAAGTCTGACCACAGCCTCTGTAATCCCCGCTGTGGCCTTTTTTAGGCCACCGACGAGTTCACCTTTAAGGTTTTTTGATTTTCGTCCTACTTCGTTGATATATGTGACGCAGCGCGTCACCTCCTTCATGAGCTGAGCCGCCGAAAGCTCACCGGTCGATTCGCTGTCGTCGGTGGTACGTCCCGACGACAGACGCGGCGTCGTGCGCCGGAGCTCCTCCGTGGAGGCTGCAAGCTCCTCCTCTGCTCGCAGCCTCAGCTCCTCCCGCTTCGCCGCATTCAGGTCCTCCTTGGCCTTTGCTAGGCCGACGTATTCGCCGGTCGTCGGTGGCCTGCCCCGCTCGCGCGTATTTGTGGGTGGGCATTTCCTGACGGAACCCACTTTCCGCTCCTCCTCCGAGCTGTCGCTCAACGCCTCTAGGGGGCGCTTTTCCGCCACCTTGCGGAACGCACTTCCTGACGGTACCTCCATGGTTGTAGTTTTATTCTTACTGCTCATGTTTTAAAACAAAAACCGTAAATACTCGTATTTTACAAATATAAATACAATTAACACACAAAATATAAGTTATTTAGTCAACACACACTAATAAAGTATGTTGGGAGTCGCCCAAGGGTCCATCCACAACACAATAAAACATAAAAACACTAAAGTTTGTCGAAGCTGGCCGAAGCTGCCCGTCAGCTCGACCCGAGCTGGCCCCGCTTCGCACAGCCCCACACAGCTTCGCGATTTACCGTCCCGCTGGTTTTTAAACCACGTTGGGAGTCGCCGCAAGGTCCATCCACAACGTAATCAAAAAGAAAAACACTGAAAAGTACTCACACGAAGCCGCTATGTGCCTCAGACAGGCTGGCGCCACAATGATGCAACTCCGCCTGGCCCCTCAGTGGGTGGCACTGCGGTGCTGAGATTTGCCTTACGGTCCCTCCACAGCACGGCGAACACACACTACACACTAAAAATATCGTCACTCAAGAATTGGCGAAGCTGTCTCACAGCTCGGTCCCGCTTCGCACAGCTTTGCGCAGCTTCGTCACAGACGCGAAATTTAGCACTTTCAAAGGCAATGCGATGTTGAGAATCGCCTAACGGTCCCTCCCAAACAACACACGCACAAAAAAGTCAACACTGGACGAGAATCCGGCGCTCAATCTGGCAAAAACGGCCACACAGCTCAGGGTGAGCGGTGCTAGCTTCGCCAGAGAGCGACACGGATCCTCTAAAGTCACTGTCTTCACTTCACGGGGCTTGGAATAGCCCGTAGGTCCATCCCAAACGTACGCACACACGGTTTTACAGGTTCAGTACGTTAGAAACACGGGAGCGAACGAAAAACGATCCGTTCGCTAGCGCGTTCCCCACAAGACTAACCTAACCTAACCTAACCTAACCTAACCTAACCTAACCTAACCTAACCTAACCTAACCTAACCTAACCTAACCTAACCTAACCTAACCTAACCTTTTTTTTTTTTTTTTTTTTTTTTTTTTTTTTTTTTTTTTTTTCGTTGGAAATCCTCATGGATACCCATGCACCGCAAGGACAGTGCACAGGTTATGTCGGACTCGTACCGACTAAAACCAACGGTGTTCCTTCTCGCGCCTTTACGGCGGAGCCACGGGAACTCAAGAATGCATCCGCGACTCCACCAGCAGCGTTACCTTTGCTCTATTGGCAGCACAGCTCGGTTGTAAACCAAACAAGCGGTGCTGCCCTTCCACCCCTTTGAGATGCCGTGCCGGGAACACATGGCTCGGCATCTCCCCCCTCTGACCCCATCCCTCTCGTGGGTGAGCGGAAGGCTTCCAAGCGCCCTCCGCCCGGGGCCTCGGCTAAGGCGGCAGCTGGCGCGTGTGCGCCATCCGCCGGGACCTAGGCCGCGGTCTTCTTGTCCGGGGCGCAGCGGGATCCCTCTCCCGCTCGCGCTCCGCCTCCTCCTTCCGCCGCATGACAGCCTCAGCGAAAGCTGCGGCGGCCCTCCATACTCTCTCGCTGCGAACCATGCCCCTGACAAGGGCCGGCAGCGAGAGATCCGCCCCTGCGACGGCGACCAGGGTCGCGCGCTCCTCTGCCCAGGCCGGGCAAAGCTCCAAGGTGTGACGCGCCGTGTCATCGGCGCAGCCACAGTGGTGGCACTCAGCCGTCTGCTCTCGCCCCGCCACCCGGTGGAGATACCTCCCGAAGCAACCGTGCCCCGAGAGGACCTGCGTCAGGCGGTAGGACAGGTGGCCATGTGAGCGTAGGCCACACCACTGCTCCAGGACAGGCCGGATAGCGTCGACGGTTGCCTGCCCGGCCGACGGCCGCACCAATGACTCGCGCCACTGCGCAAGTAGGCGCAAGCGCACCCGCTCGCGCCACCGCGTCCACTCCACCGCCTCCTCTTCACCCCGGGGCGACGCTCGGGCCTCAACGACGCGATTGTACGTCGCGGCGAGCAGCCGAGCGTCCAGCTCCCAGGGCATGCTGCCGGCAAGCACGCATGCCGCCTCAAAAGAGATCGTGCGATAGCCGCGCACTACCCGTACTGCCATCACGCGCTGCGGCCGCCGGAGGAGCGCCCGGTTGCGGGCGCAGAGCGCGTCCACCCACACGGGCGCCCCGTACAGCGCCATGGAGCGCACGACCCCGGCGTATAAGCGCCGACAGGTAGTGCCAGGCCCGTCGTCGTTGCGCAGCAGGCGGCTAAGTGCGCCTGCCGCGCTCATCAGTCGCGGCACCAGCCGCTCAAAGTGCGGCCGAAACGTGAGGCGGGGGTCAAGAACGATGCCAAGGTAGCGCATCGCCGATCCGACCTCTACCGCCTCACCTCCGACGACGACCACCGCACCGGCCGGCGGACCGCGCCGCGGGCCGTGGAAGCATATAGCCTCTGTCTTCCGCAGCGCGACCTCCAGCCCAAGTCGGCGGATGCGCCGCACGACGTGTGCCGCCCCAGCGGCAGCCAGGGCGGCCGTCTCCTCGAAGTTACGGCCACGTGCCGTGACAAGTGTGTCGTCGGCGTAACACGTGACGCCGACGCCACGCAGCAGCGCGCCCCGCAACACCCAATCGTAACCGATGTTCCACAGGAGGGGCCCAAGAACAGAGCCCTGTGGAACACCGCGCGTCATAGGCCGGACGGCCCACTCTTCCCGCGTCGGATACCTGACCTCTCGGTCCGAGAGGTAGGCCTCGACGACGCGGCACAGGTACGGCGGAAAGCCGTGGTACTGGAGCGCCTCCACGATACACGCCCAGGGGAGCGTATTGAAGGCGTTGGCAATGTCTAGGGACACCGCCAACACGACCTCACCCCGGGCAACTGCGCTCTCAGCTAGCGCCTTGACTCGCCTCACCGCATCAATGGTTGACCGGGCCCGGCGGAAGCCGAACTGGGCCTCGGAAAGGCCGGGGCCAACGGTGTCAAGGTGGCGCGTGAGGCGGTCCGCCACAACGCGCTCCAGCAACTTGCCCGCCTCGTCCAGCAAGACGAGCGGGCGATAGGCCGACGGCTCATCAGCGGGCCGCCCTTCCTTCCGCAGAAGGACCAGCCGGCCAGCCTTCCACCGCCGCGGGAAAACACCTCGACTGAGGCAGGCGCTCAGCAACCGCCGGAACCACTCGCCCAAGACCTCAAGGGTGAGGCCGAGCGCACGGCCATGGACCCCGTCAAGGCCAGGCGCCTTGTTGCGGCCACGCATGCGCGCTACCACCCGCTCGAGCTCGGACTCTGTGACCTCGATCACATCGACCGCGGCAGCGGCGGCGGCAGCGGCGGCGGCGGGCGGGCGCATCGGCGGTGGCCGCACTTCGTCCGCCGCAGGGAAAAGGGCGGTCACTACACGCTCTACCAGCGCCGGCCGCATCGTCCGCGTGAGGGGCGGCGCGTATGGTCGGAGCTTATTCCGGACCATACGATAAGGGCGCCCCCACGGGTCCCGATCGAGCGACGCCAGTAGCTCGTCCCTAGCGGCAGACTTGGCCCGGCAAATGGCCGTTGACAGGTCCGCGACACGCTCCCTGTATGCGGCGTATAGCATGTCCTCCTCTCCCGGGTCACGGGCACGGCGCCGCCGGCGGCAGCGGGCAAAGGCGCGACGCGCCGCGACACAGTCAGCGCGCAACCGTGCCACATCCTCCGTCCACCAGTGCACGCGGCGCAAAGGCGCACGCGTACCGAGCCGCGGCATCGCGGCATCGCAAATGCGGGCCACCGCTTCGCCCAGGCGATCGGCCTCGGCGGCCGGGTCGCGTCCGATGGGACCCGGGAGCCAGGACTCGACCAAAGCCGCCTCCTCGAGCCGGTCGCGATCCAATCGCTTTAACGACCATCGCGGGGGATCCCCGTGCAACCGTGACCATGCATCGGCTGGGGCATCGGGGAGGGCGGAGACGTCAAACCGTACGTAACGATGGTCCGACAACGTCTCGACGCCCTCCATTACCCTCCAGCCAGACACGCGGCGGGCGAGGGCGGCGGTCGCGAAAGTAACGTCTACGACAGAGCCACCCTCTCGCCTCACACACGTGTGTACTGCCCCGGTGTTGCACACAGACAGACCTCCCGCGACGGCCCACTCCAACAATGACTCGCCCCTCGCACTTGCGACCGGCGAACCCCATGCCGGAGACTTTGCGTTAAAGTCACCAGCCACAAGGACATGTCCAGCGCCGCTTAACTCGATGGCCGCCCCGAGGTCCTCCAGGTAGGACTCGAACTCGTGGAGCGGCCGGTTGGGTGAGAAATAACATGCCACCACCAGGTACTCGCCCTCCAGCTCTGCTGCCACCCAGCCATGGCCGGCTGACGTCCGTGCCAGGCCCTTCGCAAAGATAGTCGCTGTGCCGTCCAAGTCGCCAGCCCACTGGCCGGTCGGCGGCACCCAGTACGGTTCCGCTACTATGGCGACGTCCACTCCGTATTCAGCTACGCTCTGAACCAGTAGGTCCTGAGCTCTGGCACAGCAGTTAAGGTTTGCCTGGAGAAGCCTGGCCATCACTCAGCCTGCATACTGTCCTCCTCGGCCCCGGACGGGGTCGGCTGGGCTGGCCGCGGCCCGGCCCCAGCAGTGTTGGGGCCGCCGCTAGCTGGCGTCTTTTTGACAGGGGCGGGGCAAAGGCTCGATCCGCCCCTGTGCTCCGCGGGTCTGCCGGCCGCCGCGCACACGGTGCAGCGCGGCTTGGCAAAACACGTGTTCGATTTATGGCCCGTCTCACCACAGCGGTAGCATTCGCTGCTGCGGTTCGTCTCTGAAGAACAGAGCACGGCGGTGTGGCCCGGCTCCAGGCACCGGTAGCAGCGCAGTGGGCGCGCAGCGAGCGGCTCAATACGCACAGGCGACCAACCCACAAGCAAGCGCCCGAGCGACGACAACTTCCTGGCAGCGAAGAGTGGGCAGCGTATCCACACTGTACCGCTGCGTGTCGGTCCGACCGTAACTGACTCCTGCGTACACTCGCCAGCTGTGGCCACGGCGGCGATAACCTCGTCGCTGGTTACCGATTCTTCTACGCCGTAGAGGCGTAACTCCGCCGTCTTAACGGGGCGGGTGACAGACACCCGCTCAGAGCCAAGGGCCTCCCTTAGCTTGGCTGCGAGCGAGTCTGCCTTGTCGCCGCTTGTACCACCGGGCACCTCTATAATTCGCGCACCCGTTGCGCCGACGCGGAACCGTAGCTCTGGTATTCCGAGTGTTGCCAGGTCAACACTGCGCCTCGCTGCTCGTATGACATCGGCATATGTATCTCCGCTCGCTGCGGCTGCGGGCTGCAACGTTAAAGCCACGGCCGTGGAGCGTGGCATCCTTGGCACACGGACGGCCGAGCGTGCGGCTGGCGCTCGTCCGCGCCGGCCCGCAGATCGTGACCGTGATTGCCGTCGCGTAAGATTATTGTCGGCCCTCCTGGGCGCGACAGTTTGCCAGCCGTCGTCTTGAGTGACGTGTGCCTGCTCCGCATCCGGCGCACGAATCGCCGCAAGTGTTCGTCTTCTCCTGCGTCCACGCCTTGTCGGCCCAGCACTAGGGGCCGGGGCTAACAGTGGCCTCTGTGGGGCAATAGGCTCAGTGCGCAAGGCAGCACGCGGCGCGGCGCGCGGCGGCAGTGGCGCAGCGCGCTGTGGCACCGGTGGCGCGCTTGTAATCGCTGACACAGATGCAGGAGCGGCAGCGCGCGGTGGCGCAGCACGCACGATGCTGGATGGGGCGGCGGCAGGGACCGCGGCGCGCGTTCGGCTGGGAGTGCGGGCGCTCGACACGTCGCGCACTCGCGCGCTCGTAGCGCCGCTCTGGCCACGGCCACGGCCGCGCAGAGGCGCCGATACTGGTACGGCGCGGGCGGTGGAGGCGGCCGTGGCGGAGGCATATGTCACGCGGCGGGCAACACTAGCCGCCGTCGGCCTGTCCGCAACAACAGACCGGGTGCGGGGCGCGGGTAAACAGCGCGCCTCCAAAGCGCCGAAACGCTCACTCACTGCGGCAAGGACGGAGCGGCTAACCTCCTCCGTTATTGCGCGGCTGAGTGCCTGCACATCCACTGCAGCCGGTGAGGTGGCAGGAGGATTGGGAGGGGGGCGCGAGGCCTCCTGCCTCAGCGCCCTTAGCTCTGCCACCAGCTCTGCCGTTTGCTCACGTAGGCGAACGTTATCTTCCTTCAGCTTCCTTACTTCTGTCTTCATTAGACGAGCCTCTTCGGAGGCCGTCAGTTCGCCAAGTCTGACCACAGCCTCTGTAATCCCCGCTGTGGCCTTTTTTAGGCCACCGACGAGTTCACCTTTAAGGTTTTTTGATTTTCGTCCTACTTCGTTGATATATGTGACGCAGCGCGTCACCTCCTTCATGAGCTGAGCCGCCGAAAGCTCACCGGTCGATTCGCTGTCGTCGGTGGTACGTCCCGACGACAGACGCGGCGTCGTGCGCCGGAGCTCCTCCGTGGAGGCTGCAAGCTCCTCCTCTGCTCGCAGCCTCAGCTCCTCCCGCTTCGCCGCATTCAGGTCCTCCTTGGCCTTTGCTAGGCCGACGTATTCGCCGGTCGTCGGTGGCCTGCCCCGCTCGCGCGTATTTGTGGGTGGGCATTTCCTGACGGAACCCACTTTCCGCTCCTCCTCCGAGCTGTCGCTCGACGCCTCTAGGGGGCGCTTTTCCGCCACCTTGCGGAACGCACTTCCTGACGGTACCTCCATGGTTGTAGTTTTATTCTTACTGCTCATGTTTTAAAACAAAAACCGTAAATACTCGTATTTTACAAATATAAATACAATTAACACACAAAATATAAGTTATTTAGTCAACACACACTAATAAAGTATGTTGGGAGTCGCCCAAGGGTCCATCCACAACACAATAAAACATAAAAACACTAAAGTTTGTCGAAGCTGGCCGAAGCTGCCCGTCAGCTCGACCCGAGCTGGCCCCGCTTCGCACAGCTTCACACAGCTTCGCGATTTACCGTCCCGCTGGTTTTTAAACCACGTTGGGAGTCGCCGCAAGGTCCATCCACAACGTAATCAAAAAGAAAAACACTGAAAAGTACTCACACGAAGCCGCTATGTGCCTGAGACAGGCTGGCGCCACAATGATGCAACTCCGCCTGGCCCCTCAGTGGGTGGCACTGCGGTGCTGAGATTTGCCTTACGGTCCCTCCACAGCACGGCGAACACACACTACACACTAAAAATATCGTCACACAAGAATTGGCGAAGCTGTCTCACAGCTCGGTCCCGCTTCGCACAGCTTTGCGCAGCTTCGTCACAGACGCGAAATTTAGCACTTTCAAAGGCAATGCGATGTTGAGAATCGCCTAACGGTCCCTCCCAAACAACACACGCACAAAAAAGTCAACACTAGACGAGAATCCGGCGCTCAATCTGGCAAAAACGGCCACACAGCTCAGGGTGAGCGGTGCTAGCTTCGCCAGAGAGCGACACGGATCCTCTAAAGTCACTGTCTTCACTTCACGGGGCTTGGAATAGCCCGTAGGTCCATCCCAAACGTACGCACACACGGTTTTACAGGTTCAGTACGTTAGAAACACGGGAGCGAACGAAAAACGATCCGTTCGCTAGCGCGTTCCTCACAACCTTTTTTTTTTTTTTTTTTTTTTTTTTTTTTTTTTTTTTTTTTTTTTTTCGTTGGAAATCCTCATGGATTCCCATGCACCGCGTCCACTCCACCGCCTCCTCTTCACCCCGGGGCGACGCTCGGGCCTCAACGACGCGATTGTACGTCGCGGCGAGCAGCCGAGCGTCCAGCTCCCAGGGCATGCTGCCGGCAAGCACGCATGCCGCCTCGAAAGAGATCGTGCGATAGCCGCGCACGACCCGTACTGCCATCACCCGCTGCGGCCGCCGGAGGAGCGCCCGGTTGCGGGCGCAGAGCGCGTCCACCCACACGGGCGCCCCGTACAGCGCCATGGAGCGCACGACCCCGGCGTATAAGCGCCGACAGGTAGTGCCAGGCCCGTCGTCGTTGCGCAGCAGGCGGCTAAGTGCGCCTGCCGCGCTCATCAGTCGCGGCACCAGCCGCTCAAAGTGCGGCCGAAACGTGAGGCGGGGGTCAAGAACGATGCCAAGGTAGCGCATCGCCGATCCGACCTCTACCGCCTCACCTCCGACGACGACCACCGCACCGGCCGGCGGACCACGCCGCGGGCCGTGGAAGCATATAGCCTCCGTCTTCCGCAGCGCGACCTCCAGCCCAAGTCGGCGAATGCGCCGCACGACGTGTGCCGCCCCAGCGGCAGCCAGGGCGGCCGCCTCCTCGAAGTTACGGCCACGTGCCGTGACAAGTGTGTCGTCGGCGTAACACGTGACGCCGACGCCACGCAGCAGCGCGCCCCGCAACACCCAATCGTACCCGATGTTCCACAGGAGGGGCCCGAGTACCGAGCCCTGTGGAACACCGCGCGTCATAGGCCGGACGGCCCACTCTTCCCGCGTCGGATATCTGACCTCTCGGTCCGAGAGGTAGGCCTCGACGACGCGGCACAGGTACGGCGGAAAGCCGTGGTACTGGAGCGCCTCCACGATACACGCCCAGGGGAGCGTATTGAAGGCGTTGGCAATGTCTAGGGACACCGCCAACACGACCTCACCCCGGGCAACTGCGCTCTCAGCTAGCGCCTTGACTCGTCTCACCGCATCAATGGTTGACCGGGCCCGGCGGAAGCCGAACTGGGCCTCGGAAAGGCCGGGGCCAACGGTGTCAAGGTGGCGCGTGAGGCGGTCCGCCACAACGCGCTCCAGCAACTTGCCCGCCTCGTCCAGCAAGACGAGCGGGCGATAGGCCGACGGCTCATCAGCGGGCCGCCCTTCCTTCCGCAGAAGGACCAGCCGGCCAGCCTTCCACCGCCGCGGGAAAACACCTCGACTGAGGCAGGCGCTCAGCAACCGCCGGAACCACTCGCCCAAGACCTCAAGGGTGAGGCCGAGCGCACGGCCATGGACCCCGTCAAGGCCAGGCGCCTTGTTGCGGCCACGCATGCGCGCTACCACCCGCTCGAGCTCGGACTCTGTGACCTCGATCACATCGACCGCGGCAGCGGCGGCGGCAGCGGCGGCGGCGGGCGGGCGCATCGGCGGTGGCCGCACTTCGTCCGCCGCAGGGAAAAGGGCGGTCACTACACGCTCTACCAGCGCCGGCCGCATCGTCCGCGTGAGGGGCGGCGCGTATGGTCGGAGCTTATTCCGGACCATACGATAAGGGCGCCCCCACGGGTCCCGATCGAGCGACGCCAGTAGCTCGTCCCTAGCGGCAGACTTGGCCCGGCAAATGGCCGTTGACAGGTCCGCGACACGCTCCCTGTATGCGGCGTATAGCATGTCCTCCTCTCCCGGGTCACGGGCACGGCGCCGCCGGCGGCAGCGGGCAAAGGCGCGACGCGCCGCGACACAGTCAGCGCGCAACCGTGCCACATCCTCCGTCCACCAGTGCACGCGGCGCAAAGGCGCACGCGTACCGAGCCGCGGCATCGCGGCATCGCAAATGCGGGCCACCGCTTCGCCCAGGCGATCGGCCTCGGCGGCCGGGTCGCGTCCGATGGGACCCGGGAGCCAGGACTCGACCAAAGCCGCCTCCTCGAGCCGGTCGCGATCCAATCGCTTTAACGACCATCGCGGGGGATCCCCGTGCAACCGTGACCATGCATCGGCTGGGGCATCGGGGAGGGCGGAGACGTCAAACCGTACGTAACGATGGTCCGACAACGTCTCGACGCCCTCCATTACCCTCCAGCCAGACACGCGGCGGGCGAGGGCGGCGGTCGCGAAAGTAACGTCTACGACAGAGCCACCCTCTCGCCTCACACACGTGTGTACTGCCCCGGTGTTGCACACAGACAGACCTCCCGCGACGGCCCACTCCAACAATGACTCGCCCCTCGCACTTGCGACCGGCGAACCCCATGCCGGAGACTTTGCGTTAAAGTCACCAGCCACAAGGACATGTCCAGCGCCGCTTAACTCGATGGCCGCCCCGAGGTCCTCCAGGTAGGAGTCAAACTCGTGGAGCGGCCGGTTGGGCGAGAAATAACACGCCACTACAAGGCCACCAAACGACATGTCCTCCACTTCAGCTGCCACCCAGCCATGGCCAGCTGATGTCCGAGCCGGGCCCTTCGTGTATACAGCCACTGTGCCGTCTAGGTCACCAGCCCACTGGGCGGTCGGCGGCACCCAGTACGGTTCCGCTACTATGGCGACGTCCACTCCGTATTCAGCTACGCTCTGAACCAGTAGGTCCTGAGCTCTGGCACAGCAGTTAAGGTTTGCCTGGAGAAGCCTGGCCATCACTCAGCCTGCATACTGTCCTCCTCGGCCCCGGACGGGGTCGGCTGGGCTGGCCGCGGCCCGGCCCCAGCAGTGTTGGGGCCGCCGCTAGCTGGCGTCTTTTTGAGAGGGGCGGGGCAAAGGCTCGATCCGCCCCTGTGCTCCGCGGGTCTGCCGGCCGCCGCGCACACGGTGCAGCGCGGCTTGGCAAAACACGTGTTCGATTTATGGCCCGTCTCACCACAGCGGTAGCATTCGCTGCTGCGGTTCGTCTCTGAAGAACAGAGCACGGCGGTGTGGCCCGGCTCCAGGCACCGGTAGCAGCGCAGTGGGCGCGCAGCGAGCGGCTCAATACGCACAGGCGACCAACCCACAAGCAAGCGCCCGAGCGACGACAACTTCCTGGCAGCGAAGAGTGGGCAG
Organism: Apoda limacodes; assembly: GCA_946406115.1. Classification (NCBI taxonomy): domain Eukaryota; kingdom Metazoa; phylum Arthropoda; class Insecta; order Lepidoptera; family Limacodidae; genus Apoda; species Apoda limacodes. Next base: position 24,405,660 of record OX291559.1, on the reverse strand, counting down.
CGTATCCACACTGTACCGCTGCGTGTCGGTCCGACCGTAACTGACTCCTGCGTACACTCGCCAGCTGTGGCCACGGCGGCGATAACCTCGTCGCTGGTTACCGATTCTTCTACGCCGTAGAGGCGTAACTCCGCCGTCTTAACGGGGCGGGTGACAGACACCCGCTCAGAGCCAAGGGCCTCCCTTAGCTTGGCTGCGAGCGAGTCTGCCTTGTCGCCGCTTGTACCACCGGGCACCTCTATAATTCGCGCACCCGTTGCGCCGACGCGGAACCGTAGCTCTGGTATTCCGAGTGTTGCCAGGTCAACACTGCGCCTCGCTGCTCGTATGACATCGGCATATGTATCTCCGCTCGCTGCGGCTGCGGGCTGCAACGTTAAAGCCACGGCCGTGGAGCGTGGCATCCTTGGCACACGGACGGCCGAGCGTGCGGCTGGCGCTCGTCCGCGCCGGCCCGCAGATCGTGACCGTGATTGCCGTCGCGTAAGATTATTGTCGGCCCTCCTGGGCGCGACAGTTTGCCAGCCGTCGTCTTGAGTGACGTGTGCCTGCTCCGCATCCGGCGCACGAATCGCCGCAAGTGTTCGTCTTCTCCTGCGTCCACGCCTTGTCGGCCCAGCACTAGGGGCCGGGGCTAACAGTGGCCTCTGTGGGGCAATAGGCTCAGTGCGCAAGGCAGCACGCGGCGCGGCGCGCGGCGGCAGTGGCGCAGCGCGCTGTGGCACCGGTGGCGCGCTTGTAATCGCTGACACAGATGCAGGAGCGGCAGCGCGCGGTGGCGCAGCACGCACGATGCTGGATGGGGCGGCGGCAGGGACCGCGGCGCGCGTTCGGCTGGGAGTGCGGGCGCTCGACACGTCGCGCACTCGCGCGCTCGTAGCGCCGCTCTGGCCACGGCCACGGCCGCGCAGAGGCGCCGATACTGGTACGGCGCGGGCGGTGGAGGCGGCCGTGGCGGAGGCATATGTCACGCGGCGGGCAACACTAGCCGCCGTCGGCCTGTCCGCAACAACAGACCGGGTGCGGGGCGCGGGTAAACAGCGCGCCTCCAAAGCGCCGAAACGCTCACTCACTGCGGCAAGGACGGAGCGGCTAACCTCCTCCGTTATTGCGCGGCTGAGTGCCTGCACATCCACTGCAGCCGGTGAGGTGGCAGGAGGATTGGGAGGGGGGCGCGAGGCCTCCTGCCTCAGCGCCCTTAGCTCTGCCACCAGCTCTGCCGTTTGCTCACGTAGGCGAACGTTATCTTCCTTCAGCTTCCTTACTTCTGTCTTCATTAGACGAGCCTCTTCGGAGGCCGTCAGTTCGCCAAGTCTGACCACAGCCTCTGTAATCCCCGCTGTGGCCTTTTTTAGGCCACCGACGAGTTCACCTTTAAGGTTTTTTGATTTTCGTCCTACTTCGTTGATATATGTGACGCAGCGCGTCACCTCCTTCATGAGCTGAGCCGCCGAAAGCTCACCGGTCGATTCGCTGTCGTCGGTGGTACGTCCCGACGACAGACGCGGCGTCGTGCGCCGGAGCTCCTCCGTGGAGGCTGCAAGCTCCTCCTCTGCTCGCAGCCTCAGCTCCTCCCGCTTCGCCGCATTCAGGTCCTCCTTGGCCTTTGCTAGGCCGACGTATTCGCCGGTCGTCGGTGGCCTGCCCCGCTCGCGCGTATTTGTGGGTGGGCATTTCCTGACGGAACCCACTTTCCGCTCCTCCTCCGAGCTGTCGCTCAACGCCTCTAGGGGGCGCTTTTCCGCCACCTTGCGGAACGCACTTCCTGACGGTACCTCCATGGTTGTAGTTTTATTCTTACTGCTCATGTTTTAAAACAAAAACCGTAAATACTCGTATTTTACAAATATAAATACAATTAACACACAAAATATAAGTTATTTAGTCAACACACACTAATAAAGTATGTTGGGAGTCGCCCAAGGGTCCATCCACAACACAATAAAACATAAAAACACTAAAGTTTGTCGAAGCTGGCCGAAGCTGCCCGTCAGCTCGACCCGAGCTGGCCCCGCTTCGCACAGCCTCACACAGCTTCGCGATTTACCGTCCCGCTGGTTTTTAAACCACGTTGGGAGTCGCCGCAAGGTCCATCCACAACGTAATCAAAAAGAAAAACACTGAAAAGTACTCACACGAAGCCGCTATGTGCCTGAGACAGGCTGGCGCCACAATGATGCAACTCCGCCTGGCCCCTCAGTGGGTGGCACTGCGGTGCTGAGATTTGCCTTACGGTCCCTCCACAGCACGGCGAACACACACTACACACTAAAAATATCGTCACACAAGAATTGGCGAAGCTGTCTCACAGCTCGGTCCCGCTTCGCACAGCTTTGCGCAGCTTCGTCACAGACGCGAAATTTAGCACTTTCAAAGGCAATGCGATGTTGAGAATCGCCTAACGGTCCCTCCCAAACAACACACGCACAAAAAAGTCAACACTAGACGAGAATCCGGCGCTCAATCTGGCAAAAACGGCCACACAGCTCAGGGTGAGCGGTGCTAGCTTCGCCAGAGAGCGACACGGATCCTCTAAAGTCACTGTCTTCACTTCACGGGGCTTGGAATAGCCCGTAGGTCCATCCCAAACGTACGCACACACGGTTTTACAGGTTCAGTACGTTAGAAACACGGGAGCGAACGAAAAACGATCCGTTCGCTAGCGCGTTCCTCACAAGACTAACCTAACCTAACCTAACCTAACCTAACCTAACCTAACCTAACCTAACCTAACCTAACCTAACCCATCGCAAGGACAGTGCACAGGTTATGTCGGACTCGTACCGACTAAAACCAACGGTGTTCCTTCTCGCGCCTTTACGGCGGAGCCACGGGAACTCAAGAATGCATCCGCGACTCCACCAGCAGCGTTACCTTTGCTCTATTGGCAGCACAGCTCGGTTGTAAACCAAACAAGCGGTGCTGCCCTTCCACCCCTTTGAGATGCCGTGCCGGGAACACATGGCTCGGCATCTCCCCCCTCTGACCCCATCCCTCTCGTGGGTGAGCGGAAGGCTTCCAAGCGCCCTCCGCCCGGGGCCTCGGCTAAGGCGGCAGCTGGCGCGTGTGCGCCATCCGCCGGGACCTAGGCCGCGGTCTTCTTGTCCGGGGCGCAGCGGGATCCCTCTCCCGCTCGCGCTCCGCCTCCTCCTTCCGCCGCATGACAGCCTCAGCGAAAGCTGCGGCGGCCCTCCATACTCTCTCGCTGCGAACCATGCCCCTGACAAGGGCCGGCAGCGAGAGATCCGCCCCTGCGACGGCGACCAGGGTCGCACGCTCCTCTGCCCAGGCCGGGCAAACCTCCACCGTGTGCTGCGCCGTGTCCTCGGCACAGCCACAGTGATGGCACTCGGCTGTCTGCTCCCGGCCGGCCACCCGGTGCAGGTACCTCCCGAAGCACCCATGCCCCGAGAGGATCTGCGTGAGGTGGTATGACAGGTGGCCATGTGTGCGCAGGCCAACCCATCGCACCAACACTGGCCGGACGGCGTCGACGGTTGCCCGTCCAGCCGTCGGCCGCTCCAGCATCTCGCGCCACTGCGCAAGTAGGCGCAAGCGCACCCGCTCGCGCCACCGCGTCCACTCCATCGCCTCCTCTTCACCCCGGGGCGACGCTCGGGCCTCAACGACGCGATTGTACGTCGCGGCGAGCAGCCGAGCGTCCAGCTCCCAGGGCATGCTGCCGGCAAGCACGCATGCCGCCTCAAAAGAGATCGTGCGATAGCCGCGCACGACCCGTACTGCCATCACGCGCTGCGGCCGCCGGAGGAGCGCCCGGTTGCGGGCGCAGAGCGCGTCCACCCACACGGGCGCCCCGTACAGCGCCATAGAGCGCACGACCCCGGCGTATAAGCGCCGGCAGGTCGTGCCAGGCCCGTCGTCGTTGCGCAGCAGGCGGCTAAGTGCGCCTGCCGCGCTCATCAGTCGCGGCACCAGCCGCTCAAAGTGTGGCCGAAAAGTGAGGCGGGGGTCAAGAACGATGCCGAGATAGCGCATCGCCGATCCGACCTCTACCGCCTCACCTCCGACGACGACCACCGCACCGGCCGGCGGACCACGCCGCGGGCCGTGGAAGCATATAGCCTCCGTCTTCCGCAGCGCGACCTCCAGCCCAAGTCGGCGAATGCGCCGCACGACGTGTGCCGCCCCAGCGGCAGCCAGGGCGGCCGCCTCCTCGAAGTTACGGCCACGTGCCGTGACAAGTGTGTCGTCGGCGTAACACGTGACGCCGACGCCACGCAGCAGCGCGCCCCGCAACACCCAATCGTAACCGATGTTCCACAGGAGGGGCCCAAGAACAGAGCCCTGTGGAACACCGCGCGTCATAGGCCGGACGGCCCACTCTTCCCGCGTCGGATACCTGACCTCTCGGTCCGAGAGGTAGGCCTCGACGACGCGGCACAGGTACGGCGGAAAGCCGTGGTACTGGAGCGCCTCCACGATACACGCCCAGGGGAGCGTATTGAAGGCGTTGGCAATGTCTAGGGACACCGCCAACACGACCTCACCCCGGGCAACTGCGCTCTCAGCTAGCGCCTTGACTCGCCTCACCGCATCAATGGTTGACCGGGCCCGGCGGAAGCCGAACTGGGCCTCGGAAAGGCCGGGGCCAACGGTGTCAAGGTGGCGCGTGAGGCGGTCCGCCACAACGCGCTCCAGCAACTTGCCCGCCTCGTCCAGCAAGACGAGCGGGCGATAGGCCGACGGCTCATCAGCGGGCCGCCCTTCCTTCCGCAGAAGGACCAGCCGGCCAGCCTTCCACCGCCGCGGGAAAACACCTCGACTGAGGCAGGCGCTCAGCAACCGCCGGAACCACTCGCCCAAGACCTCAAGGGTGAGGCCGAGCGCACGGCCATGGACCCCGTCAAGGCCAGGCGCCTTGTTGCGGCCACGCATGCGCGCTACCACCCGCTCGAGCTCGGACTCTGTGACCTCGATCACATCGACCGCGGCAGCGGCGGCGGCAGCGGCGGCGGCGGGCGGGCGCATCGGCGGTGGCCGCACTTCGTCCGCCGCAGGAAAAAGGGCGGTCACTACACGCTCTACTAGCGCCGGCTGCATCGTCCGCGTGAGGGGCGGCGCGTATGGTCGGAGCTTATTCCGGACCATACGATAAGGGCGCCCCCACGGGTCCCGATCGAGCGACGCCAGTAGCTCGTCCCTAGCGGCAGACTTGGCCCGGCAAATGGCCGTTGACAGGTCCGCGACACGCTCCCTGTATGCGGCGTATAGCGTGTCCTCCTCTCCCGGGTCACGGGCACGGCGCCGCCGGCGGCAGCGGGCAAAGGCGCGACGCGCCGCGACACAGTCAGCGCGCAACCGTGCCACATCCTCCGTCCACCAGTGCACGCGGCGCAAAGGCGCACGCGTACCGAGCCGCGGCATCGCGGCATCGCAAATGCGGGCCACCGCTTCGCCCAGGCGATCGGCCTCGGCGGCCGGGTCGTGTCCGATGGGACCCGGGAGCCAGGACTCGACCAAAGCCGCCTCCTCGAGCCGGTCGCGATCCAATCGCTTTAACGACCATCGCGGGGGATCCCCGCGCAACCGTGACCATGCGTCGGCTGGGGCATCGGGGAGGGCGGAGACGTCAAACCGTACGTAACGATGGTCCGACAACGTCTCGACGCCCTCCATTACCCTCCAGCCAGACACGCGGCGGGCGAGGGCGGCGGTCGCGAAAGTAACGTCCACGACAGAGCCACCCTCTCGCCTCACACACGTGTGTACTGCCCCGGTGTTGCACACAGACAGACCTCCCGCGACGGCCCACTCCAACAATGACTCGCCCCTCGCACTTGCGACCGGCGAACCCCATGCCGGAGACTTTGCGTTAAAGTCACCAGCCACAAGGACATGTCCAGCGCCGCTTAACTCGATGGCCGCCCCGAGGTCCTCCAGGTAGGAGTCAAACTCGTGGAGCGGCCGGTTGGGCGAGAAATAACACGCCACTACAAGGCCACCAAACGACATGTCCTCCACTTCAGCTGCCACCCAGCCATGGCCAGCTGATGTCCGAGCCGGGCCCTTCGTGTATACAGCCACTGTGCCGTCTAGGTCACCAGCCCACTGGGCGGTCGGCGGCACCCAGTACGGTTCCGCTACTATGGCGACGTCCACTCCGTATTCAGCTACGCTCTGAACCAGTAGGTCCTGAGCTCTGGCACAGCAGTTAAGGTTTGCCTGGAGAAGCCTGGCCATCACTCAGCCTGCATATTGTCCTCCTCGGCCCCGGACGGGGTCGGCTGGGCTGGCCGCGGCCCGGCCCCAGCAGTGTTGGGGCCGCCGCTAGCTGGCGTCTTTTTGAGAGGGGCGGGGCAAAGGCTCGATCCGCCCCTGTGCTCCGCGGGTCTGCCGGCCGCCGCGCACACGGTGCAGCGCGGCTTGGCAAAACACGTGTTCGATTTATGGCCCGTCTCACCACAGCGGTAGCATTCGCTGCTGCGGTTCGTCTCTGAAGAACAGAGCACGGCGGTGTGGCCCGGCTCCAGGCACCGGTAGCAGCGCAGTGGGCGCGCAGCGAGCGGCTCAATACGCACAGGCGACCAACCCACAAGCAAGCGCCCGAGCGACGACAACTTCCTGGCAGCGAAGAGTGGGCAGCGTATCCACACTGTACCGCCGCGTGTCGGTCCGACCGTAACTGACTCCTGCGTACACTCGCCAGCTGTGGCCACGGCGGCGATAACCTCGTCGCTGGTTACCGATTCTTCTACGCCGTAGAGGCGTAACTCCGCCGTCTTAACGGGGCGGGTGACAGACACCCGCTCAGAGCCAAGGGCCTCCCTTAGCTTGGCTGCGAGCGAGTCTGCCTTGTCGCCGCTTGTACCACCGGGCACCTCTATAATTCGCGCACCCGTTGCGCCGACGCGGAACCGTAGCTCTGGTATTCCGAGTGTTGCCAGGTCAACACTGCGCCTCGCTGCTCGTATGACATCGGCATATGTATCTCCGCTCGCTGCGGCTGCGGGCTGCAACGTTAAAGCCACGGCCGTGGAGCGTGGCATCCTTGGCACACGGACGGCCGAGCGTGCGGCTGGCGCTCGTCCGCGCCGGCCCGCAGATCGTGACCGTGATTGCCGTCGCGTAAGATTATTGTCGGCCCTCCTGGGCGCGACAGTTTGCCAGCCGTCGTCTTGAGTGACGTGTGCCTGCTCCGCATCCGGCGCACGAATCGCCGCAAGTGTTCGTCTTCTCCTGCGTCCACGCCTTGTCGGCCCAGCACTAGGGGCCGGGGCTAACAGTGGCCTCTGTGGGGCAATAGGCTCAGTGCGCAAGGCAGCACGCGGCGCGGCGCGCGGCGGCAGTGGCGCAGCGCGCTGTGGCACCGGTGGCGCGCTTGTAATCGCTGACACAGATGCAGGAGCGGCAGCGCGCGGTGGCGCAGCACGCACGATGCTGGATGGGGCGGCGGCAGGGACCGCGGCGCGCGTTCGGCTGGGAGTGCGGGCGCTCGACACGTCGCGCACTCGCGCGCTCGTAGCGCCGCTCTGGCCACGGCCACGGCCGCGCAGAGGCGCCGATACTGGTACGGCGCGGGCGGTGGAGGCGGCCGTGGCGGAGGCATATGTCACGCGGCGGGCAACACTAGCCGCCGTCGGCCTGTCCGCAACAACAGACCGGGTGCGGGGCGCGGGTAAACAGCGCGCCTCCAAAGCGCCGAAACGCTCACTCACTGCGGCAAGGACGGAGCGGCTAACCTCCTCCGTTATTGCGCGGCTGAGTGCCTGCACATCCACTGCAGCCGGTGAGGTGGCAGGAGGATTGGGAGGGGGGCGCGAGGCCTCCTGCCTCAGCGCCCTTAGCTCTGCCACCAGCTCTGCCGTTTGCTCACGTAGGCGAACGTTATCTTCCTTCAGCTTCCTTACTTCTGTCTTCATTAGACGAGCCTCTTCGGAGGCCGTCAGTTCGCCAAGTCTGACCACAGCCTCTGTAATCCCCGCTGTGGCCTTTTTTAGGCCACCGACGAGTTCACCTTTAAGGTTTTTTGATTTTCGTCCTACTTCGTTGATATATGTGACGCAGCGCGTCACCTCCTTCATGAGCTGAGCCGCCGAAAGCTCACCGGTCGATTCGCTGTCGTCGGTGGTACGTCCCGACGACAGACGCGGCGTCGTGCGCCGGAGCTCCTCCGTGGAGGCTGCAAGCTCCTCCTCTGCTCGCAGCCTCAGCTCCTCCCGCTTCGCCGCATTCAGGTCCTCCTTGGCCTTTGCTAGGCCGACGTATTCGCCGGTCGTCGGTGGCCTGCCCCGCTCGCGCGTATTTGTGGGTGGGCATTTCCTGACGGAACCCACTTTCCGCTCCTCCTCCGAGCTGTCGCTCAACGCCTCTAGGGGGCGCTTTTCCGCCACCTTGCGGAACGCACTTCCTGCCGGTACCTCCATGGTTGTAGTTTTATTCTTACTGCTCATGTTTTAAAACAAAAACCGTAAATACTCGTATTTTACAAATATAAATACAATTAACACACAAAATATAAGTTATTTAGTCAACACACACTAATAAAGTATGTTGGGAGTCGCCCAAGGGTCCATCCACAACACAATAAAACATAAAAACACTAAAGTTTGTCGAAGCTGGCCGAAGCTGCCCGTCAGCTCGACCCGAGCTGGCCCCGCTTCGCACAGCTTCACACAGCTTCGCGATTTACCGTCCCGCTGGTTTTTAAACCACGTTGGGAGTCGCCGCAAGGTCCATCCACAACGTAATCAAAAAGAAAAACACTGAAAAGTACTCACACGAAGCCGCTATGTGCCTCAGACAGGCTGGCGCCACAATGATGCAACTCCGCCTGGCCCCTCAGTGGGTGGCACTGCGGTGCTGAGATTTGCCTTACGGTCCCTCCACAGCACGGCGAACACACACTACACACTAAAAATATCGTCACACAAGAATTGGCGAAGCTGTCTCACAGCTCGGTCCCGCTTCGCACAGCTTTGCGCAGCTTCGTCACAGACGCGAAATTTAGCACTTTCAAAGGCAATGCGATGCTGAGAATCGCCTAACGGTCCCTCCCAAACAACACACGCACAAAAAGTCAACACTGGACGAGAATCCGGCGCTCAATCTGGCAAAAACGGCCACACAGCTCAGGGTGAGCGGTGCTAGCTTCGCCAGAGAGCGACACGGATCCTCTAAAGTCACTGTCTTCACTTCACGGGGCTTGGAATAGCCCGTAGGTCCATCCCAAACGTACGCACACACGGTTTTACAGGTTCAGTACGTTAGAAACACGGGAGCGAACGAAAAACGATCCGTTCGCTAGCGCGTTCCCCACAAGACTCAACCTAACCTAACCTTTTTTTTTTTTTTTTTTTTTTTTTTTTTTTTTTTTTTCGTTGGAAATCCTCATGGATACCCATGCACCGCAAGGACGGTGCACAGGTTATGTCGGACTCGTACCGACTAAAACCAACGGTGTTCCTTCTCGCGCCTTTACGGCGGAGCCACGGGAACTCAAGAATGCATCCGCGACTCCACCAGCAGCGTTACCTTTGCTCTATTGGCAGCACAGCTCGGTTGTAAACCAAACAAGCAGTGCTGCCCTTCCACCCCTTTGAGATGCCGTGCCGGGAACACATGGCTCGGCATCTCCCCCCTCTGACCCCATCCCTCTCGTGGGTGAGCGGAAGGCTTCCAAGCGCCCTCCGCCCGGGGCCTCGGCTAAGGCGGCAGCTGGCGCGTGTGCGCCATCCGCCGGGACCTAGGCCGCGGTCTTCTTGTCCGGGGCGCAGCGGGATCCCTCTCCCGCTCGCGCTCCGCCTCCTCCTTCCGCCGCATGACAGCCTCAGCGAAAGCTGCGGCGGCCCTCCATACTCTCTCGCTGCGAACCATGCCCCTGACAAGGGCCGGCAGCGAGAGATCCGCCCCTGCGACGGCGACCAGGGTCGCGCGCTCCTCTGCCCAGGCCGGGCAAAGCTCCAAGGTGTGGCGCGCCGTGTCATCGGCGCAGCCACAGTGGTGGCACTCCGCCGTCTGCTCTCGCCCCGCCACCCGGTGGAGATACCTCCCGAAGCAACCGTGCCCCGAGAGGACCTGCGTCAGGCGGTAGGACAGGTGGCCATGTGAGCGTAGGCCACACCACTGCTCCAGGACAGGCCGGATAGCGTCGACGGTTGCCTGCCCGGCCGACGGCCGCACCAATGACTCGCGCCACTGCGCAAGCAGGCGCAAGCGCACCCGCTCGCGCCACCGCGTCCACTCCACCGCCTCCTCTTCACCCCGGGGCGACGCTCGGGCCTCAACGACGCGATTGTACGTCGCGGCGAGCAGCCGAGCGTCCAGCTCCCAGGGCATGCTGCCGGCAAGCACGCATGCCGCCTCGAAAGAGATCGTGCGATAGCCGCGCACGACCCGTACTGCCATCACCCGCTGCGGCCGCCGGAGGAGCGCCCGGTTGCGGGCGCAGAGCGCGTCCACCCACACGGGCGCCCCGTACAGCGCCATGGAGCGCACGACCCCGGCGTATAAGCGCCGGCAGGTCGTGCCAGGCCCGTCGTCGTTGCGCAGCAGGCGGCTAAGTGCGCCTGCCGCGCTCATCAGTCGCGGCACCAGCCGCTCAAAGTGTGGCCGAAAAGTGAGGCGGGGGTCAAGAACGATGCCGAGATAGCGCATCGCCGATCCGACCTCTACCGCCTCACCTCCGACGACGACCACCGCACCGGCCGGCGGACCACGCCGCGGGCCGTGGAAGCATATAGCCTCCGTCTTCCGCAGCGCGACCTCCAGCCCAAGTCGGCGAATGCGCCGCACGACGTGTGCCGCCCCAGCGGCAGCCAGGGCGGCCGCCTCCTCGAAGTTACGGCCACGTGCCGTGACAAGTGTGTCGTCGGCGTAACACGTGACGCCGACGCCACGCAGCAGCGCGCCCCGCAACACCCAATCGTAACCGATGTTCCACAGGAGGGGCCCGAGAACAGAGCCCTGTGGAACACCGCGCGTCATAGGCCGGACGGCCCACTCTTCCCGCGTCGGATACCTGACCTCTCGGTCCGAGAGGTAGGCCTCGACGACGCGGCACAGGTACGGCGGAAAGCCGTGGTACTGGAGCGCCTCCACGATACACGCCCAGGGGAGCGTATTGAAGGCGTTGGCGATGTCTAGGGACACCGCCAACACGACCTCACCCCGGGCAACTGCGCTCTCAGCTAGCGCCTTGACTCGCCTCACCGCATCAATGGTTGACCGGGCCCGGCGGAAGCCGAACTGGGCCTCGGAAAGGCCGGGGCCAACGGTGTCAAGGTGGCGCGTGAGGCGGTCCGCCACAACGCGCTCCAGCAACTTGCCCGCCTCGTCCAGCAAGACGAGCGGGCGATAGGCCGACGGCTCATCAGCGGGCCGCCCTTCCTTCCGCAGAAGGACCAGCCGGCCAGCCTTCCACCGCCGCGGGAAAACACCTCGACTGAGGCAGGCACTCAGCAACCGTCGGAACCACTCGCCCAAGACCTCAAGGGTGAGGCCGAGCGCACGGCCATGGACCCCGTCAAGGCCAGGCGCCTTGTTGCGGCCACGCATGCGCGCTACCACCCGCTCGAGCTCGGACTCTGTGACCTCGATCACATCGACCGCGGCAGCGGCGGCGGCAGCGGCGGCGGCGGGCGGGCGCATCGGCGGTGGCCGCACTTCGTCCGCCGCAGGAAAAAGGGCGGTCACTACACGCTCTACTAGCGCCGGCTGCATCGTCCGCGTGAGGGGCGGCGCGTATGGTCGGAGCTTATTCCGGACCATACGATAAGGGCGCCCCCACGGGTCCCGATCGAGCGACGCCAGTAGCTCGTCCCTAGCGGCAGACTTGGCCCGGCAAATGGCCGTTGACAGGTCCGCGACACGCTCCCTGTATGCGGCGTATAGCGTGTCCTCCTCTCCCGGGTCACGGGCACGGCGCCGCCGGCGGCAGCGGGCAAAGGCGCGACGCGCCGCGACACAGTCAGCGCGCAACCGTGCCACATCCTCCGTCCACCAGTGCACGCGGCGCAAAGGCGCACGCGTACCGAGCCGCGGCATCGCGGCATCGCAAATGCGGGCCACCGCTTCGCCCAGGCGATCGGCCTCGGCGGCCGGGTCGTGTCCGATGGGACCCGGGAGCCAGGACTCGACCAAAGCCGCCTCCTCGAGCCGGTCGCGATCCAATCGCTTTAACGACCATCGCGGGGGATCCCCGTGCAACCGTGACCATGCGTCGGCTGGGGCATCGGGGAGGGCGGAGACGTCAAACCGTACGTAACGATGGTCCGACAACGTCTCGACGCCCTCCATTACCCTCCAGCCAGACACGCGGCGGGCGAGGGCGGCGGTCGCGAAAGTAACGTCCACGACAGAGCCACCCTCTCGCCTCACACACGTGTGTACTGCCCCGGTGTTGCACACAGACAGACCTCCCGCGACGGCCCACTCCAACAATGACTCGCCCCTCGCACTTGCGACCGGCGAACCCCATGCCGGAGACTTTGCGTTAAAGTCACCAGCCACAAGGACATGTCCAGCGCCGCTTAACTCGATGGCCGCCCCGAGGTCCTCCAGGTAGGAGTCAAACTCGTGGAGCGGCCGGTTGGGCGAGAAATAACACGCCACCACAAGGCCACCAAACGACATGTCCTCCACAGCCACCCAGCCATGGCCAGCTGATGTCCGAGCCGGGCCCTTCGTGTATACAGCCACTGTGCCGTCTAGGTCACCAGCCCACTGGGCGGTCGGCGGCACCCAGTACGGTTCCGCTACTATGGCGACGTCCACTCCGTATTCAGCTACGCTCTGAACCAGTAGGTCCTGAGCTCTGGCACAGCAGTTAAGGTTTGCCTGGAGAAGCCTGGCCATCACTCAGCCTGCATACTGTCCTCCTCGGCCCCGGACGGGGTCGGCTGGGCTGGCCGCGGCCCGGCCCCAGCAGTGTTGGGGCCGCCGCTAGCTGGCGTCTTTTTGAGAGGGGCGGGGCAAAGGCTCGATCCGCCCCTGTGCTCCGCGGGTCTGCCGGCCGCCGCGCACACGGTGCAGCGCGGCTTGGCAAAACACGTATTCGATTTATGGCCCGTCTCACCACAGCGGTAGCATTCGCTGCTGCGGTTCGTCTCTGAAGAACAGAGCACGGCGGTGTGGCCCGGCTCCAGGCACCGGTAGCAGCGCAGTGGGCGCGCAGCGAGCGGCTCAATACGCACAGGCGACCAACCCACAAGCAAGCGCCCGAGCGACGACAACTTCCTGGCAGCAAAGAGTGGGCAGCGTATCCACGCTGTACCGCTGCGTGTCGGTCCGACCGTAACCGACTCCTGCGTACACTCGCCAGCTGTGGCCACGGCGGCGATCACCTCGTCGCTGGTTACCGACTCTTCTACGCCGTAGAGGCGTAACTCCGCCGTCTTAACGGGGCGGGTGACAGACACCCGCTCAGAGCCAAGGGCCTCCCTTAGCTTGGCTGCGAGCGAGTCTGCCTTGTCGCCGCTTGTACCACCCGGCACCTCTATGATACGCGCACCCGTTGCGCCGACGCGGAACCGTAGCTCCGGTATTCCCAGTGTTGCCAGGTCAACACTGCGCCTCGCTGCCCGTATGACATCGGCATAGGTATCTCCGCTCGCAACGGCTGCGGGCTGCAATGTTAAAGCCACGGCCGTGGAGCGTGGCATCCGTGGCACACGGACGGCCGAGCGTGCGGCCGGCGCTCGTCCGCGCCGACCCGCGGATCGTGAACGCGATTGCCGTCGCGTGAGATTAGTTTCGGCCCTCCTGGGCGCGACAGTTTGCCAGCCGTCGTCTTGAGTGGCAGTGACGGTGACGTGTGCCTGCTCCGCATCCGGCGCCCGAATCGCCGCAAGTGTTGGCCTCCTCCTGCGTCCACGCCTTGTCGGCCTAGCACTAGAGGCCGGGGCTAACAGTGGCCTCGGTGGGGCAATCGTCTCCTTTATTATTATTTGTGGCGCATCGGCAACGCCTACACGCACAGCGCGCAAGGCAGCACGCGGCGCGGCGCGCGGCGGCAGTGGCGCAGCGCGCGGTGGCACCAGTGGCGCGCTTGTAATCGCTGACACGTATGCAGGAGCGGCAGCGCGCGGTGGCGCAGCACGCACGATACTGGGTGGGGCGGCGGCAGGGACCGCGACGCGCGCGCGGCTGGCACTGCGGGCGCGCGTTCGGCTGGCAGTGCGGGCGGTCGACACGTCGCGCGCGGGGGCCAATGTACTTGCTACAGTGCGTCGGCCGCGCACCAGGGCAGCATTGGTGCGGCCGGCCGAGCTCGCCGTGGCATCGGCGTACGTGACAGAGCGGGCCACGCTGGCAGCTGTCGGTCTATCGACGGCTAGTGCAGGCCGGGCGCGGGGCGCTGTGGAAAGGCGCTCTTCTAAGGCACCGAGGCGCTCGCCCATCGCGGCCAACACAGAGCGGCGTACCTCCTCAGTAATTGTGCGGCTAAGATCCTGCACATCCAAAGCGGGAGATGAGGTGGGTGGGACAGGTCGCGTGGCCTCCATCCTCAGTGCCTTTATCTCCGCAACCTAACCTAACCTAACCTAACCTAACCTAACCTAACCTAACCTAACCTAACCTAACCTAACCTAACCTAACCTAACCTAACCTAACCTAACCTAACCTTTTTTTTTTTTTTTTTTTTTTTTTTTTTTTTTTTTTTTTTTTTTTTTTCGTTGGAAATCCTCATGGATACCCATGCACCGCAAGGACAGTGCACAGGTTATGTCGGACTCGTACCGAACGGTGTTCCTTCTCGCGCCTTTACGGCGGAGCCACGGGAACTCAAGAATGCATCCGCGACTCCACCAGCAGCGTTACCTTTGCTCTATTGGCAGCACAGCTCGGTTGTAAACCAAACAAGCGGTGCGGCCCTTCCACCCCTTTGAGATGCCGTGCCGGGAACACATGGCTCGGCATCTCCCCCCTCTGACCCCATCCCTCTCGTGGGTGAGCGGAAGGCTTCCAAGCGCCCTCCGCCCGGGGCCTCGGCTAAGGCGGCAGCTGGCGCGTGTGCGCCATCCGCCGGGACCTAGGCCGCGGTCTTCTTGTCCGGGGCGCAGCGGGATCCCTCTCCCGCTCGCGCTCCGCCTCCTCCTTCCGCCGCATGACAGCCTCAGCGAAAGCTGCGGCGGCCCTCCATACTCTCTCGCTGCGAACCATGCCCCTGACAAGGGCCGGCAGCGAGAGATCCGCCCCTGCGACGGCGACCAGGGTCGCGCGCTCCTCTGCCCAGGCCGGGCAAAGCTCCAAGGTGTGACGCGCCGTGTCATCGGCGCAGCCACAGTGGTGGCACTCAGCCGTCTGCTCTCGCCCCGCCACCCGGTGGAGATACCTCCCGAAGCAACCGTGCCCCGAGAGGACCTGCGTCAGGCGGTAGGACAGGTGGCCATGTGAGCGTAGGCCACACCACTGCTCCAGGACAGGCCGGATAGCGTCGACGGTTGCCTGCCCGGCCGACGGCCGCACCAATGACTCGCGCCACTGCGCAAGTAGGCGCAAGCGCACCCGCTCGCGCCACCGCGTCCACTCCACCGCCTCCTCTTCACCCCGGGGCGACGCTCGGGCCTCAACGACGCGATTGTACGTCGCGGCGAGCAGCCGAGCGTCCAGCTCCCAGGGCATGCTGCCGGCAAGCACGCGCCCCGTACAGCGCCATGGAGCGCACGACCCCGGCGTATAAGCGCCGACAGGTAGTGCCAGGCCCGTCGTCGTTGCGCAGCAGGCGGCTAAGTGCGCCTGCCGCGCTCATCAGTCGCGGCACCAGCCGCTCAAAGTGCGGCCGAAACGTGAGGCGGGGGTCAAGAACGATGCCAAGGTAGCGCATCGCCGATCCGACCTCTACCGCCTCACCTCCGACGACGACCACCGCACCGGCCGGCGGACCGCGCCGCGGGCCGTGGAAGCATATAGCCTCTGTCTTCCGCAGCGCGACCTCCAGCCCAAGTCGGCGGATGCGCCGCACGACGTGTGCCGCCCCAGCGGCAGCCAGGGCGGCCGTCTCCTCGAAGTTACGGCCACGTGCCGTGACAAGTGTGTCGTCGGCGTAACACGTGACGCCGACGCCACGCAGCAGCGCGCCCCGCAACACCCAATCGTAACCGATGTTCCACAGGAGGGGCCCAAGAACAGAGCCCTGTGGAACACCGCGCGTCATAGGCCGGACGGCCCACTCTTCCCGCGTCGGATACCTGACCTCTCGGTCCGAGAGGTAGGCCTCGACGACGCGGCACAGGTACGGCGGAAAGCCGTGGTACTGGAGCGCCTCCACGATACACGCCCAGGGGAGCGTATTGAAGGCGTTGGCAATGTCTAGGGACACCGCCAACACGACCTCACCCCGGGCAACTGCGCTCTCAGCTAGCGCCTTGACTCGTCTCACCGCATCAATGGTTGACCGGGCCCGGCGGAAGCCGAACTGGGCCTCGGAAAGGCCGGGGCCAACGGTGTCAAGGTGGCGCGTGAGGCGGTCCGCCACAACGCGCTCCAGCAACTTGCCCGCCTCGTCCAGCAAGACGAGCGGGCGATAGGCCGACGGCTCATCAGCGGGCCGCCCTTCCTTCCGCAGAAGGACCAGCCGGCCAGCCTTCCACCGCCGCGGGAAAACACCTCGACTGAGGCAGGCGCTCAGCAACCGCCGGAACCACTCGCCCAAGACCTCAAGGGTGAGGCCGAGCGCACGGCCATGGACCCCGTCAAGGCCAGGCGCCTTGTTGCGGCCACGCATGCGCGCTACCACCCGCTCGAGCTCGGACTCTGTGACCTCGATCACATCGACCGCGGCAGCGGCGGCGGCAGCGGCGGCGGCGGGCGGGCGCATCGGCGGTGGCCGCACTTCGTCCGCCGCAGGGAAAAGGGCGGTCACTACACGCTCTACCAGCGCCGGCCGCATCGTCCGCGTGAGGGGCGGCGCGTATGGTCGGAGCTTATTCCGGACCATACGATAAGGGCGCCCCCACGGGTCCCGATCGAGCGACGCCAGTAGCTCGTCCCTAGCGGCAGACTTGGCCCGGCAAATGGCCGTTGACAGGTCCGCGACACGCTCCCTGTATGCGGCGTATAGCATGTCCTCCTCTCCCGGGTCACGGGCACGGCGCCGCCGGCGGCAGCGGGCAAAGGCGCGACGCGCCGCGACACAGTCAGCGCGCAACCGTGCCACATCCTCCGTCCACCAGTGCACGCGGCGCAAAGGCGCACGCGTACCGAGCCGCGGCATCGCGGCATCGCAAATGCGGGCCACCGCTTCGCCCAGGCGATCGGCCTCGGCGGCCGGGTCGCGTCCGATGGGACCCGGGAGCCAGGACTCGACCAAAGCCGCCTCCTCGAGCCGGTCGCGATCCAATCGCTTTAACGACCATCGCGGGGGATCCCCGTGCAACCGTGACCATGCATCGGCTGGGGCATCGGGGAGGGCGGAGACGTCAAACCGTACGTAACGATGGTCCGACAACGTCTCGACGCCCTCCATTACCCTCCAGCCAGACACGCGGCGGGCGAGGGCGGCGGTCGCGAAAGTAACGTCTACGACAGAGCCACCCTCTCGCCTCACACACGTGTGTACTGCCCCGGTGTTGCACACAGACAGACCTCCCGCGACGGCCCACTCCAACAATGACTCGCCCCTCGCACTTGCGACCGGCGAACCCCATGCCGGAGACTTTGCGTTAAAGTCACCAGCCACAAGGACATGTCCAGCGCCGCTTAACTCGATGGCCGCCCCGAGGTCCTCCAGGTAGGAGTCAAACTCGTGGAGCGGCCGGTTGGGCGAGAAATAACACGCCACCACAAGGCCACCAAACGACATGTCCTCCACAGCCACCCAGCCATGGCCAGCTGATGTCCGAGCCGGGCCCTTCATGAATATAGCCACTGTGCCGTCTAGGTCACCAGCCCACTGGGCGGTCGGCGGCACCCAGTACGGTTCCGCTACTATGGCGACGTCCACTCCGTATTCAGCTACGCTCTGAACCAGTAGGTCCTGAGCTCTGGCACAGCAGTTAAGGTTTGCCTGGAGAAGCCTGGCCATCACTCAGCCTGCATACTGTCCTCCTCGGCCCCGGACGGGGTCGGCTGGGCTGGCCGCGGCCCGGCCCCAGCAGTGTTGGGGCCGCCGCTAGCTGGCGTCTTTTTGAGAGGGGCGGGGCAAAGGCTCGATCCGCCCCTGTGCTCCGCGGGTCTGCCGGCCGCCGCGCACACGGTGCAGCGCGGCTTGGCAAAACACGTGTTCGATTTATGGCCCGTCTCACCACAGCGGTAGCATTCGCTGCTGCGGTTCGTCTCTGAAGAACAGAGCACGGCGGTGTGGCCCGGCTCCAGGCACCGGTAGCAGCGCAGTGGGCGCGCAGCGAGCGGCTCAATACGCACAGGCGACCAACCCACAAGCAAGCGCCCGAGCGACGACAACTTCCTGGCAGCGAAGAGTGGGCAGCGTATCCACACTGTACCGCTGCGTGTCGGTCCGACCGTAACTGACTCCTGCGTACACTCGCCAGCTGTGGCCACGGCGGCGATAACCTCGTCGCTGGTTACCGATTCTTCTACGCCGTAGAGGCGTAACTCCGCCGTCTTAACGGGGCGGGTGACAGACACCCGCTCAGAGCCAAGGGCCTCCCTTAGCTTGGCTGCGAGCGAGTCTGCCTTGTCGCCGCTTGTACCACCGGGCACCTCTATAATTCGCGCACCCGTTGCGCCGACGCGGAACCGTAGCTCTGGTATTCCGAGTGTTGCCAGGTCAACACTGCGCCTCGCTGCTCGTATGACATCGGCATATGTATCTCCGCTCGCTGCGGCTGCGGGCTGCAACGTTAAAGCCACGGCCGTGGAGCGTGGCATCCTTGGCACACGGACGGCCGAGCGTGCGGCTGGCGCTCGTCCGCGCCGGCCCGCAGATCGTGACCGTGATTGCCGTCGCGTAAGATTATTGTCGGCCCTCCTGGGCGCGACAGTTTGCCAGCCGTCGTCTTGAGTGACGTGTGCCTGCTCCGCATCCGGCGCACGAATCGCCGCAAGTGTTCGTCTTCTCCTGCGTCCACGCCTTGTCGGCCCAGCACTAGGGGCCGGGGCTAACAGTGGCCTCTGTGGGGCAATAGGCTCAGTGCGCAAGGCAGCACGCGGCGCGGCGCGCGGCGGCAGTGGCGCAGCGCGCTGTGGCACCGGTGGCGCGCTTGTAATCGCTGACACAGATGCAGGAGCGGCAGCGCGCGGTGGCGCAGCACGCACGATGCTGGATGGGGCGGCGGCAGGGACCGCGGCGCGCGTTCGGCTGGGAGTGCGGGCGCTCGACACGTCGCGCACTCGCGCGCTCGTAGCGCCGCTCTGGCCACGGCCACGGCCGCGCAGAGGCGCCGATACTGGTACGGCGCGGGCGGTGGAGGCGGCCGTGGCGGAGGCATATGTCACGCGGCGGGCAACACTAGCCGCCGTCGGCCTGTCCGCAACAACAGACCGGGTGCGGGGCGCGGGTAAACAGCGCGCCTCCAAAGCGCCGAAACGCTCACTCACTGCGGCAAGGACGGAGCGGCTAACCTCCTCCGTTATTGCGCGGCTGAGTGCCTGCACATCCACTGCAGCCGGTGAGGTGGCAGGAGGATTGGGAGGGGGGCGCGAGGCCTCCTGCCTCAGCGCCCTTAGCTCTGCCACCAGCTCTGCCGTTTGCTCACGTAGGCGAACGTTATCTTCCTTCAGCTTCCTTACTTCTGTCTTCATTAGACGAGCCTCTTCGGAGGCCGTCAGTTCGCCAAGTCTGACCACAGCCTCTGTAATCCCCGCTGTGGCCTTTTTTAGGCCACCGACGAGTTCACCTTTAAGGTTTTTTGATTTTCGTCCTACTTCGTTGATATATGTGACGCAGCGCGTCACCTCCTTCATGAGCTGAGCCGCCGAAAGCTCACCGGTCGATTCGCTGTCGTCGGTGGTACGTCCCGACGACAGACGCGGCGTCGTGCGCCGGAGCTCCTCCGTGGAGGCTGCAAGCTCCTCCTCTGCTCGCAGCCTCAGCTCCTCCCGCTTCGCCGCATTCAGGTCCTCCTTGGCCTTTGCTAGGCCGACGTATTCGCCGGTCGTCGGTGGCCTGCCCCGCTCGCGCGTATTTGTGGGTGGGCATTTCCTGACGGAACCCACTTTCCGCTCCTCCTCCGAGCTGTCGCTCAACGCCTCTAGGGGGCGCTTTTCCGCCACCTTGCGGAACGCACTTCCTGACGGTACCTCCATGGTTGTAGTTTTATTCTTACTGCTCATGTTTTAAAACAAAAACCGTAAATACTCGTATTTTACAAATATAAATACAATTAACACACAAAATATAAGTTATTTAGTCAACACACACTAATAAAGTATGTTGGGAGTCGCCCAAGGGTCCATCCACAACACAATAAAACATAAAAACACTAAAGTTTGTCGAAGCTGGCCGAAGCTGCCCGTCAGCTCGACCCGAGCTGGCCCCGCTTCGCACAGCCTCACACAGCTTCGCGATTTACCGTCCCGCTGGTTTTTAAACCACGTTGGGAGTCGCCGCAAGGTCCATCCACAACGTAATCAAAAAGAAAAACACTGAAAAGTACTCACACGAAGCCGCTATGTGCCTGAGACAGGCTGGCGCCACAATGATGCAACTCCGCCTGGCCCCTCAGTGGGTGGCACTGCGGTGCTGAGATTTGCCTTACGGTCCCTCCACAGCACGGCGAACACACACTACACACTAAAAATATCGTCACACAAGAATTGGCGAAGCTGTCTCACAGCTCGGTCCCGCTTCGCACAGCTTTGCGCAGCTTCGTCACAGACGCGAAATTTAGCACTTTCAAAGGCAATGCGATGTTGAGAATCGCCTAACGGTCCCTCCCAAACAACACACGCACAAAAAAGTCAACACTAGACGAGAATCCGGCGCTCAATCTGGCAAAAACGGCCACACAGCTCAGGGTGAGCGGTGCTAGCTTCGCCAGAGAGCGACACGGATCCTCTAAAGTCACTGTCTTCACTTCACGGGGCTTGGAATAGCCCGTAGGTCCATCCCAAACGTACGCACACACGGTTTTACAGGTTCAGTACGTTAGAAACACGGGAGCGAACGAAAAACGATCCGTTCGCTAGCGCGTTCCTCACAAGACTAACCTAACCTAACCTAACCTAACCTAACCTAACCTAACCTAACCTAACCTAACCTAACCTAACCTAACCTAACCTAACCTAACCTAACCTTTTTTTTTTTTTTTTTTTTTTTTTTTTTCCGTTGGAAATCCTCATGGATACCCATGCACCGCAAGGACAGTGCACAGGTTATGTCGGACTCGTACCGACTAAAACCAACGGTGTTCCTTCTCGCGCCTTTACGGCGGAGCCACGGGAACTCAAGAATGCATCCGCGACTCCACCAGCAGCGTTACCTTTGCTCTATTGGCAGCACAGCTCGGTTGTAAACCAAACAAGCGGTGCTGCCCTTCCACCCCTTTGAGATGCCGTGCCGGGAACACATGGCTCGGCATCTCCCCCCTCTGACCCCATCCCTCTCGTGGGTGAGCGGAAGGCTTCCAAGCGCCCTCCGCCCGGGGCCTCGGCTAAGGCGGCAGCTGGCGCGTGTGCGCCATCCGCCGGGACCTAGGCCGCGGTCTTCTTGTCCGGGGCGCAGCGGGATCCCTCTCCCGCTCGCGCTCCGCCTCCTCCTTCCGCCGCATGACAGCCTCAGCGAAAGCTGCGGCGGCCCTCCATACTCTCTCGCTGCGAACCATGCCCCTGACAAGGGCCGGCAGCGAGAGATCCGCCCCTGCGACGGCGACCAGGGTCGCACGCTCCTCTGCCCAGGCCGGGCAAACCTCCACCGTGTGCTGCGCCGTGTCCTCGGCACAGCCACAGTGATGGCACTCGGCTGTCTGCTCCCGGCCGGCCACCCGGTGCAGGTACCTCCCGAAGCACCCATGCCCCGAGAGGATCTGCGTGAGGTGGTATGACAGGTGGCCATGTGTGCGCAGGCCAACCCATCGCACCAACACTGGCCGGACGGCGTCGACGGTTGCCCGTCCAGCCGTCGGCCGCTCCAGCATCTCGCGCCACTGCGCAAGTAGGCGCAAGCGCACCCGCTCGCGCCACCGCGTCCACTCCATCGCCTCCTCTTCACCCCGGGGCGACGCTCGGGCCTCAACGACGCGATTGTACGTCGCGGCGAGCAGCCGAGCGTCCAGCTCCCAGGGCATGCTGCCGGCAAGCACGCATGCCGCCTCAAAAGAGATCGTGCGATAGCCGCGCACGACCCGTACTGCCATCACGCGCTGCGGCCGCCGGAGGAGCGCCCGGTTGCGGGCGCAGAGCGCGTCCACCCACACGGGCGCCCCGTACAGCGCCATAGAGCGCACGACCCCGGCGTATAAGCGCCGGCAGGTCGTGCCAGGCCCGTCGTCGTTGCGCAGCAGGCGGCTAAGTGCGCCTGCCGCGCTCATCAGTCGCGGCACCAGCCGCTCAAAGTGTGGCCGAAAAGTGAGGCGGGGGTCAAGAACGATGCCGAGATAGCGCATCGCCGATCCGACCTCTACCGCCTCACCTCCGACGACGACCACCGCACCGGCCGGCGGACCACGCCGCGGGCCGTGGAAGCATATAGCCTCCGTCTTCCGCAGCGCGACCTCCAGCCCAAGTCGGCGAATGCGCCGCACGACGTGTGCCGCCCCAGCGGCAGCCAGGGTCCAGCAAGACGAGCGGGCGATAGGCCGACGGCTCATCAGCGGGCCGCCCTTCCTTCCGCAGAAGGACCAGCCGGCCAGCCTTCCACCGCCGCGGGAAAACACCTCGACTGAGGCAGGCGCTCAGCAACCGCCGGAACCACTCGCCCAAGACCTCAAGGGTGAGGCCGAGCGCACGGCCATGGACCCCGTCAAGGCCAGGCGCCTTGTTGCGGCCACGCATGCGCGCTACCACCCGCTCGAGCTCGGACTCTGTGACCTCGATCACATCGACCGCGGCAGCGGCGGCGGCAGCGGCGGCGGCGGGCGGGCGCATCGGCGGTGGCCGCACTTCGTCCGCCGCAGGGAAAAGGGCGGTCACTACACGCTCTACCAGCGCCGGCCGCATCGTCCGCGTGAGGGGCGGCGCGTATGGTCGGAGCTTATTCCGGACCATACGATAAGGGCGCCCCCACGGGTCCCGATCGAGCGACGCCAGTAGCTCGTCCCTAGCGGCAGACTTGGCCCGGCAAATGGCCGTTGACAGGTCCGCGACACGCTCCCTGTATGCGGCGAACACAGTCAGCGCGCAACCGTGCCACATCCTCCGTCCACCAGTGCACGCGGCGCAAAGGCGCACGCGTACCGAGCCGCGGCATCGCGGCATCGCAAATGCGGGCCACCGCTTCGCCCAGGCGATCGGCCTCGGCGGCCGGGTCGCGTCCGATGGGACCCGGGAGCCAGGACTCGACCAAAGCCGCCTCCTCGAGCCGGTCGCGATCCAATCGCTTTAACGACCATCGCGGGGGATCCCCGTGCAACCGTGACCATGCATCGGCTGGGGCATCGGGGAGGGCGGAGACGTCAAACCGTACGTAACGATGGTCCGACAACGTCTCGACGCCCTCCATTACCCTCCAGCCAGACACGCGGCGGGCGAGGGCGGCGGTCGCGAAAGTAACGTCTACGACAGAGCCACCCTCTCGCCTCACACACGTGTGTACTGCCCCGGTGTTGCACACAGACAGACCTCCCGCGACGGCCCACTCCAACAATGACTCGCCCCTCGCACTTGCGACCGGCGAACCCCATGCCGGAGACTTTGCGTTAAAGTCACCAGCCACAAGGACATGTCCAGCGCCGCTTAACTCGATGGCCGCCCCGAGGTCCTCCAGGTAGGAGTCAAACTCGTGGAGCGGCCGGTTGGGCGAGAAATAACACGCCACCACAAGGCCACCAAACGACATGTCCTCCACAGCCACCCAGCCATGGCCAGCTGATGTCCGAGCCGGGCCCTTCATGAATATAGCCACTGTGCCGTCTAGGTCACCAGCCCACTGGGCGGTCGGCGGCACCCAGTACGGTTCCGCTACTATGGCGACGTCCACTCCGTATTCAGCTACGCTCTGAACCAGTAGGTCCTGAGCTCTGGCACAGCAGTTAAGGTTTGCCTGGAGAAGCCTGGCCATCACTCAGCCTGCATACTGTCCTCCTCGGCCCCGGACGGGGTCGGCTGGGCTGGCCGCGGCCCGGCCCCAGCAGTGTTGGGGCCGCCGCTAGCTGGCGTCTTTTTGAGAGGGGCGGGGCAAAGGCTCGATCCGCCCCTGTGCTCCGCGGGTCTGCCGGCCGCCGCGCACACGGTGCAGCGCGGCTTGGCAAAACACGTGTTCGATTTATGGCCCGTCTCACCACAGCGGTAGCATTCGCTGCTGCGGTTCGTCTCTGAAGAACAGAGCACGGCGGTGTGGCCCGGCTCCAGGCACCGGTAGCAGCGCAGTGGGCGCGCAGCGAGCGGCTCAATACGCACAGGCGACCAACCCACAAGCAAGCGCCCGAGCGACGACAACTTCCTGGCAGCGAAGAGTGGGCAGCGTATCCACACTGTACCGCTGCGTGTCGGTCCGACCGTAACTGACTCCTGCGTACACTCGCCAGCTGTGGCCACGGCGGCGATAACCTCGTCGCTGGTTACCGATTCTTCTACGCCGTAGAGGCGTAACTCCGCCGTCTTAACGGGGCGGGTGACAGACACCCGCTCAGAGCCAAGGGCCTCCCTTAGCTTGGCTGCGAGCGAGTCTGCCTTGTCGCCGCTTGTACCACCGGGCACCTCTATAATTCGCGCACCCGTTGCGCCGACGCGGAACCGTAGCTCTGGTATTCCGAGTGTTGCCAGGTCAACACTGCGCCTCGCTGCTCGTATGACATCGGCATATGTATCTCCGCTCGCTGCGGCTGCGGGCTGCAACGTTAAAGCCACGGCCGTGGAGCGTGGCATCCTTGGCACACGGACGGCCGAGCGTGCGGCTGGCGCTCGTCCGCGCCGGCCCGCAGATCGTGACCGTGATTGCCGTCGCGTAAGATTATTGTCGGCCCTCCTGGGCGCGACAGTTTGCCAGCCGTCGTCTTGAGTGACGTGTGCCTGCTCCGCATCCGGCGCACGAATCGCCGCAAGTGTTCGTCTTCTCCTGCGTCCACGCCTTGTCGGCCCAGCACTAGGGGCCGGGGCTAACAGTGGCCTCTGTGGGGCGATAGGCTCAGTGCGCAAGGCAGCACGCGGCGCGGCGCGCGGCGGCAGTGGCGCAGCGCGCTGTGGCACCGGTGGCGCGCTTGTAATCGCTGACACAGATGCAGGAGCGGCAGCGCGCGGTGGCGCAGCACGCACGATGCTGGATGGGGCGGCGGCAGGGACCGCGGCGCGCGTTCGGCTGGGAGTGCGGGCGCTCGACACGTCGCGCACTCGCGCGCTCGTAGCGCCGCTCTGGCCACGGCCACGGCCGCGCAGAGGCGCCGATACTGGTACGGCGCGGGCGGTGGAGGCGGCCGTGGCGGAGGCATATGTCACGCGGCGGGCAACACTAGCCGCCGTCGGCCTGTCCGCAACAACAGACCGGGTGCGGGGCGCGGGTAAACAGCGCGCCTCCAAAGCGCCGAAACGCTCACTCACTGCGGCAAGGACGGAGCGGCTAACCTCCTCCGTTATTGCGCGGCTGAGTGCCTGCACATCCACTGCAGCCGGTGAGGTGGCAGGAGGATTGGGAGGGGGGCGCGAGGCCTCCTGCCTCAGCGCCCTTAGCTCTGCCACCAGCTCTGCCGTTTGCTCACGTAGGCGAACGTTATCTTCCTTCAGCTTTCTTACTTCTGTCTTCATTAGACGAGCCTCTTCGGAGGCCGTCAGTTCGCCAAGTCTGACCACAGCCTCTGTAATCCCCGCTGTGGCCTTTTTTAGGCCACCGACGAGTTCACCTTTAAGGTTTTTTGATTTTCGTCCTACTTCGTTGATATATGTGACGCAGCGCGTCACCTCCTTCATGAGCTGAGCCGCCGAAAGCTCACCGGTCGATTCGCTGTCGTCGGTGGTACGTCCCGACGACAGACGCGGCGTCGTGCGCCGGAGCTCCTCCGTGGAGGCTGCAAGCTCCTCCTCTGCTCGCAGCCTCAGCTCCTCCCGCTTCGCCGCATTCAGGTCCTCCTTGGCCTTTGCTAGGCCGACGTATTCGCCGGTCGTCGGTGGCCTGCCCCGCTCGCGCGTATTTGTGGGTGGGCATTTCCTGACGGAACCCACTTTCCGCTCCTCCTCCGAGCTGTCGCTCAACGCCTCTAGGGGGCGCTTTTCCGCCACCTTGCGGAACGCACTTCCTGACGGTACCTCCATGGTTGTAGTTTTATTCTTACTGCTCATGTTTTAAAACAAAACCGTAAATACTCGTATTTTACAAATATAAATACAATTAACACACAAAATATAAGTTATTTAGTCAACACACACTAATAAAGTATGTTGGGAGTCGCCCAAGGGTCCATCCACAACACAATAAAACATAAAAACACTAAAGTTTGTCGAAGCTGGCCGAAGCTGCCCGTCAGCTCGACCCGAGCTGGCCCCGCTTCGCACAGCCCCACACAGCTTCGCGATTTACCGTCCCGCTGGTTTTTAAACCACGTTGGGAGTCGCCGCAAGGTCCATCCACAACGTAATCAAAAAGAAAAACACTGAAAAGTACTCACACGAAGCCGCTATGTGCCTCAGACAGGCTGGCGCCACAATGATGCAACTCCGCCTGGCCCCTCAGTGGGTGGCACTGCGGTGCTGAGATTTGCCTTACGGTCCCTCCACAGCACGGCGAACACACACTACACACTAAAAATATCGTCACACAAGAATTGGCGAAGCTGTCTCACAGCTCGGTCCCGCTTCGCACAGCTTTGCGCAGCTTCGTCACAGACGCGAAATTTAGCACTTTCAAAGGCAATGCGATGTTGAGAATCGCCTAACGGTCCCTCCCAAACAACACACGCACAAAAAAGTCAACACTGGACGAGAATCCGGCGCTCAATCTGGCAAAAACGGCCACACAGCTCAGGGTGAGCGGTGCTAGCTTCGCCAGAGAGCGACACGGATCCTCTAAAGTCACTGTCTTCACTTCACGGGGCTTGGAATAGCCCGTAGGTCCATCCCAAACGTACGCACACACGGTTTTACAGGTTCAGTACGTTAGAAACACGGGAGCGAACGAAAAACGATCCGTTCGCTAGCGCGTTCCCCACAAGACTCAACCTAACCTAACCTAACCTAACCTTTTTTTTTTTTTTTTTTTTCGTTGGAAATCCTCATGGATACCCATGCACCGCAAGGACAGTGCACAGGTTATGTCGGACTCGTACCGACTAAAACCAACGGTGTTCCTTCTCGCGCCTTTACGGCGGAGCCACGGGAACTCAAGAATGCATCCGCGACTCCACCAGCAGCGTTACCTTTGCTCTATTGGCAGCACAGCTCGGTTGTAAACCAAACAAGCGGTGCTGCCCTTCCACCCCTTTGAGATGCCGTGCCGGGAACACATGGCTCGGCATCTCCCCCCTCTGACCCCATCCCTCTCGTGGGTGAGCGGAAGGCTTCCAAGCGCCCTCCGCCCGGGGCCTCGGCTAAGGCGGCAGCTGGCGCGTGTGCGCCATCCGCCGGGACCTAGGCCGCGGTCTTCTTGTCCGGGGCGCAGCGGGATCCCTCTCCCGCTCGCGCTCCGCCTCCTCCTTCCGCCGCATGACAGCCTCAGCGAAAGCTGCGGCGGCCCTCCATACTCTCTCGCTGCGAACCATGCCCCTGACAAGGGCCGGCAGCGAGAGATCCGCCCCTGCGACGGCGACCAGGGTCGCGCGCTCCTCTGCCCAGGCCGGGCAAAGCTCC
The DNA here is from genome assembly GCA_946406115.1 of Apoda limacodes. NCBI lineage: Eukaryota > Metazoa > Arthropoda > Insecta > Lepidoptera > Limacodidae > Apoda > Apoda limacodes. The sequence continues at coordinate 24,377,871 of OX291559.1, read as the reverse complement.
AAGGTGTGACGCGCCGTGTCATCGGCGCAGCCACAGTGGTGGCACTCAGCCGTCTGCTCTCGCCCCGCCACCCGGTGGAGATACCTCCCGAAGCAACCGTGCCCCGAGAGGACCTGCGTCAGGCGGTAGGACAGGTGGCCATGTGAGCGTAGGCCACACCACTGCTCCAGGACAGGCCGGATAGCGTCGACGGTTGCCTGCCCGGCCGACGGCCGCACCAATGACTCGCGCCACTGCGCAAGTAGGCGCAAGCGCACCCGCTCGCGCCACCGCGTCCACTCCACCGCCTCCTCTTCACCCCGGGGCGACGCTCGGGCCTCAACGACGCGATTGTACGTCGCGGCGAGCAGCCGAGCGTCCAGCTCCCAGGGCATGCTGCCGGCAAGCACGCATGCCGCCTCAAAAGAGATCGTGCGATAGCCGCGCACGACCCGTACTGCCATCACGCGCTGCGGCCGCCGGAGGAGCGCCCGGTTGCGGGCGCAGAGCGCGTCCACCCACACGGGCGCCCCGTACAGCGCCATGGAGCGCACGACCCCGGCGTATAAGCGCCGACAGGTAGTGCCAGGCCCGTCGTCGTTGCGCAGCAGGCGGCTAAGTGCGCCTGCCGCGCTCATCAGTCGCGGCACCAGCCGCTCAAAGTGCGGCCGAAACGTGAGGCGGGGGTCAAGAACGATGCCAAGGTAGCGCATCGCCGATCCGACCTCTACCGCCTCACCTCCGACAGTGTTGGGGCCGCCGCTAGCTGGCGTCTTTTTGACAGGGGCGGGGCAAAGGCTCGATCCGCCCCTGTGCTCCGCGGGTCTGCCGGCCTGTCCGCAACAACAGACCGGGTGCGGGGCGCGGGTAAACAGCGCGCCTCCAAAGCGCCGAAACGCTCACTCACTGCGGCAAGGACGGAGCGGCTAACCTCCTCCGTTATTGCGCGGCTGAGTGCCTGCACATCCACTGCAGCCGGTGAGGTGGCAGGAGGATTGGGAGGGGGGCGCGAGGCCTCCTGCCTCAGCGCCCTTAGCTCTGCCACCAGCTCTGCCGTTTGCTCACGTAGGCGAACGTTATCTTCCTTCAGCTTCCTTACTTCTGTCTTCATTAGACGAGCCTCTTCGGAGGCCGTCAGTTCGCCAAGTCTGACCACAGCCTCTGTAATCCCCGCTGTGGCCTTTTTTAGGCCACCGACGAGTTCACCTTTAAGGTTTTTTGATTTTCGTCCTACTTCGTTGATATATGTGACGCAGCGCGTCACCTCCTTCATGAGCTGAGCCGCCGAAAGCTCACCGGTCGATTCGCTGTCGTCGGTGGTACGTCCCGACGACAGACGCGGCGTCGTGCGCCGGAGCTCCTCCGTGGAGGCTGCAAGCTCCTCCTCTGCTCGCAGCCTCAGCTCCTCCCGCTTCGCCGCATTCAGGTCCTCCTTGGCCTTTGCTAGGCCGACGTATTCGCCGGTCGTCGGTGGCCTGCCCCGCTCGCGCGTATTTGTGGGTGGGCATTTCCTGACGGAACCCACTTTCCGCTCCTCCTCCGAGCTGTCGCTCAACGCCTCTAGGGGGCGCTTTTCCGCCACCTTGCGGAACGCACTTCCTGACGGTACCTCCATGGTTGTAGTTTTATTCTTACTGCTCATGTTTTAAAACAAAAACCGTAAATACTCGTATTTTACAAATATAAATACAATTAACACACAAAATATAAGTTATTTAGTCAACACACACTAATAAAGTATGTTGGGAGTCGCCCAAGGGTCCATCCACAACACAATAAAACATAAAAACACTAAAGTTTGTCGAAGCTGGCCGAAGCTGCCCGTCAGCTCGACCCGAGCTGGCCCCGCTTCGCACAGCTTCACACAGCTTCGCGATTTACCGTCCCGCTGGTTTTTAAACCACGTTGGGAGTCGCCGCAAGGTCCATCCACAACGTAATCAAAAAGAAAAACACTGAAAAGTACTCACACGAAGCCGCTATGTGCCTGAGACAGGCTGGCGCCACAATGATGCAACTCCGCCTGGCCCCTCAGTGGGTGGCACTGCGGTGCTGAGATTTGCCTTACGGTCCCTCCACAGCACGGCGAACACACACTACACACTAAAAATATCGTCACACAAGAATTGGCGAAGCTGTCTCACAGCTCGGTCCCGCTTCGCACAGCTTTGCGCAGCTTCGTCACAGACGCGAAATTTAGCACTTTCAAAGGCAATGCGATGTTGAGAATCGCCTAACGGTCCCTCCCAAACAACACACGCACAAAAAAGTCAACACTAGACGAGAATCCGGCGCTCAATCTGGCAAAAACGGCCACACAGCTCAGGGTGAGCGGTGCTAGCTTCGCCAGAGAGCGACACGGATCCTCTAAAGTCACTGTCTTCACTTCACGGGGCTAACCTAACCTAACCTAACCTAACCTAACCTAACCTAACCTAACCTAACCTAACCTAACCTAACCTAACCTAACCTAACCTTTTTTTTTTTTTTTTTTCGTTGGAAATCCTCATGGATACCCATGCACCGCAAGGACGGTGCACAGGTTATGTCGGACTCGTACCGACTAAAACCAACGGTGTTCCTTCTCGCGCCTTTACGGCGGAGCCACGGGAACTCAAGAATGCATCCGCGACTCCACCAGCAGCGTTACCTTTGCTCTATTGGCAGCACAGCTCGGTTGTAAACCAAACAAGCGGTGCTGCCCTTCCACCCCTTTGAGATGCCGTGCCGGGAACACATGGCTCGGCATCTCCCCCCTCTGACCCCATCCCTCTCGTGGGTGAGCGGAAGGCTTCCAAGCGCCCTCCGCCCGGGGCCTCGGCTAAGGCGGCAGCTGGCGCGTGTGCGCCATCCGCCGGGACCTAGGCCGCGGTCTTCTTGTCCGGGGCGCAGCGGGATCCCTCTCCCGCTCGCGCTCCGCCTCCTCCTTCCGCCGCATGACAGCCTCAGCGAAAGCTGCGGCGGCCCTCCATACTCTCTCGCTGCGAACCATGCCCCTGACAAGGGCCGGCAGCGAGAGATCCGCCCCTGCGACGGCGACCAGGGTCGCACGCTCCTCTGCCCAGGCCGGGCAAACCTCCACCGTGTGCTGCGCCGTGTCCTCGGCACAGCCACAGTGATGGCACTCGGCTGTCTGCTCCCGGCCGGCCACCCGGTGCAGGTACCTCCCGAAGCACCCATGCCCCGAGAGGATCTGCGTGAGGTGGTATGACAGGTGGCCATGTGTGCGCAGGCCAACCCATCGCACCAACACTGGCCGGACGGCGTCGACGGTTGCCCGTCCAGCCGTCGGCCGCTCCAGCATCTCGCGCCACTGCGCAAGTAGGCGCAAGCGCACCCGCTCGCGCCACCGCGTCCACTCCATCGCCTCCTCTTCACCCCGGGGCGACGCTCGGGCCTCAACGACGCGATTGTACGTCGCGGCGAGCAGCCGAGCGTCCAGCTCCCAGGGCATGCTGCCGGCAAATATCCGCGCACGACCCGTACTGCCATCACGCGCTGCGGCCGCCGGAGGAGCGCCCGGTTGCGGGCGCAGAGCGCGTCCACCCACACGGGCGCCCCGTACAGCGCCATAGAGCGCACGACCCCGGCGTATAAGCGCCGGCAGGTCGTGCCAGGCCCGTCGTCGTTGCGCAGCAGGCGGCTAAGTGCGCCTGCCGCGCTCATCAGTCGCGGCACCAGCCGCTCAAAGTGTGGCCGAAAAGTGAGGCGGGGGTCAAGAACGATGCCGAGATAGCGCATCGCCGATCCGACCTCTACCGCCTCACCTCCGACGACGACCACCGCACCGGCCGGCGGACCACGCCGCGGGCCGTGGAAGCATATAGCCTCCGTCTTCCGCAGCGCGACCTCCAGCCCAAGTCGGCGAATGCGCCGCACGACGTGTGCCGCCCCAGCGGCAGCCAGGGCGGCCGCCTCCTCGAAGTTACGGCCACGTGCCGTGACAAGTGTGTCGTCGGCGTAACACGTGACGCCGACGCCACGCAGCAGCGCGCCCCGCAACACCCAATCGTACCCGATGTTCCACAGGAGGGGCCCGAGTACCGAGCCCTGTGGAACACCGCGCGTCATAGGCCGGACGGCCCACTCTTCCCGCGTCCGGATCCCCGTGCAACCGTGACCATGCATCGGCTGGGGCATCGGGGGGCTTCGTGTATACAGCCACTGTGCCGTCTAGGTCACCAGCCCACTGGGCGGTCGGCGGCACCCAGTACGGTTCCGCTACTATGGCGACGTCCACTCCGTATTCAGCTACGCTCTGAACCAGTAGGTCCTGAGCTCTGGCACAGCAGTTAAGGTTTGCCTGGAGAAGCCTGGCCATCACTCAGCCTGCATACTGTCCTCCTCGGCCCCGGACGGGGTCGGCTGGGCTGGCCGCGGCCCGGCCCCAGCAGTGTTGGGGCCGCCGCTAGCTGGCGTCTTTTTGAGAGGGGCGGGGCAAAGGCTCGATCCGCCCCTGTGCTCCGCGGGTCTGCCGGCCGCCGCGCACACGGTGCAGCGCGGCTTGGCAAAACACGTGTTCGATTTATGGCCCGTCTCACCACAGCGGTAGCATTCGCTGCTGCGGTTCGTCTCTGAAGAACAGAGCACGGCGGTGTGGCCCGGCTCCAGGCACCGGTAGCAGCGCAGTGGGCGCGCAGCGAGCGGCTCAATACGCACAGGCGACCAACCCACAAGCAAGCGCCCGAGCGACGACAACTTCCTGGCAGCGAAGAGTGGGCAGCGTATCCACACTGTACCGCTGCGTGTCGGTCCGACCGTAACTGACTCCTGCGTACACTCGCCAGCTGTGGCCACGGCGGCGATAACCTCGTCGCTGGTTACCGATTCTTCTACGCCGTAGAGGCGTAACTCCGCCGTCTTAACGGGGCGGGTGACAGACACCCGCTCAGAGCCAAGGGCCTCCCTTAGCTTGGCTGCGAGCGAGTCTGCCTTGTCGCCGCTTGTACCACCGGGCACCTCTATAATTCGCGCACCCGTTGCGCCGACGCGGAACCGTAGCTCTGGTATTCCGAGTGTTGCCAGGTCAACACTGCGCCTCGCTGCTCGTATGACATCGGCATATGTATCTCCGCTCGCTGCGGCTGCGGGCTGCAACGTTAAAGCCACGGCCGTGGAGCGTGGCATCCTTGGCACACGGACGGCCGAGCGTGCGGCTGGCGCTCGTCCGCGCCGGCCCGCAGATCGTGACCGTGATTGCCGTCGCGTAAGATTATTGTCGGCCCTCCTGGGCGCGACAGTTTGCCAGCCGTCGTCTTGAGTGACGTGTGCCTGCTCCGCATCCGGCGCACGAATCACCGCAAGTGTTCGTCTTCTCCTGCGTCCACGCCTTGTCGGCCCAGCACTAGGGGCCGGGGCTAACAGTGGCCTCTGTGGGGCGATAGGCTCAGTGCGCAAGGCAGCACGCGGCGCGGCGCGCGGCGGCAGTGGCGCAGCGCGCTGTGGCACCGGTGGCGCGCTTGTAATCGCTGACACAGATGCAGGAGCGGCAGCGCGCGGTGGCGCAGCACGCACGATGCTGGATGGGGCGGCGGCAGGGACCGCGGCGCGCGTTCGGCTGGGAGTGCGGGCGCTCGACACGTCGCGCACTCGCGCGCTCGTAGCGCCGCTCTGGCCACGGCCACGGCCGCGCAGAGGCGCCGATACTGGTACGGCGCGGGCGGTGGAGGCGGCCGTGGCGGAGGCATATGTCACGCGGCGGGCAACACTAGCCGCCGTCGGCCTGTCCGCAACAACAGACCGGGTGCGGGGCGCGGGTAAACAGCGCGCCTCCAAAGCGCCGAAACGCTCACTCACTGCGGCAAGGACGGAGCGGCTAACCTCCTCCGTTATTGCGCGGCTGAGTGCCTGCACATCCACTGCAGCCGGTGAGGTGGCAGGAGGATTGGGAGGGGGGCGCGAGGCCTCCTGCCTCAGCGCCCTTAGCTCTGCCACCAGCTCTGCCGTTTGCTCACGTAGGCGAACGTTATCTTCCTTCAGCTTTCTTACTTCTGTCTTCATTAGACGAGCCTCTTCGGAGGCCGTCAGTTCGCCAAGTCTGACCACAGCCTCTGTAATCCCCGCTGTGGCCTTTTTTAGGCCACCGACGAGTTCACCTTTAAGGTTTTTTGATTTTCGTCCTACTTCGTTGATATATGTGACGCAGCGCGTCACCTCCTTCATGAGCTGAGCCGCCGAAAGCTCACCGGTCGATTCGCTGTCGTCGGTGGTACGTCCCGACGACAGACGCGGCGTCGTGCGCCGGAGCTCCTCCGTGGAGGCTGCAAGCTCCTCCTCTGCTCGCAGCCTCAGCTCCTCCCGCTTCGCCGCATTCAGGTCCTCCTTGGCCTTTGCTAGGCCGACGTATTCGCCGGTCGTCGGTGGCCTGCCCCGCTCGCGCGTATTTGTGGGTGGGCATTTCCTGACGGAACCCACTTTCCGCTCCTCCTCCGAGCTGTCGCTCAACGCCTCTAGGGGGCGCTTTTCCGCCACCTTGCGGAACGCACTTCCTGACGGTACCTCCATGGTTGTAGTTTTATTCTTACTGCTCATGTTTTAAAACAAAAACCGTAAATACTCGTATTTTACAAATATAAATACAATTAACACACAAAATATAAGTTATTTAGTCAACACACACTAATAAAGTATGTTGGGAGTCGCCCAAGGGTCCATCCACAACACAATAAAACATAAAAACACTAAAGTTTGTCGAAGCTGGCCGAAGCTGCCCGTCAGCTCGACCCGAGCTGGCCCCGCTTCGCACAGCTTCACACAGCTTCGCGATTTACCGTCCCGCTGGTTTTTAAACCACGTTGGGAGTCGCCGCAAGGTCCATCCACAACGTAATCAAAAAGAAAAACACTGAAAAGTACTCACACGAAGCCGCTATGTGCCTGAGACAGGCTGGCGCCACAATGATGCAACTCCGCCTGGCCCCTCAGTGGGTGGCACTGCGGTGCTGAGATTTGCCTTACGGTCCCTCCACAGCACGGCGAACACACACTACACACTAAAAATATCGTCACACAAGAATTGGCGAAGCTGTCTCACAGCTCGGTCCCGCTTCGCACAGCTTTGCGCAGCTTCGTCACAGACGCGAAATTTAGCACTTTCAAAGGCAATGCGATGTTGAGAATCGCCTAACGGTCCCTCCCAAACAACACACGCACAAAAAAGTCAACACTAGACGAGAATCCGGCGCTCAATCTGGCAAAAACGGCCACACAGCTCAGGGTGAGCGGTGCTAGCTTCGCCAGAGAGCGACACGGATCCTCTAAAGTCACTGTCTTCACTTCACGGGGCTTGGAATAGCCCGTAGGTCCATCCCAAACGTACGCACACACGGTTTTACAGGTTCAGTACGTTAGAAACACGGGAGCGAACGAAAAACGATCCGTTCGCTAGCGCGTTCCTCACAAGACTACAAGACTCTAACCTTTTTTTTTTTTTTTTTTTTTCGTTGGAAATCCTCATGGATACCCATGCACCGCAAGGACAGTGCACAGGTTATGTCGGACTCGTACCGACTAAAACCAACGGTGTTCCTTCTCGCGCCTTTACGGCGGAGCCACGGGAACTCAAGAATGCATCCGCGACTCCACCAGCAGCGTTACCTTTGCTCTATTGGCAGCACAGCTCGGTTGTAAACCAAACAAGCGGTGCTGCCCTTCCACCCCTTTGAGATGCCGTGCCGGGAACACATGGCTCGGCATCTCCCCCCTCTGACCCCATCCCTCTCGTGGGTGAGCGGAAGGCTTCCAAGCGCCCTCCGCCCGGGGCCTCGGCTAAGGCGGCAGCTGGCGCGTGTGCGCCATCCGCCGGGACCTAGGCCGCGGTCTTCTTGTCCGGGGCGCAGCGGGATCCCTCTCCCGCTCGCGCTCCGCCTCCTCCTTCCGCCGCATGACAGCCTCAGCGAAATGCAGCTTGTCAGGGGCATGGTTCGCAGCGAGAGATCCGCCCCTGCGACGGCGACCAGGGTCGCGCGCTCCTTTGCCCAGGCCGGGCAAAGCTCCAAGGTGTGGCGCGCCGTGTCATCGGCGCAGCCACAGTGGTGGCACTCCGCCGTCTGCTCTCGCCCCGCCACCCGGTGGAGATACCTCCCGAAGCAACCGTGCCCCGAGAGGACCTGCGTCAGGCGGTAGGACAGGTGGCCATGTGAGCGTAGGCCACACCACTGCTCCAGGACAGGCCGGATAGCGTCGACGGTTGCCTGCCCGGCCGACGGCCGCACCAATGACTCGCGCCACTGCGCAAGCAGGCGCAAGCGCACCCGCTCGCGCCACCGCGTCCACTCCACCGCCTCCTCTTCACCCCGGGGCGACGCTCGGGCCTCAACGACGCGATTGTACGTCGCGGCGAGCAGCCGAGCGTCCAGCTCCCAGGGCATGCTGCCGGCAAGCACGCATGCCGCCTCGAAAGAGATCGTGCGATAGCCGCGCACGACCCGTACTGCCATCACCCGCTGCGGCCGCCGGAGGAGCGCCCGGTTGCGGGCGCAGAGCGCGTCCACCCACACGGGCGCCCCGTACAGCGCCATGGAGCGCACGACCCCGGCGTATAAGCGCCGACAGGTAGTGCCAGGCCCGTCGTCGTTGCGCAGCAGGCGGCTAAGTGCGCCTGCCGCGCTCATCAGTCGCGGCACCAGCCGCTCAAAGTGCGGCCGAAACGTGAGGCGGGGGTCAAGAACGATGCCAAGGTAGCGCATCGCCGATCCGACCTCTACCGCCTCACCTCCGACGACGACCACCGCACCGGCCGGCGGACCACGCCGCGGGCCGTGACAAGACTCTAACCTAACCTAACCTAACCTAACCTAACCTAACCTAACCTAACCTAACCTAACCTAACCTAACCTAACCTAACCTAACCTAACCTTTTTTTTTTTTTTTTTTTTTTTTCGTTGGAAATCCTCATGGATACCCATGCACCGCAAGGACAGTGCACAGGTTATGTCGGACTCGTACCGACTAAAACCAACGGTGTTCCTTCTCGCGCCTTTACGGCGGAGCCACGGGAACTCAAGAATGCATCCGCGACTCCACCAGCAGCGTTACCTTTGCTCTATTGGCAGCACAGCTCGGTTGTAAACCAAACAAGCGGTGCTGCCCTTCCACCCCTTTGAGATGCCGTGCCGGGAACACATGGCTCGGCATCTCCCCCCTCTGACCCCATCCCTCTCGTGGGTGAGCGGAAGGCTTCCAAGCGCCCTCCGCCCGGGGCCTCGGCTAAGGCGGCAGCTGGCGCGTGTGCGCCATCCGCCGGAACCTAGGCCGCGGTCTTCTTGTCCGGGGCGCAGCGGGATCCCTCTCCCGCTCGCGCTCCGCCTCCTCCTTCCGCCGCATGACAGCCTCAGCGAAAGCTGCGGCGGCCCTCCATACTCTCTCGCTGCGAACCATGCCCCTGACAAGGCCCGGCAGCGAGAGATCCGCCCCTGCGACGGCGACCAGGGTCGCACGCTCCTCTGCCCAGGCCGGGCAAACCTCCACCGTGTGCTGCGCCGTGTCCTCGGCACAGCCACAGTGATGGCACTCGGCTGTCTGCTCCCGGCCGGCCACCCGGTGCAGGTACCTCCCGAAGCACCCATGCCCCGAGAGGATCTGCGTGAGGTGGTATGACAGGTGGCCATGTGTGCGCAGGCCAACCCATCGCACCAACACTGGCCGGACGGCGTCGACGGTTGCCCGTCCAGCCGTCGGCCGCTCCAGCATCTCGCGCCACTGCGCAAGTAGGCGCAAGCGCACCCGCTCGCGCCACCACGTCCACTCCATCGCCTCCTCTTCACCCCGGGGCGACGCCCGGGCCTCAACGACGCGATTGTACGTCGCGGCGAGCAGCCGAGCGTCCAGCTCCCAGGGCATGCTGCCGGCAAGCACGCATGCCGCCTCAAAAGAGATCGTGCGATAGCCGCGCACGACCCGTACTGCCATCAACCGATCGTAACCGATGTTCCACAGGAGGGGCCCGAGAACAGAGCCCTGTGGAACACCGCGCGTCATAGGCCGGACGGCCCACTCTTCCCGCGTCGGATACCTGACCTCTCGGTCCGAGAGGTAGGCCTCGACGACGCGGCACAGGTACGGCGGAAAGCCGTGGTACTGGAGCGCCTCCACGATACACGCCCAGGGGAGCGTATTGAAGGCGTTGGCGATGTCTAGGGACACCGCCAACACGACCTCACCCCGGGCAACTGCGCTCTCAGCTAGCGCCTTGACTCGCCTCACCGCATCAATGGTTGACCGGGCCCGGCGGAAGCCGAACTGGGCCTCGGAAAGGCCGGGGCCAACGGTGTCAAGGTGGCGCGTGAGGCGGTCCGCCACAACGCGCTCCAGCAACTTGCCCGCCTCGTCCAGCAAGACGAGTGGGCGATAGGCCGACGGCTCATCAGCGGGCCGCCCCTCCTTCCGCAGAAGGACCAGCCGGCCAGCCTTCCACCGCCGCGGGAAAACACCTCGACTGAGGCAGGCACTCAGCAACCGCCGGAACCATTCGCCCAAGACCTCAAGGGTGAGGCCGAGCGCACGGCCATGGACCCCGTCAAGGCCAGGCGCCTTGTTGCGGCCACGCATGCGCGCTACCACCCGCTCGAGCTCGGACTCTGTGACCTCGATCACATCGACCGCGGCAGCGGCGGCGGCGGGCGGGCGCATCGGCGGTGGCCGCACTTCGTCCGCCGCAGGAAAAAGGGCGGTCACTACACGCTCTACTAGCGCCGGCTGCATCGTCCGCGTGAGGGGCGGCGCGTATGGTCGGAGCTTATTCCGGACCATACGATAAGGGCGCCCCCACGGGTCCCGATCGAGCGACGCCAGTAGCTCGTCCCTAGCGGCAGACTTGGCCCGGCAAATGGCCGTTGACAGGTCCGCGACACGCTCCCTGTATGCGGCGTATAGCGTGTCCTCCTCTCCCGGGTCACGGGCACGGCGCCGCCGGCGGCAGCGGGCAAAGGCGCGACGCGCCGCGACACAGTCATGCGTCGGCTGGGGCATCGGGGAGGGCGGAGACGTCAAACCGTACGTAACGATGGTCCGACAACGTCTCGACGCCCTCCATTACCCTCCAGCCAGACACGCGGCGGGCGAGGGCGGCGGTCGCGAAAGTAACGTCCACGACAGAGCCACCCTCTCGCCTCACACACGTGTGTACTGCCCCGGTGTTGCACACAGACAGACCTCCCGCGACGGCCCACTCCAACAATGACTCGCCCCTCGCACTTGCGACCGGCGAACCCCATGCCGGAGACTTTGCGTTAAAGTCACCAGCCACAAGGACATGTCCAGCGCCGCTTAACTCGATGGCCGCCCCGAGGTCCTCCAGGTAGGAGTCAAACTCGTGGAGCGGCCGGTTGGGCGAGAAATAATACGCCACTACAAGGCCACCAAACGACATGTCCTCCACTTCAGCTGCCACCCAGCCATGGCCAGCTGATGTCCGAGCCGGGCCCTTCGTGTATACAGCCACTGTGCCGTCTAGGTCACCAGCCCACTGGGCGGTCGGCGGCACCCAGTACGGTTCCGCTACTATGGCGACGTCCACTCCGTATTCAGCTACGCTCTGAACCAGTAGGTCCTGAGCTCTGGCACAGCAGTTAAGGTTTGCCTGGAGAAGCCTGGCCATCACTCAGCCTGCATACTGTCCTCCTCGGCCCCGGACGGGGTCGGCTGGGCTGGCCGCGGCCCGGCCCCAGCAGTGTTGGGGCCGCCGCTAGCTGGCGTCTTTTTGAGAGGGGCGGGGCAAAGGCTCGATCCGCCCCTGTGCTCCGCGGGTCTGCCGGCCGCCGCGCACACGGTGCAGCGCGGCTTGGCAAAACACGTGTTCGATTTATGGCCCGTCTCACCACAGCGGTAGCATTCGCTGCTGCGGTTCGTCTCTGAAGAACAGAGCACGGCGGTGTGGCCCGGCTCCAGGCACCGGTAGCAGCGCAGTGGGCGCGCAGCGAGCGGCTCAATACGCACAGGCGACCAACCCACAAGCAAGCGCCCGAGCGACGACAACTTCCTGGCAGCGAAGAGTGGGCAGCGTATCGTGTGATGTCCGAGCCGGGCCCTTCGTGTATACAGCCACTGTGCCGTCTAGGTCACCAGCCCACTGGGCGGTCGGCGGCACCCAGTACGGTTCCGCTACTATGGCGACGTCCACTCCGTATTCAGCTACGCTCTGAACCAGTAAGTCCTGAGCTCTGGCACAGCAGTTAAGGTTTGCCTGGAGAAGCCTGGCCATCACTCAGCCTGCATACTGTCCTCCTCGGCCCCGGACGGGGTCGGCTGGGCTGGCCGCGGCCCGGCCCCAGCAGTGTTGGGGCCGCCGCTAGCTGGCGTCTTTTTGAGAGGGGCGGGGCAAAGGCTCGATCCGCCCCTGTGCTCCGCGGGTCTGCCGGCCGCCGCGCACACAGTGCAGCGCGGCTTGGCAAAACACGTATTCGATTTATGGCCCGTCTCACCACAGCGGTAGCATTCGCTGCTGCGGTTCGTCTCTGAAGAACAGAGCACGGCGGTGTGGCCCGGCTCCAGGCACCGCTGTACCGCTGCGTGTCGGTCCGACCGTAACCGACTCCTGCGTACACTCGCCAGCTGTGGCCACGGCGGCGATAACCTCGTCGCTGGTTACCGACTCTTCTACGCCGTAGAGGCGTAACTCCGCCGTCTTAACGGGGCGGGTGACAGACACCCGCTCAGAGCCAAGGGCCTCCCTTAGTTTGGCTGCGAGTGAGTCTGCCTTGTCGCCGCTTGTACCACCCGGCACCTCTATGATTCGCGCACCCGTTGCGCCGACGCGGAACCGTAGCTCCGGTATTCCCAGTGTTGCCAGGTCAACACTGCGCCTCGCTGCCCGTATGACATCGGCATATGTATCTCCGCTCGCTGCGGCTGCGGGCTGCAACGTTAAAGCCACGGCCGTGGAGCGTGGCATCCTTGGCACACGGACGGCCGAGCGTGCGGCTGGCGCTCGTCCGCGCCGGCCCGCAGATCGTGACCGTGATTGCCGTCGCGTAAGATTATTGTCGGCCCTCCTGGGCGCGACAGTTTGCCACCCGTCGTCTTGAGTGGCGGTGACGGTGACGTGTGCCTGCTCCGCATCCGGCGCACGAATCGCCGCAAGTGTTCGCCTCCTCCTGCGTCCACGTCTTGTCGGCCTAGCACTAGTGGCCGGGGCTAACAGTGGCCTCGCCGGGGCAATCGTCTCTTTTATTATTTGTGGCGCATCGGCAACGCCTACACGCTCAGCGCGCAAGGCAGCACGCGGCGCGGCGCGCGGCGGCAGTGGCGCAGCGCGCGGTGGCACCGGTGGCGCGCTTGTAATTGCTGACACGTATGCAGGAGCGGCAGCGCGCGGTGGCGCAGCACGCACGATACTGGGTGGGGCGGCGGCAGGGACTGCAGTCCATCCCTCTGACATTAAGGCGCTGTCCACAGCGGTTGAGGTGCCTGCTTCCGCTGGCTGTGTCTTTCCTTGGGGGCGGGTCAGGTCCGTCGCCGGCTCCAGTGATTTGCCTTTAGGGACAGGGGGAGTGGTTAGCTTTTTTGTCTTAGTTTGCCCTTTTGCCCGCTTTGGCAGGTTAGCCGGTGCCATTAATGATGTATTAACGACATCAGCGGAAGCAGGATTCGCAGCTCTTGCCCGCCTCGCATCTGCAGCCAGAGGTGGTCGGCTGATTTGGGACGGCAGTAGTCGTCCATCCATTTCGAGACAGTCAATACGGGCCGACACCATGCCACCGATTTGCTTCAAAAGCTCATTCTGCAGGCCCCCAATCACTTTCAAGAATTCTTCGCGCGTGACACTGTCTTGATCGGTGTCACGAGGTTCAGCCAGCTGTGCTTTAGTGTAGGGCTTCTCGCGCTCGGAGAATGCACGGCGGATAGCCACCACCTCCTCTTGCAGAGTATTAAGCTGGCCGCGGAGTCGCTTATTGTCCGCTTGCAGCCGGCGGACCTCGTCTGAAGCCGACTTCGCGGCCAACTCCTTTACAACTTGAAGGAGTGATGCTACTGATTCCTTGGTAGACTTAACACAAGTGCCTTTGAGGTTTCCTGACTTCCTTGCGACTTCAGTCAGGGCCTCCGCGCTTCTCTCGGCCTCCTGTATAAGTGCCTCATTAGTGGGCACTTTTAAGTAATCTTTCTGTCCAGGGCTGACCAGTGCCGGGTGATTAATAGTCGATGAATCCGATTCAGAGTCGGACTCAGGATCACCCAATTCTGCACGAGCTCTTGCTGCTCCAGTGTAGTGGGTTCCCCCACCACGTCCATTTTTGGACCGGGAAACCTTCTTGACAGGAGACCTGTCCCTCTCACGTTGGTCCCCACTTCCATCAGAGACCAAGTAATCCATCGCTGGAAGTGGTGTACTTGGTCGCTTCCTGATCGTCTTCAATGGTTCCATAACCACGCTGCACTCTGGCAGCATCATTCTTTTGTTGTCTTTATTTTTTTTATCCCCCTCCCCCCCCACTCCTAACTCTCTCATTTTCCCCCCCGACCCCAACAATCTCGCAGGTAGTATTAGTTTGTTTTTTTTCCATCCTATTCCCACGAGTACCGGAGAAATATTCAGTCCATCGGGACAGAGATCCGGTGATGTCCCGATAACCCTAATACGCCTGGGAGGACGGGTGGTTCCCAGGGTTGGCCATTAGTGGCTGATGAGCTCCCCAGCCGCTCTTTCGAGCACCCCGACGTCACGGACCGTAACGTCGAGAATTGAGGATTTATTATAGAGGTTTACTCCTCGCGGGCCGGCCAACTAAGGCAAGCCCCTCGTTCCCGCCTAACTAGGCCGCTAGACATGATCAACGACACCTAGCGACGGGGTTACGACACGACGGTGGCAAAAGCCTGTCCAGTTGCACAGCAAAGTGCCCGCCGGACCCGTCCATGATGCATCCGCCATGGTCTCTGAGAACAGAGTCCACTCGGAGCAACCCACCAGAGCAGTCTGGCCCTGAAGGCTCCGCTCTATTCACAACCGACGGAATGTCGGCGTGATCCACAGTAGGTGTCTCTTAGTTTCACGCCGGACTGGATTGTCCGACGCTACTCAGCCCCCCCGCCACGACAAGGCGGACACCGATCGAGGGGGAACCTAACCTAACCTAACCTAACGTAACCTAACCTAACCTAACGTAACCTAACCTAACCTAACCTAACCTAACCTAACCTAACCTAACCTAACCTAACCTAACCTAACCTAACCTAACCGAACAACCCTGACCGACGGTCGTCACGGTAGCACGCGCACAAGTGCTCTCCGCGCGCCAAAAACAGAGAAAAATCGGAAAAAGTGGTTTTCAGTTGTGATATATCAAAAGTTGCGTAAAAATACGCTCTACAAAACAGTGCAAGTGATATAAAAATTGGTGCGTATCCCGAAGTGTAAAGTGCAAATTGGTGACAAATGTTAAGAAATTTAATCTTCAAAAATTCATAGCCAGCGCATACGATCTGTGACATACTGGTTTTTTGATGTCACTGGCAGCGCGTTGACGAGCTCTACAGGCTGAGCAAATTTTTTGGATTTTTTCGCCAACAGGTGGTTTAATATTGGCAAAAAAACAAAAAAAACACGTGGCACGTGTTTTTGGCTACAAGGGCCTGAGGCAGCATTCAAAGACGCCGCAGCGTGCACCCCATCGTGACCAACTCGCCGCCACTTGGAGCAAGCAAATAGGTAGACTCCTCACGGAGATATTGACTTTTAAAAATTATTGTATTTTTCAAAAAATCATAACTCCAGAAAGCGATCGATGACCTATATATTAAAATTCATTTTTTGTAACGTCATTATAAATAGTATTATTTAGGTAAATTTCAAAATTTTCTGATGTATAGTTTTCGAGTTTTGAATTTTTGAATTTTAAGGGATGACACGTGGTGGTTGAAAAACTACCCGTGCCGCTTTTTAGTATATAGTATAAAATTAGTTATATAAAAACGTGTATATTATAAATTTTTAGAATTTTAATTACAAATATTATAGGTTTCACGGTAAATTTCCTAAGTTTTTGTGTGATTTTTGAAAATAAAAAAATCAGGGTTGTACTTTTTCGGATCTCTCTGAGCGTAAATAGACTGGTCATTTAGAGACCTATCCAACGAGCCCAAACTTGGCTAGTTTCTATTAAGTAAGCACGATTTTAGACATTTTGGCGACCATCTTGGACGCCATATTGAAAAATTCAAATCGCGATAACTCGGGCCACACAAGTCGTATCGAAACGCGATTTTCAACATTGTATTCGGCTTAACCAGAGGTCCTCAATAAGACGCACAGGTTAACTCTACATAGAGTTGATAGTTTTTATTATTGTTTTTGACGCATACTAGATAGAGCTTACTCTTCGAAGTATCAAAACTTTAGTTTTATATTTTTACACTTTATCTCATTTGTTATATTTATATTGACGTGTTTAAAACTTTTACAAATTGTCAAAATTTTGATTAATTGACGCGTACCTCCAAAATGGCTACGTTCCGTACACCGCACAAAAAATCTGACGATGACAATGAAGTCCTAAAATCGCCTCCGAAAACTGTGACTCTTACATCAAAAGTGAGAAAAAGCATTGGAGAATGGGAAGCAGCGGGCACGGACCCGCCTTCTACGTCCCCACTAACAAGTAAGACAGCGCAGGCAGGACCTGCAAAAGTTACAGTTAGGAAAACTTTGTCGCAAGATAATGAAGAGGTAAAGAAATTGACAACGGAAATTAGCAAATCACCAAAGCTCTACCCCGATAAAACAGCAGAGGCAAGGGCCTGTTTAAATAAAGCAAAACAACATTTGCTAAACTCAAGGAATTTGAGGACGGACATCAAAAACGGTGTTACGGAAGCGATAGAACGCATGTACCAGTTAGTTAAAGAACTGGAAATAACTGTAAAAGGAAAGAAGGAGAAAAACGGCAAAGAAGAATTAGGCGAAAAACCGACTATTATTCGAACCGACGTCGTGGACCAGAACTCCATCCTCCTTGCCCATCTACAAGAACACTCAAAACAGATGGAACTTAATAATAAGAAGATGGAAGAACTGAAACAGGCAATGGATATGCAAAAGGAAACTGCCCCAGGAGGGTACCAGCGTCCACGACGCTGGAGAATCCCTTCCTGAACCTTTGAGCTCAGGCTCGGGGGCTCAGGCTGCTCCACGTATTCTGGGGGGGAGCAAAACTTCACTAACCCACTCGATAAACCTGCGCGAGCTAGCTAACGCTATGCCCAGCGCAGAAATAACCTCTAACGCCTCCTGGCAGCTTGCACCGCGTCGAGCAGATGAACGCAGAAATGCTTCCGTCAACTCCGCCAAGCCAGCAGCCCCTGGAGGGAGAAAACGTAACGGGCGCCGCCATCACCGGGGACGGCGCTCAAAAAACAACACTGTGCAACCGGGAAACAGCGAGCCTTCTAAGACCAACGCTGACCAGGGTGCACAGCAAACCAACGCGACTGAAGGGGAGACCCGACAAGAGGACCCAGCTCTGACCGATGCCGCTACGAGGTTGACTTGGCCGAAGCCCTCGACCAGTTGCGACGCGCTTAGTGAGGAACGCAGCCACAACGGGCGTGCGGGAACCACACAGTCAGCGGGCGGGCCTATGATGACGGCTAACGCAAGCACGACTGGACAGTGCGGACCTAACAAGCGCGGATCACGCTATGCAGCGAATCGACCTGAGCAATTGGGACATCCCGCACCGCCTGCAAAGGCGAAGAGGGAGCGCCCCGATGAAACCTTGTCGCCAAGGGACGGGCCGAAACGCGCTAAGCTGGATCCGACACCAAGGAAGACGGCAATTAGCTATGCCGATGCGAGTAAAACGCACCTGCTCATAGCTATTGCTGTCACGCCTGCCACGGACCTGACGGTGGAGCAAGCACAGCAGCTCGAACTCTCCATCGAAGAGAGGATTATTGAAGCAGCGCTTGCTTCACCAACAGACAACGAGCCACCATTCGCACCCGCATTTAGAGGGAAACCTATCATAGCAGAAGGCGTACTCAAAATGTGGTGTGAGAATGATGAGTCGCTAACTTGGCTCAAAAACACTGAAGCCACCCTACAGTCACCAATCTCGGACAGCAAACTGACCGTCATCCGACAGTCAGATATAGCGAAGCGAGTCCGCGCATCGCTGTGGCTTCCGAAATCAATTGGTGTCGACCTAACGAGGACCCATCGACTGCTGACCGCGCAGAACCCATGGTACAACGTAAAATCATGGCAGTTGTACGGCGCGACCATGCAGGAGAAGGGTATCTTCCTGACCCTGGGCATTCCAGAATCCGAGGTGGCGAAGATTCTGGGAAGGGATAGACGAGTCGCCTTCATCTCCGGCAGTGTGTACATCAAATTCAGCACTGTCGGGGGTGGAGATGATTCGGCGGACACAGAATCCCCAGTTGAACCCAACACAAACGGAGCTAAGGCTACTGGCACACTACCACCTAGCAACCCAACTACCTCAGCCTTAGCTTCCACAGAACACGCACCTATGGACACACACGTAGCTCCCACACCGAACACAGGTGCCTACGACCATACGTCGTCTGATGGGGAGTCGTTGGATAGTAAAATTCTCGGGTCCCTATCAGATTAGCGTGATCCAAACAAACCTCCAGCACAAGCAAATTGCAGCGGCTACCCTGCGCAGACTGCTGGAAGTTGACAAGAAGACCATAGCCCTAATCCAGGAGCCGTGGATTAGAGGAAATAACATATGCGGTCTTAACAACATCGGGGGTAAGTTACTACACAAAATCTCGGCTAATCAACCGAGAACATGCATATACATACCCAGATCAATACCAGCCTTGCTACTAACCAATTTCTGTTCCAGAGACCTTACAGCTGTAAGGCTTGACACAGGAACAAACAAACAAACGCTAGTGCTAGCCTCAGTCTACATGCCCGGGGATGAGGTGATACCGTCTAAGGAGCTGACTGAACTAGTGCAACACTGCGAAGATCATGGCTGGGACATTATAATATCAGCTGACTCAAATGCCCACCACCCTCTTTGGGGGAGCCTAACACCGAACCAACGAGGTGAGTCTCTAACAGAGTATATATTCTCAACTAACCTTTCTATAATTAACAACGGCTCGGAGCCCACTTTTGTTAATTCCAGATATCAGACAATAGTAGATGTAACTCTCGCATCCGATGGGGCAACGGATCTTGTGTCAAACTGGCACGTCTCCGCTGAACCATCCTTTGCAGACCACAGAAGAATCTGCTATACCATACAAGTGCATGAGAGGGACGAGCAACCAAAACGTAACCCTCGTAAGACGGACGTTGCAAGGTACACGACCCTTCTTCAAAATGAGGTAGACACAATCACCTTTAAAGACATGACCAACAGCACTGACAACATAGAACATAATATAAACACACTAACCACGTGTATCCAACACAGCTACCAGCAAGCCTGCACCCCTACAACACCAATCATAGGGGGAAAGTCTCACTGGTGGGGGCCAGAACTAGAGAGACTCAAACTCAATCTGAAAAGACTCTTTAATCGAGCCAAAAACACAAGAACTGAAATAGACTGGGAACGATATAAACAAGCCCAGTATCACTACAAGAAACGCATAAGATATCGCAAAGGTGAATCCTGGCGGCGGTTCTGCGACAACATTAATTCCACCAATGAAGCAGCTAGAGTGAAAAAAATTTTATCACAAGATAATAACAGAACTCTGGGCTCAATAAAAAAACTAGATGGTACATATGCGACCTCCGATAGCGAGATAAGCGAGGTGCTTATCGAAACACACTTTCCAGGATGTGTAGTCACTAACAACCCAAACTGGGAAAATGTGGAACGCAGAGAACCAACCCCTACAGACTGGAATATAGCCAAATCCATAGTCACTGCAGACCGAGTTGTGTGGGCAATCGAAAGCTTCCAACCCTTCAAATCTGCTGGCCTGGACAACATATTTCCAGCACTCCTGAAATGGGGACAAACAACACTTGTGCCACATCTAGTTGATATATTTAGAGCTTCTATAGCTCACAACTATATACCTCGCCAGTGGAGAGAAGTCAAGGTCATATTTTTACCAAAACCAGGTAAATCTGACTACACACAAGCGAAATCTTACAGGCCAATTAGTCTGACCTCCTTCATGCTGAAGACTCTGGAGAGGCTAACAGACAGATATCTAAGGGAGGGTGCACTAACGCGCATGCCAATGCACCGCCAACAACATGCTTATAGAAAGGGTAGATCGACAGAATCAGCCTTACACGCTGTCGTAGGAACTATAGAAGCAGCCCTCTCTGATAAGCTGATGACACTAGGCGCTTTCATTGACATCGAAGGAGCGTTCGACAAAACGAAATTCAATAGCATCAGCCGCTCTCTTAGTAGATTTGGAGTCGAACAAACCATCAGTGGGTGGATTGATCAACTCCTGAAGCTAAGAGCAGTGCAATTTACAGTTAACACCACCACGAGAGGCATTGTAGCCAAAGGCTGCCCACAAGGAGGAGTACTCTCTCCTTTACTATGGAACATCGTGGTGGATGATCTGCTGAAACGTCTTAACGATAGATGCTACTACACAGTAGGTTACGCGGATGACATTACCATTCTGATTAAAGGCAACTCAGAAAATATTATCTGTACCCGCATGCAACTAGCCCTCAGAATCTTGGAAGAGTGGTGTCACCACCATGAACTGACGGTAAACCCCAACAAAACAGAATTAGTCCTTTTCACAAATAAAAGGAAAATTCAAATAACTACCATGCCAAAGCTATTTGACATTGAGCTTACCCTTTCAAGTGAAGTCAAATACCTTGGGGTAATTTTAGACAACAAACTAAATTGGAGTAAGCATCTAAGCACAAAAATAACCAGGGCATGTACAACCTTCTGGCAATGCAGAAGACTAATAGGCAAGAAATGGGGCCTTAAGCCATCCATAACCCTATGGCTCTATACAGCCATAATACGACCCATGATAACATATGGTGCAGTAGTTTGGTGGCCTCGAACTCAGTTAAGCACGGTAAAAAACAAACTACAAAGCCTGCAGCGTCTTGCCTGCCTAGCAACCACAGGCAGTATGAAAACGACTCCCACAACAGCATTAGAAGTCATCCTCAACCTCAGACCCCTTCATCTTGTTATACAACAAGAAGCTGCCGCTGCAGCCATACGACTTGAGAAAGTAGGGCTCTGGAAACGGGACGGCAGAATCACTCATGCACGGCTCAAGGAGGCGGTGGGAAACGAGCTTCCGATGATAGAGGCGACATGTGATATCATCCCAAAAACCTTTGTCTTTGACAAAAAATACCGTATCCAGCTTCATGAGGAAGAAAAAGATAGCTCCGGCATCCATGAAGTCAGGATCTACACCGATGGCTCCAAAACGGAATCAGGAACGGGCGCAGGAGTATTCTCCCATGACCTGAACATCAACATGTCAACGAGCTTGGGTGCACTCAACACCATCTTCCAAGCAGAATGTGTTGGGATTACCCGAGCTGCAACAGCGGTCTTGTCTAAAGGCATAAGTAATGCATCGATACGCATCATCTCCGACAGTGCCGCTGTGCTACAAGCTCTCAACAACAACCGCATCAACAGTGGACTAATCCTGGAGTGTCACTGTGAACTGCAAAAAATTGCATTGAAGAACCGGGTTACTCTTCAATGGATACGTGGTCATAGTGGGTCTCTAGGCAATGATGCGGCAGATGAATTGGCAAAGAGAGGATCGGGCACTAAAATAATGGGACCTGAACCAATTGTACCGATACCATTTATCCAACTCAAAACATGGTTACGTGACAGAACCTTACAACAACACAACAAACAGTGGGCAGAACAGACAGATTGCAAACAAACCAAGAATGTTCTTACATCCGTGGACGCTAATCTGTCGCACAAACTGTTAAAACTCAGCAGGAAAAACCTACGCTACATAGTTGGCATAATAACAGGTCACTGCCCTCTAAACAGGCACTTTTTCAATATCGGCGTTACTGACAGTCCTCTATGCAGGGGCTGTATGGAAGCCGAGGAGACACCGTCTCACGTGGTTCTTCATTGCAAAAGCGTGAGCGACCAACGGACAAAGCTCCTTAAGAATCCACAAACCATGAGAGAGGCACTGAATAACATCAGATGCCTCCTTAACTTTTGGACGGAGCTGGGATGGTATGGGTAACCAATGACAGGTATTGGTTACCTACGTACAATGGCCCTATTATGAGGCTAAGTGCGGAAAACATAAGTCCAACTAACTAACTATGCAAAAAGAAGTACTCGAAAAAACCACACGGGCAACCTACTCCAGCGTAGTAGCAGGCCAAACAAAGAAAGTAGTAACAGAAAAAGCTGCCCTGCACTCAGTAATCATTTCATCAGAAGATGAGCAGGAGAGCGGAGAAGAGGTCCTTGGCAAGGTCAGAGAAGCCATAGACGCAAAAGAGGGCTGGATAAGAGTGGAAAAAGTGCGGAAAGCAAGAGACAGAAAGATAATCATGAGCTGCAGAACCGAAGAGGAAAGGAGCAAGATTAAAGAGAGATTAGAAAGTTCCGGGAAACGTCTCGTCTGTGAAGAGGTTACGAATAAAGATCCTCTTTTAATCCTGAAGGATGTCCTCGTAGTTCATAATGACTCTGACATTCTCAAAGCTATAAGAAATCAAAATCGGGCTCTATTCCACGGTCTTGACTCTAAAGACGATCGGGTTGTTATTAAATACAGGAGAAAAGCAAGAAATCCACTTACTTGCCATATTGTAATAAGTACCTCCCCGGCCGTTTGGAAAAGAGCAACAACAGTAGAGACGCTGCATATAGACCTTCAGCAAATCCATGTGGAGGACCAATCGCCGTTAGTTCAATGCACTAGGTGTCTGGGCTACGGTCATTCGAAACGCTTCTGCAAGGAGAATACTGACCTTTGCAGCCACTGTGGGGGCCCACATCTGCGAACCGAATGTGCAGATTGGCTGGCAGGCGCATCCCCTTCATGCAAGAACTGCGTGATAGCAAAATGCGACCAGAATAACCATAATGCATTTAGCAAGACATGCCCGGTACGTAAGAGATGGGACACGCTGGCTAGGTCCTCGGTCGCTTATTGCTAAAGGCGCCAAAGACAGAACCAACTCTTATTGCGTACTACAAGCTAACTTGCAAAGAAAGAGATTGGCCACTGACGAGATTATGTTGGAGGGGAAAAAACGAGGTGCGTCCATAGCACTTGTGCAGGAACCATATGTAGGCGGAGGAAAAAGAATGAAGGACTATCGAGGGGCTTGAGTCTTCCAGAGTACTGGTGAGGGTACGGTCAAAGCGGCAGTTGTGGTCTTTGATCCTAATATTGACATCATCCAGTACCCACAGCTTACAACATCCAACATAGTTGTAGTAGGAGCCAAAACCAGTGCATGGAGAGTCACGCTAGTGTCCTTCTATTTTGAGCCAGATCAGCCTCTCGGCCCATACCTTAGACGCCTAAAGAAAATTGAGGAAGCGACAGAATCAAAGTGGATGCTAATTGGAGGTGATGCCAATGCTAAAAATACCTGGTGGGGTGGAGGTAAAACCGACAAAAGAGGAGAAGACCTGTTGGGTGCTCTGGATGAGATGGAACTACAAGTACTGAACTCCGGTGATAAACCGACATTCGATACGATAAGGGGTGGCCGACGCTTTTGCAGTAATGTGGACATTACTGCTTGTACGCCGGACTTGCTGGATCGTATAGAACAGTGGGAGATTGATGGTAGTTTAACTAGCTCGGATCACAATGGTATACTTCTTAAAATATTACTACACAAATCACAAGGTACCAGCATAATCCGTACCACTAGATTGTACAACACCAAAAAGGCTAATTGGACTAAATTTCATGAGAAACTAAGCCAATTAACAAAAGCACACAATATCACCACAGGAAAAATAACAAGTATCACTAACACAAAGCAATTAGATAAAATCTTAAAAGAATATATGGACATAATAACTGAAACTTGCACAGAAAACATACCTAAAAAGAAAAATACACAAACACTTAACTTACCATGGTGGTCCGAGCAACTAAAACAGCTGAAGAAGGAAGTTGGCACTCGGAAAAATAGGATCAGTCGCGCAGCCCCCATCCGTCGAGCAAAAGTGGTTGAAGAGTACCTGCAAAAGAAAGAAGAATATGAGTTAGAGGCAAAAAAGGCCCAAGTAAACAGCTGGAAGCAGTTCTGTGAAAAACAAGATCGTGAAAGTGTATGGGACGGTATCTACAGGGTTATCGGAAGGACAAGGAAGAGGGAAGAGGATCAACCATTGGAAAAGAATGGGCAGACACTAGACAGTAAGGGTTCGGTGCAGATGTTGGCGGAAACCTTTTATCCTGAAGATAGAATAGATGAGGACAATGACGAACACTTCTCTATCAGAGAAGCGGCAGAGAAAGTCAATACGCAGCATGAAACTAACGAACAAAAGGACCCACCGTTTACTTTGACCGAACTGTACATGGCTACAGATTCGTTTAATCCTAAAAAGGCGCCTGGGTCAGATGGTTTCACCGCGGATATTTGTGCCAATGTCATCCGAAACGATCCGAAGCTTTTCCTAGCTATATTAAATAAATACTTGGAGCTGCACCACTTCCCAAAAATCTGGAAGGAGGCAACTGTAGTAGTACTGAAGAAACCGGGAAAGGATAACTATGATACGCCAAAATCTTACCGACCGATAGGCTTACTCCCCTTATTTGGGAAGATTTACGAAAAAATGGTGATGACAAGAGTAAAGTACCACCTAATACCTAGACTTAGCAAAAGACAGTATGGGTTTATGCCCCAGAAGAGCACCGAAGAATCCCTTTATGTATTGATGAAATACATTAGATCCAAAATAGACCAAAAGAAAATAGTTACCGTGGTATCATTAGACATAGAGGGGGCCTTTGATAGTGCTTGGTGCCCCAAAATACGAATTCGGTTGGCAGAAGAAAACTGCCCTCGGAATATACGTCGCGTCATCGACAGCTACCTCAGAGACAGGACAGTGAAAGTAAGATACGCTGGCGAAAAATACACTAAAGCCACGAGCAAAGGCTGTGTACAGGGATCCATTGGAGGACCTATATTGTGGAATCTGCTCCTCGACCCGCTCCTAAAAGGACTGGAAAACAGAGCTGAATACGGACAGGCTTTTGCCGATGATGTTGTTCTGGTGTTTCATGGAGATACGGCACAAGAAATTGAAACATGCGCAAACGCCACTCTCGAATATGTTCGTGCATGGGGTGTCCAAAATAAACTGAAATTTGCGCCACATAAAACTAATTCCATGGTGATAACGAGGAAGTTAAAATACGACACCCCGCGCTTGAGCATGGGCGGGACAGCGATAAGTGTAACAAATGAGATAAAACTGTTAGGCGTTATAATCGACGACAAGCTTACATTTAACTCGCATTTGAATAGCGTATGTAAAAAGGCAGTGGCCGCGTACAAACAATTGACTAGAGCGGCTAAAATAAGCTGGGGTCTTCACCCGGAAGTTATACGCACAATATACACCGCTACAGTAGAGCCTATAATATTGTACACGGCCAGTGTCTGGGCTCAAGCCGTAACCAAGGTCTGCATCAGGAAGAAGCTTAACGCCATACAACGAGGCTTCGTACAGAAAATATGTAGGGCCTATCGCACTGTTTCACTAAACTCGGCACTTGTTCTGGCTGGGGTGCTCCCCCTCGACCTTCGGGTCCGGGAAGCAGCTTTGCTGTACGAGGCAAAAAAGGGGTTACCCCAGCCTGATCTTGGAGATAGAGAGGTGGAACAGAGAACTCCCGCAGTAGAGGCTTCACATCCAGCAGAGCAGACATGCCTGGAATTCCAAACGTTGGAAAACCAGGTGCAATTAGACGCCAACAGCGAATTCGCAATTCGCATTTTTACCGATGGCAGTAAGATTGACGGCAGGGTCGGCGCCTCGCTATCTCTATGGGATAGGGAGACCGAAATTAAGGCCGTCAAGCTTACTTTGCCATCATATTGCACCGTTTACCAAGCGGAGCTCCTCGCCATACATAGAGCTAGTGAAGAGATGTTGCGCCGAAACGAGACCTCTTTCGCAATCTATAGCGACTCAATGGCTGCACTTCAAACAATCACTGGCCTACATAGTATGCATTCCCTAGCCGTAAATACCAGGAAAAACATACTGACTTTAAGTCGCCAGAATAAAACTGTAGTTTTGTTTTGGATTAAAGCGCATGCTGGACTGGCAGGGAATGAAAGAGCGGATCAGTTGGCAAAAGAAGCAGCACTTAACTGTAAAAAGAAGCCGAATTACGATAAGTGCCCCGTATCATTCGTCAAGCGACGTTTGCGAATGAACTCGCTTGACGAGTGAAACGAAAGGTACAAGAGTGGTGTGACGGCTAGTACCACCAAAATATTTTTCCCTGATGCAATCGCGGCCTATAAAGTGGTAAGAAAAATCGAATTCACCGGAACGATCGCACAAGTGATGACAGGACATGGCGGATTCTCGGAATACTTGAATCGTTTCAACTGTAAGGAGAGCTCGTCATGCATTTGCGAACCTGGTTCAGACGAATCCGTGTCCCACGTGCTTTTTGAATGCCCTGTGTATGCCTCAGAGAGATTCGACATTGAGCAACAAATTAGATATAAATTAGAAGTAAATAATATAGGATCTATTATGTTAGGGGAAAATAGAAATGTATTTTTAGATTATTGTACTAATATAGCTAATAAAGTAATAAAAAGAAACAAGTAATAAATAATATGTTTTCTGAATATAGTGTATATTTATTGTAAAACATATGAAACTGTAATTGATAATAAGAAATATGTAACAGCAATGTAACTAGAAATATATGAACTGTAAAGAGCTCAATTATAGAAAAGTAGCGGTTAAATTGAAATGTAAATAATAGTAAATAGTAAATATAAAATATTAGACATTAAATAGTAAGTAAGACGTAGAATAAGGAACAATGTTGAATACTTAAAAATAAAATAAGCTGTAAATTTATTTACCCGAAATACAAGATAGTAGAATACATAGAAGGGAAATCCCACCCTTAAAAGAGCGACAGAGATGAACGATAGAAAGATCAAGTATGTTGGATGGCAGTACGAGAGGCATAAAAGTGAGAACTGGAATGAAAGAAAACTAGAATAACAAAGTCTGCGGCACTATCGCCGGAGGTACAAATTTGCTAAAAAAAAAAAAAAAAAACCTAACCTAACCTAACCAACAGCTGATCCTATCCGAAGAGCGATCGAATCCCTAAGAAGCGAGCTCAGAAATATAGAACCGCAAACAAACCCGAACAGCCTCCAAAGTGTAAGCTGCTCCCCACCACACCACAGATACACAGGGAAAAGCCTATCGCAACCAACTGACCGACAACCAAACGAAAAAGCCTCCTACGCTCAAATTGCCTCGACTCCCAGATACTGCCTGGTAGTCGAATCAACCAACCCAACCCACACTAGCGACGACGTTACTAAAAAGATAAAAGCAGGTGTCGATGTGATCAAACTAGGAATAGGGATAAATCAATTAAGAAAAACTCGGAAACAGAGGGTTGTAATAGGATGTGACAGCGACGCCGAAAGAAGCGCATTAGGCAAAGCTTTAAAAGAGAGCGATGCCACCCTGACGGTTTCTCAAGTTGCTCAGAAGCTTCCTCTTATCCAGCTCAAAGGGGTAGCTAGGTACTTAACCGACGAGAAAATAGTACAAGCAGTCTTGAGACAAAATGCAAAATTACTGTCCAGCCTGTCGGAAGAAGACAAAAAGATAGAAATCCTACGCCGTACCCGAGTCAGAAACCATGAACTCTGCAACATAACAGCGGAAGTTAGCCCGGGTATGTGGAAAACAGTCAAAGACGAAACATTAAAAATAGAATTCCTCCCTATCCACGTGTCGGATATGTCCCCTGTGGTCCAATGCTATAAGTGCATGAAGTTTGGACATCTGGCGAGGGACTGCAAGACAGATTATATCTGTGGATTGTGTGCAGAACCTCACGATACTCGCCAGTGCACAAACAGGTCCATAGCAGCAAAATGCAGTAATTGCACGTCTTCAAAGAGCCACACCACAGACCACCCCGCTTTCAGCTCCAGATGCCCCGAATGGTCAAAATGGGACAAAATAGCTAGGTCAGCGATAAATTATTATTGCTAAGCCGAGGTTCCTCAACAGTTAAAAATAAGCCAGGTCAATCTAGGCAGGGGATACGAAGCCACTAAGGAGGCAATTGAGGAAGCTGAGATGAACAAAACAGCTATCATATTAGTCCAAGAACCCTACGTAGGCAACAAAGGCTACGTCACCACCAACCACCGAGTCATACAAAACTCAAAAGCAAACCATCGCAACCCAGTCAAAAGCGCGGCGAGAATCTAGACAAGAATCTTATAATTACTGAAGATAATAGTTTGCATAGCAATAATATCGTTAGTTTTAAGGCTATCTTAAAAGACTTCACTCTAGCTTTTGTTAACGTCTATTTTGAAGGTAATGTTGATATAGAGTCCTATCTAGACAACGTCAATACTGTAGCGAATAGCATTAATGAAAATAACATTATTATAGCTGGAGATCTAAATGCCAAAAGCATTTGGTGGGGCTGCGATCAGGATGACGAGCGGGGAACGGCGTTTATGCACCTAGCTGCGCAAATGGAGTTAGCATCGTTAATGAAGGCTGCACGCCAACATTCCATACCTACCGTGGAGAAAGGCTTTATACTAGCATCGTAGATGTCACAGCCTGCTCAACCCACCTTTTGCCGAAAATTAAAGACTGGAAAGTGAACGAAAATACAGGACGGCTCACCGACCATCGGCAAATTGAATATAGAATCGATATACAACAAAGCCAAGGCTACCTTCCAAACAGTTCTACGAGGAAATTTAATACAAACAAAGCTGACTGGCTGAAGTTTGGCAATGTATTCCAGAAAGCTTTAGCAAACAGAAATATTAATGCAGACACTATATCTGCAGTCTCGAATGCGAACCAGCTTTCAAAGAAAATAGAAGAGTACACGGAAGCCCTGCATAAGGCAAGCCACGAAGCTATACCGGTAATAAAGAACTCCCAAAGAACAAATCGAAATAGATGGTGGAATAAGGAGCTTAACAAATCAAAGAAAGTGCTAATCAGAATTAAGAGAAGACTTAAACACGCCAATCCTGTTAGACGACCTCTCCTCCTTGAGGAACTTAAAGAAAAAAGGTGGAATATAAAAATCTAATTGAGTCCTCAATAACCAATAGCTGGAAAGAGTACTGCTCAACTCAGGAGAAGGAAACTATGTGGCAGAAGGTCTTTAGAGTAATAAAAAACAGCTCCTCAAAAGAGGGAGACAAGCTGCTTCGCTCCCCCGATGACAGAGACCAAGTACTCAGTCCGTCGGCATCTGCCACACTGCTAACGGAAACCTTTTACCCAACTGACGATCCAGCCCACGACACTGATGATCAAGCAGACAAACGACGACAGACAGACTTTAATCACCCTGAGGAAAATACTGGCCCGCATATTCAATTTACGAAAGCAGAACTCGATGCGGTGTTTGCAAAGATGAACCCAAAGAAAGCTCCAGGAATCGACGGGTTTACCTCGGACATCTGCGAAGTAGCTTACAGGGCCTCTCCAGACACACTACTTGCAATTTATAACAAGTGCCTAGAAATAGGATACTTCCTAAGGGAATGGAAACACGCACGAATAAAATTATCCCAAAGCCGGGCAAGACAGATTACCAAGTCCCAAAAGCCTACAGACCTATTGGACTACTTCCGGTTTTGGGTAAAGTTCTGGAAAAACTTTTCGCAAATAGAATACTATGGCAGCTAGGCCATGAAGAGCGCCTCAGCCCCAGACAATACGGATTCCTTCCTCAGAGAAGCACTAAAGACGCACTGTATGACGCTAATGAAGAGATTAAAAAAGGTTTGAGCAAGAAACAAATTGTGGCGGTTATATCGTTGGACATAGAAGGCGCATTTGATAATGCCTGGTGGCCAGCAATTCTTGACGAACTACGCAAAAAGAATCTGGGTGAGTCCCACTATAACCTAGTTAGAAGCTACCTTTCGGAAAGAAGCGTAGAAATAACATACGCGGGTGCCGAAACCACAAGGCAAACAACGAAAGGCTGTATACAAGGTTCAACCTGTGGACCACTCCTGTGGAATGTTCTCTTGGACTCACTGCTTCAGACTGCAGGCGACTTTCCAGTGCATGTACAAGCCTTTGCAGATGATATACTCATCATAGCTAGTGGCAAAACGGGATTGGAACTAGAAGAAAAACTAAATCCGACACTGGAGAGCATTGCGGAGTGGGGCAAAAACAATAAGTAGAATAAGCCCATTCTCCCTACCACACCCTGCCCTCCAAGAACACCTTAATTACGAACTAATAAACGACGCTACAATAATAATAAATGTTACCACCGACACGCCGCAAATATACACAGACGGCAGCAAAATAGAAGGCAAGGTGGGGGGTGCCGTAACTTGCTGGCAGCATGGAAGTGAAGCAGCAAAAGGCAAATTCACCCTAGCAAACTACTGCAGCGTCTTTCAAGCCGAGATGGCAGCGATCTACAGAGCCACTAAACTCATCAACAGTAGGATCTCTCTAAGATATCCGGTAATTCTGAGCGACTCTCGGTCTGCACTGGAAAGCCTTGCTGATCCGAATGGCCTAAACCCGATTGCTCAAAAAATTCGTACCGAGCTGCAGACCTTGAAAGAGAAAGGTGGGAAAGTTAGGTTTTGTTGGGTCAAGGCACACATCAATATACAAGGAAATGAAAGAGCGTTTTTCAAGCCGAAATGGTTGCAATATGCCGGGCGGTCAAGCTAATGCACTCGAAAAAATTCTTAGAAAAGCAGCCATACTGAGCGATTCACGATCTGCACTAGAGTGCCTTGCCAACCCGAGCAGCTTAAACCCAATCGCCAACAAAATAAGAACCGAATTGGCAGATTTCATTGCTTTTGCAAGGCGCGTTGTTAGATTGGCAGGTAAAGCTAATGGCGCAAAATACTGAAACTGCGTTGGTAGTTCCTTACTGTAATAAAATAGCAATAGCTACAACCATACTGTTATAAAGTAATACCATAATATAAAGTAACTTGAAAAGAAAGCCATGTCATAAACTAATTAGCGTCCCGAAAATCAATTTAGTTATTTAAATATTTATTAAAGGAAACTGTAATGTATATAATAGCTTTAAGTTCTTAGAGCTGTAAATCACTAGGAGTAGTGCCAGTAATAATTGTATATGTACTTTACAAATTAATAATAAAAAAAAAAAAAAAGAAAAAGATGATAAAAAAATATAAAATACTATACTAATAAGAAAAAAAAAAAAAAAAAAAACTTTACTTTTCATAATATTCGATGTAAATAGCATATCCATATCTTACGAACTGTTTAATTTTCTTACATTCCTTACAAAACAGAGTTGCACCAGGAAATAATACATGAAACAAGGTTAAGTTAATTTAAAAAATTGAACCAAATGTTGCAACAACAATAGCAACAATATTCATCTGCCTTTTATTTAAAAAAAAAAAAAAACCCTAACCTAAACTAACCTAACCTTTTTTTTTTTTTTTTATCGAAGAGAAATCCATTTACGGACTATCCACAGTTGGCTAGACTGCAGACGCGTGTGGGACTCACCCAACAAATGCTGGGAATACCCACTAAAACTCTCCGGTTTCCAACTAAGCCCTTAGTGGCGGCGAAGTGTGGTCCTGATAGATTTCACCACTTCGCCTCCGGGCTGCCCAGCTCGAACGCTGGATCGCTGGGCTCTACCAGACTGCTCTAGGGGAAACGCTAGAGCAGTTTGAGACGGTTACGACCGTAGTGCAATGGCGTGCGTGAGGCCAATCACGCACGCCGGCCGCCAATGGTAGGGTCACTAGGCAGGGCCAAAGCGATATTGGCCCGCCTTCTCCTACCGGTCCGTCTGCGGCGGAGAGGAGGTGCAAGAGGGTTTTCCTCACGCTCCCTCTCCGCGGCCTCCTTCTGGGACATCACGTCCTCGCAGAAGCAAGCTACAGCCTCCCATTTCGCTTCGCTGCCGATCATAGCTCCTATGATGCTAGGCAGCGAGAGGTTACCACCTCCGAGCGCAGCAATCAGTTCGCTGCGCTCCAGTCGCCACGCTGAGCACTCTACGAGTGTGTGCTCAGCTGTGTCATCAGGAGCGCCACAGTGGTGACATTGCGGCGTTTCCTCCCGATTAGCGACACGGTGCAAATAGTGTCCGAAGCAACCATGCCCAGACAGCATCTGCACCATGCGGAATGTGAGGCTGCCATGCCGGCGCCCTACCCACTCCTCCAACACCGGACGGATGGCTTCCACCGTCCGTTGGCCAGCCTCTGGGGCGCGGAGTGCCTCCTTCCACTGGCGCAAAGCCTCTTTCTGCGCCAGCGTGCGAACTCGCCGCACGTCTATGGGTGCGGGCCGATCCCTCCGTCTTCTGGCAGCGGCCCGATGTCGATGCACATTCGAGAGCACCTGTGCATCAACATCCCACGGAGGTACGCCTGCTAGGACACAAGCAGCCCGGTGGCTGATCGTGCGATAAGCTCGCACGGCTCGAGCCGCAATCACTCTCTGCGGACGACGCAGAATAGCCCTAGTTCGGAGGGAGATGCACTCCGCCCAGATCGGGGCCCCGTACAACGCCATCGATCTTACCACCCCGTGGTACAACTGGCGGCAAGCTAACGATGGCCCTCCCAGATTAGGGAGAAGCCTTCCGAGTGCGGCTGCAGCGGCACACAGCCGGGGAGCGAGAAGCTTGAAATGCTCCTCGAAACTCCACTTGGGGTCCAGTACGAGGCCGAGATACTTCATATGTCCCTCTATTGGAATTCTGGACCCCTCCACTCGGACTCGGAGCCCCGATGGGATCCTGCGACGTGGAGTGTGGAACGCTAATGCCCTAGATTTTTCTAGGGCCACTTCCAGGCCTAGGAGGCGAATGCGTCGCATGACTAGCGACGAACCAACTGCCGCAAGATGGGCAGCCTCCTCCACTGTCTTCGCTTTCGCTGCAACAAGTGTGTCGTCAGCGAAGCAGACAACCTCCATCCCAGGCAGGAGGTTGCCACGCAGGACCCAATTGTACCCCAGGTTCCATAGCAGAGGACCCAATACCGAACCCTGAGGCACACCTGCCGCCATTGTCCATGAGTGGACGCGACCATCTGACCCCTCGTAGAGGACCTCCCGGTTACCGAGGTAGTCCTTCACGAGGGCGCGGAGGTATGGAGGCACTTCATGATATAAGAGTGCCTCCTCTATACACTCATGGGGGAGGCTGTTAAACGCGTTGCGGATGTCCAACGACACTGCAATGACAGTCTCCCCCTTTTTTGTCGCCCTCTCGGTCCATTCTTTGAGGCGGGCCACTGCATCCACTGTAGACCGACCGGTGCGAAACCCGTACTGACAATCGGTCAGGCCCGGTCCCACGTCTTCTAGATGCCCGACGATCCGGAAAGCGAGGATTTTTTCCAGGCATTTACTAGCCTCGTCGAGCAACACTAGTGGCCAATATGCCGACGGTTGGTCAGCTGAGCGGCCCTCCTTCAAGAGAAGGCAGAGTTTTCCTGCCTTCCACCTTTGGGGGAAACGGCCCGTAGCGATGCATATGTTGAGCAAAGCCCGGAACCGCTCCTCTAGCGGTCCCAGCGCCAGGGACAGAACCTTTGCTGGGACCCCATCTGGCCCGGGTGCTTTACTTTTGCACCGAAGCCGGTACCGCACAGCGCCGAACTCACCATCCGTCACTGGAGGTCCTTCATCCCACCTCGAATGAGGAGCCACTGGAGGCGTCATTCTAGGGGGCTCAAATGGACCAGGGTCCGGGAATAGAGAGCCCAATACCCTATTTAGGGGAGAAGTACGTCGAAACGATCATTACTTCACCCCGCTTTCCTACCACAAAGCCGGGCCCCCTCTCCTTGAGAACTAGAGGTGGGCCCGCTGAGACATTTGCCGCCATTATTGCGGCGGAGCCGTCCGTTGAAGCCAACCAGTTGGCTGCCGATGGGACGAAATACGGCTCCGCCACCATCGCCACGTCCACTTTCCACTCCGCGACAGTTTGACACAAGAGGTCCTGCACCGCCGCGGAGTGGTTAGTGTTGCACTGCAGGAACTTGAGATGGAGACCTGGCATTAAGCGTGTTCCATCTCAAGTTGGGCAGCCTCAGCTGGCGCCCTTCCTCCCATGGTTTGTAACCGTCCCTTCACCGAAGGGGAGTTACAGCTCTTCCCTCCCATGCGGTGGTTTGCCGGCTTTTTAGCGTCTGTGCAGACGGCGCACTTTGGCGCTGCCTGACAGCCCGCCGCCTTGTGCCCCTCTACCCCACAGCGGAAACAAAGTCCACTGCGGTCTTTGGTGGATTTGCACCTCTGCACAGCGTGGCCAACACCCAAGCATCTATAGCACCGCATTGGGCGCTGGTCCACCAGACTGATAGTGGCGGGACACCAACCCACCACAATTTTGCTAGTTTTTGCCAAGCGTTTGGCAATGTCGACCGGGCAGGTCAACCAAGCGGCTCCCGCTCCCTGAGGGCCAACGCGGAGTCCCCCAATTGTCAACTTGCTGACCGGACATGCAGCCGCTTCGGCCAACGCAGCACCCAGTTCATCAGCAGTCACCGAGTCATCTAAGTTTGTGACTCGGATACCTGCCGTCTTTGTCGGGCGCGTGACCTTAGCTACATCACCCAACGCCACCCTGATCTTTTGAGCCAGCTCATCAGCCTGTTCAGGCGGGCTCCCGTCATTGTAGTCCGGAATTTTGCCGGACCGATCCCAAGTTCCTTGAGGCTGACGCTCTGCTTGGCCTGAGCAATGGCCTTGGCATAGGTAGCGCCCTTGGTCACCGCTTCCGACGTGAGCTCCAAGACCACCGCTTGGGTCTTGGGTGTTTTGGGTGCCTTTTTTGCTGGTACCGGCCTCTGTTTTGTTTTGGGTGGCGTTGCCTTTGCCGGCGGTGTCGGTTTCTGGCTCTGCTTCCTCATTTTTTTCCCCACTGCAGTCCATCCCTCTGACATTAAGGCGCTGTCCACAGCGGTTGAGGTGCCTGCTTCCGCTGGCTGTGTCTTTCCTTGGGGGCGGGTCAGGTCCGTCGCCGGCTCCAGTGATTTGCCTTTAGGGACAGGGGGAGTGGCCACCTTCTTTGTCTTAGTTTGCCCTTTTGCCCGCTTTGGCAGGTTAGCCGGTGCCATTAATGATGTATTAACGACATCAGCGGAAGCAGGATTCGCAGCTCTTGCCCGCCTCGCATCTGCAGCCAGAGGTGGTCGGCTGATTTGGGATGGCAGTAGTCGTCCATCCATTTCGAGACAGTCAATACGGGCCGACACCATGCCACCGATTTGCTTCAAAAGCTCATTCTGCAGGCCCCCAATCACTTTCAAGAATTCTTCGCGCGTGACACTGTCTTGATCGGTGTCACGAGGTTCAGCCAGCTGTGCTTTAGTGTGGGGCTTCTCGCGCTCGGAGAATGCACGGCGGATAGCCACCACCTCCTCTTGCAGAGTATTAAGCTGGCCACGGAGTCGCTTATTGTCCGCTTGCAGCCGGCGGACCTCGTCTGAAGCCGACTTCGCGGCCAACTCCTTTACAACTTGAAGGAGTGATGCTGCTGATTCCTTGATAGACTTAACACAAGTGCCTTTGAGGTTTCCTGACTTCCTTGCGACTTCAGTCAGGGCCTCCGCGCTTCTCTCGGCCTCCTGTATAAGTGCCTCATTAGTGGGCACTTTTAAGTAATCTTTCTGTCCAGGGCTGACCAGTGCCGGGTGATTAATAGTCGATGAATCCGATTCAGAGTCGGACTCAGGATCACCCAATTCAGCACGAGCTCTTGCTGCTCCGGTGTAGTGGGTTCCCCCACCACGTCCATTTTTGGACCGGGAAACCTTCTTGACAGGAGACCTGTCCCTCTCACGTTGGTCCCCACTCCCATCAGAGACCAAGTAATCCATCGCTGGAAGTGGTGTACTTGGTCGCTTCCTGATCGTCTTCAATGGTTCCATAACCACGCTGCACTCTGGCAGCATCATTCTTTTGTTGTCTTTATTTTTTTTATCCCCCTCCCCCCCTCTCCTAACTCTCTCATTTTCCCCCCCGACCCCAACAATCTCGCAGGTAGTATTAGTTTGTTTTTTTTCCATCCTATTCCCACGAGTACCGGAGAAATATTCAGTCCATCGGGACAGAGATCCGGTGATGTCCCGATAACCCTAATACGCCTGGGAGGACGGGTGGTTCCCAGGGTTGGCCATTAGTGGCTGATGAGCTCCCCAGCCGCTCTTTCGAGCACCCCGACGTCACGGTCCGTAACGTCGAGAATTGAGGATTTATTATAGAGGTTTACTCCTCGCGGGCCAGCCAACTAAGGCAAGCCCCTCGTTCCCGCCTAACTAGGCCGCTAGACATGATCAACGACACCTAGCGACGGGGTTACGACACGACGGTGGCAAAAGCCTGTCCAGTTGCACAGCAAAGTGCCCGCCGGACCCGTCCATGATGCATCCGCCATGGTCTCTGAGAACAGAGTCCACTCGGAGCAACCCACCAGAGCAGTCTGGCCCTGAAGGCTCCGCTCTATTCACAACCGACGGAATGTCGGCGTGATCCACAGTAGGTGTCTCTTAGTTTCACGCCGGACTGGATTGTCCGACGCTACTCAGCCCCCCCGCCACGACAAGGCGGACACCGATCGAGGGGGGATAACCTTTTTTTTTTTTTTTTTTTTTTTTTGTTTTTTTTTTTTTTTGACGGAGAGAAATTCATTTACGAACTTGTTCACAGCTGGCTAGACTGTGACCTTTGTGTGGGACTCACCCAGTTAGCTGGTAATACCCACTAAAACTCTCCGGTTCCCTTTTCTGGGACGAGGTGGGATGCGTAGTTCGATTTCACCACCTCGTTCCCGGGCTGCCCAACTCGAGACGTTGAGCTCCACCTGAGGAATCTGTTTTAGGGAAACACTAAAACAGTTCCTAGACGGCTGCGACCTTGCTAATGGCGTACGTGAGGCCAGTCACGCACGCCGGTCACCTTGGGTAGAGTCATTAGGCGGGACCTAGATTGGCCCGCCTTCTTCTACCCGCCCGTCTGCGACGGAGAGGGGGAGCAAGCGGATTTTGCTCGCGTTCCCTCTCCGCGACCTCCTTCTGCGACATCACGTCCTCACAGAATGAGGCTACAGCCTCCCATTCCGCCTCGCCACCGAGCATGGCTCGAACCATGCTTGGCAGCGACAGGTTTGCGCCTCCTATGGCAGCAATTAGCTGGCTGCGCTGCTCTTGCCAGGCTGAGCACTCCACTAGTGTGTGCTCAGCTGTGTCATCGGGAGCGCGGCAATGGTGACACTGCGGTGTTTCCTCCCGATTGGCAACTTTGTGCAGGTAGTGACCGAAGCAACCGTGCCCAGTCAAAACCTGCACCAGGCGGAATGTGAGGCTGCCATGCCGGCGACCAACCCACTCCTCCAATACCGGACGGATAGCCTCCACCGTCCAGTGACCGGCCGCTGGGACATTGAGTGTCTCCTTCCACTGACGCAGGGCTTTGCTCTGGGCTAGTGTTCGAGCCCTTCGCACCTCTCTAGGTGCAGGTATATCCCCCTGATTCCTTCTTTCAACTCGGTATCGATGCATACGCGAATGCACGCGTGCATCGACATCCCAAGGGGTCACACCTGCCAAGACGCAGGCGGCCCGGTGGCTGACCGTGCGATAAGCGCGCACGGCCCGGGCCGCTATCACCCTCTGCGGACTACGTAGTAGGGCTCTCGTTCGGGGGGAGAGGCACTCCGCCCAGATCGGGGCTCCGTATAATGCCATCGACCGTATTATCCCGTGGTACAGCTGACGACACGCCGAATTCGGTCCTCCAACATTCGGTAGGAGACGTCCGAGTGCTGCTCCTGCGGCACACAACCGAGGAGCGAGGAGCTTAAAGTGCACCTCGAAGTCCCACCGGGGGTCAAGTACCAGGCCGAGGTATTTGAGTTGACCATCGACCGGGATTTTGGACCCCTCCACTCGGACACGAAGCCCCGATGGGATTCTGCGACCGGGGGCCTGGAAGGCTATGGCTTTCGTTTTATCGAGTGCCACTTCCAGGCCGAGAAGGCGGATGCGCCTGACAACTAATGTTGTGCCGACCGATGCAAGCCGGACCGCCTCCTCCACTGTTTTTGCTTTCGCCGCGACTAGGGTATCATCGGCGAAACAGACAACCTCCATTCCAGGTAGGAGGCTGCCCCGCAGGACCCAGTTGTACCCCAGGTTCCAGAGCAGTGGCCCTAGCACTGAACCCTGGGGCACACCTGCCACCATTTTCCGAAACTGGACTCTTCTATCTGTACCTTCGTAAAGGATTTCTCGACCACTTAAATAGTCCTTTACGAGGTCGCGCAGGTACAGAGGCACTTCATGAAATTGGAGTGCCTCGACTATACATTCATGGGGGAGGCTGTTGAAGGCGTTGCGAATGTCGAGTGACACCGCAACGACAGTCCCCCCACGAGCAGTGGCCGCCTCTGTCCATCCCTTAAGATGGGCAATTGCGTCCACTGTGGACCGACGAGTTCGGAACCCATACTGACAATCATTCAAGTTGGGTCCCTCACCCTCTAGATGCTCAACGATCCGGAAAGCGAGAACCCTCTCGAAGAACTTCCCGGACTCGTCGAGCAGAACCAAAGGCCTATACGCCGACGGGTGGTCGATGGGGCGTCCATCCTTTCTGAGGAGACAGAGCTTCCCCATTTTCCATCGCCTTGGAAAGCGGCCCGTGGCGATGCACTTGTTGAGCACCGCCCGGAATCGCTCTTCCAGGGGTCCTAATGCTAAAGCCAGCACCTTAGCTGGGACACCATCCGGTCCCGGCGCCTTCGTCTTACGCCGGAGCCGGTGCATCACAGCGCCGAACTCCCCATTCGACACTGGATGCCCTTCCTGCCACTCGACTGGAGGAGCCATTGGGGGCGTCATTCTTGGGGGCTCGAATGGGCCAGGGTCCGGGAACAACGTGCCCAGCACTCCGTTCAAGAGCCCTCCCTCCATTGTTGACGTGGAAGGTGAGGGTGACTTGAATTTTCCCCTCACCGTCCTGTATGGACGCCCCCACGGGTCGTCGTCTAGGAGCGCTATGAAGCGCTCCCATGACTCCTCCTTTGCCCTGCAAATTTCAGCTCGCAGGGCTTTTTGGGCCTCTTTATACTCACGACGTAGATCTTGTTCCTCGTCGGGTGTGGTGTTGGCGCGTCTGCGGCAGCGTTTGTAGGCGCCTGGCCCTCATACTGGTAGAGCGCAGGTCAGAGATTTCCTGCGTCCACCAGTACACCTGTCGCCTATGTGGTAGGACGTGCGTCCTCGGCATAGCCGCATCGCAGACTACTCGTAGGTCTTCTGCGAAATTCTCGGCCATGCCATCGGCGTCCTCGGCGAGGTGAGCAGGTATATCAGTCCAGCTTCTCACTATCGCCGCCTCCTCCACCACTTCGGGGCGAAGCTTGGTGAGTGCCCACCTTGGGAAGGCAACCTCCATGGGACCCCTGCTATATTGGGCCCCGTTAGACACCGGGGAGACCTCATACCGGACGTATAGGTGGTCCGATAGTGTCTCCACATTCTCTTCCACCCGCCAATCGTTGATACGGCTGGCGAGGGCAGGGGTGGCAAAGGTCACATCGACTATTGACGTGCCTTGCCACCGGACGCACGTAGGGGCGGACCCTCGGTTGATGATCTGCAGTCCTAGGCTTCATGCCCATGACTCCAGATCAGCACCCCGGGCGTCTGTGCTGGGACATCCCCAACTGCGGGACTTGGCATTGAAGTCCCCAGCCACCAGCACCGGAAGGGGAGGTGCCCTCCGGATCGCCCCCTCTATCGCAGTCAGGAATTGATCGAAGTCAGCCCGACTGCGGTTAGGGGAGAAGTACGTCGAAACGATCATTACTTCACCCCGCTTTCCTACCACAAAGCCGGGCCCCCTCTCCTTGAGAACTAGAGGTGGGCCCGCTGAGACATTTGCCGCCATTATTGCGGCGGAGCCGTCCGTTGAAGCCAACCAGTTGGCTGCCGACGGGACGAAGTACGGCTCCGCCACCATCGCCACGTCCACTTTCCACTCCGCGACAGTTTGACACAAGAGGTCCTGCGCCGCCGCGGAGTGGTTAGTGTTGCACTGCAGGAACTTGAGATGGAGACCTGGCATTAAGTGTGTTCCATCTCAAGGCAAGCCCCTCGTTCCCGCCTAACTAGGCCGCTAGACATGATCAACGACACCTAGCGACGGGGTTACGACACGACGGTGGCAAAAGCCTGTCCAGTTGCACAGCAAAGTGCCCGCCGGACCCGTCCATGATGCATCCGCCATGGTCTCTGAGAACAGAGTCCACTCGGAGCAACCCACCAGAGCAGTCTGGCCCTGAAGGCTCCGCTCTATTCACAACCGACGGAATGTCGGCGTGATCCACAGTAGGTGTCTCTTAGTTTCACGCCGGACTGGATTGTCCGACGCTACTCAGCCCCCCCGCCACGACAAGGCGGACACCGATCGAGGGGGAACCTAACCTAGCCTAACCTAACCTAACCTAACCTTTTTTTTGTTTTTTTTTTTTTTTTTTTTAACGCTGGGAAATCCTCATGGATACCACCCCGCCGCGGGGGCGGTGGGGGGGTTATGTCAGACTTTTACTGACTAAAACCCAGCGGTGTCCTTCCGGGGCGCCCTATGCAGGGGTCACGGGTGCGCTTTCGCATTCTTCCGCAACCACCACGGCTTCGGCCTGCCAAAAGTTCTGCAGGCCCCCTCCCAGAATTGGGGGAATAAAGGTGGAAAACATTCCCCCCCCTCCTAGTGGGGGACGCACAGGACACACTGCGCGTCCTCTCCATGGGCCTCCTATCTCAATGGCGATGAGCTCCGCCCGTGCTCACCACCAGGAGGTCACGTTATGGGGGCAGGTGTAGGTCCTCGACCCTCCTCCTGCGCCCGGCTCTCCGGCGGCGAATAGGGAGGGCAGTTAAATCGATCTCCCTCTCCCTCTCCGCCGACTCCTTTCGCGAGATAACCTCCTCGCAGAAGGACAGAACACAGTTCCACGCCCTCTCGCTTCCAGCCATGGATTTTATCACGGCCGACAGCGAGAGGTCGGTCCCCACGACTGCGACGAGTGCACGGCGCAGCTCTGCCCAGGCAGGGCAATCCTCCAGTGTGTGCTGCGCCGTA
This sequence comes from Apoda limacodes, assembly GCA_946406115.1. Lineage (NCBI taxonomy): Eukaryota > Metazoa > Arthropoda > Insecta > Lepidoptera > Limacodidae > Apoda > Apoda limacodes. The sequence continues at coordinate 24,336,570 of OX291559.1, read as the reverse complement.
TCCACGTCGCAACTACAGTGATGGCACCTCGTCGTCGGCTCTCTTCCAGCTATATCACACAGGTACTTGCCGAAGCAGCCGTGCCCCGAGAGCACCTGGGTGAGCCGAAATGTGAGTGGTCCTCGCCGTTTGTCCGTCCATTTTGACAACACTGGACGGACGGCCTCGACGGTTCTTACGCCAGCCCCGGGAAGGGCTAGCTGTTCCCTCCATCTCCCTAGGAGGAACCGTCGGATCAGCAATTTCCGCCGTCCTTCTTCCTCCGCCTGAGGCAATTCGCCTTGGGCTCGCAGTTCCGCGCGCCATCTGTACACAGACGCACGGACTTCGGCCTCGAGTTCCCAAGGCGGTGACCCCGCCAGCACACACGCCGCCCTATAGGAGACGGTACGATAACCCCGTATTACTCTGATGGCCATTGCCCTCTGCGGCATTCGCAATTGGGCGAGATTCGGCTCAGTCAGAGCGTCAGACCATACGGGGGCGCCGTATAACGCCATGGACTGCACGACCCCTAAGTACAGGCGACGGCATGCTGTATTAGGCCCCCCCAGATTCGGCAGCAGCCGGGAAAGAGCACCGGCCGCAGCCATCAACCTGGGGACCAAACGCCGGAAGTGGACGCGGAAATTCCAACGACTGTCGAGGACGAGCCCAAGGTACCACATGTTGGACCCGACCTCAATTCGTACACCACTCACTACGATGTGGGACCCTTGGGGCGGCGCGTTTCTGGGCCCATGAAAGCAAAGGGCCTCAGATTTCTCGAGTGCCACCCTCAGTCCCAGCAACCGTATTCTGCCGACAACCTGCGCCACCGCTGCAGTTGCAAGACGGGCAGCCTCCCGCCAGTTGTCCCCTCGCGCCGTGACCAGCGTATCATCAGCGTAACACGTTACGCTTGCGCCCGAGAGTAGGGCACCCCGCAGCACCCAGTCGTAGCCGATGTTCCACAGCAGCGGGCCAAGGACCGAGCCCTGCGGAACACCGCACGACATTTCCTTACGCCTTTCACGACCGCCCGTGCTGTACGTGACCTGCCTGCACCGCAGGTAAGACCCCACCAGTTCCTGCAAGTATGAGGGCACTCCATGATATCGGAGCGCCTCCACGACACAGGACCAGGGCAAGATGTTAAACGCGTTTGCGATGTCAAGAGACACCGCCACCAACACCCCGCCCCGGGAAACCACCTCGTCCGAGAGAGCCTTGACGCGAGTGATCGCGTCGATCGTCGAACGACCCTCTCGAAACCCGAACTGGTACTCCGATAAATCGGGTCCCGTACGATGCAGGTGCCCGTTGAGGCGAGAAGCTATGACACGCTCGAATAACTTTCCCACCTCGTCAAGCATCACCAGAGGGCGGTATGCAGAAGGATTATCCGCGGGACGCCCGTCTTTCCGTAGAAGGACCAATCTACCCGTTTTCCATTGCGAGGGAAACCGTCCTGACTCTAAGCAGGCGTTAAACAGCCGCTTGAGCCGGTCCCCGAGGGCATCCAGCGCCAAGACCCACGCGCGGCCAGGAATGCCGTCAGGCCCCGGAGAAGCATTCTTCTTCCGGAGTCTTAATATAGCCGCGCCGAGCTCCCCATCACTCACACCTGGCACCCCAGCTACTCAGCCCCCCCGCCACGACAAGGCGGACACCGATCGAGGGGGAACCTAACCTAACCTAACCTAACCTAACCTAACCTTTTTTTTTTTTTTTTTATCGAAGAGAAATCCATTTACGGACTATCCACAGTTGGCTAGACTGCAGACGCGTGTGGGACTCACCCAACAAATGCTGGGAATACCCACTAAAACTCTCCGGTTTCCAACTAAGCCCTTAGTGGTGGCGAAGTGGGGTCCTGATAGATTTCACCACTTCGCCTCCGGGCTGCCCAGCTCGAACGCTGGGCTCCACCGTACTGCTCTAGGGGAAACGCTAGAGCAGTGTCAGACCGTGACGACCATAGTGCAATGGCGTGCGTGAGGCCAATCACGCACGCCGGCCGCCAATGGTAGGATCATCAGGCAGGACCACAGCGACACAGGCCCGCCCTCTCCTACCAACCATGCTGCATTAACGGTGCAGTACCGCTGTGGCCGCGGTGGACAGGCTGAGAGGCAACGATACACCAACACAACTCTTCCCCCGCGGCCCCACCCCGATCGCAGTGGGTAGAATGAGTGGCAGTCTGACTCTGACACTCACTCATCCCAACGCGCTCCACCATGTCGCAAACTGCAGAGCGACCCTGCCAAAGCCGCGGTGGACAGGCTGAGCGGCAACGAAACACCGACACAACTCTCCCACCGCGGCCCCACCTCGGCCGTGAAAGGAAGGAAGGAAGCCCAGACAAGCTGGATGCCCCAGACCAGCCGGAAGCCCAGACACCCCCCTCCCTCCACAGTCCACCACCTAGCCGCAAGCGGCCTCCGCATCCGAACGAGCCCACGATTGGGCCCATTTGAGCGGTCCTCCGTTCCAGGTTATTTGCCATTGGTGAGCAATTGAGAACCTAACCTAACCTAACCTAACCTAACCTAACCTAACCTAACCTAACCTAACCTAACCTAACCTAACCTAACCTAACCTAACCTTACCTAACCTAACCTAACCTTACCTAACCTAACCTAACCTAACCAAACTAAAGAAAAATTACAAAACCCTACACAGACCTCGCCAGACTTCACAGCTGAAGAAGTACAAGCGGTCTTCGCTAGAATGAACCCCAATAAGTCCCCCGGCGAGGATGGATTCACCTCGGATATCTGCGAAGCAGCATATTGTTCCGAACCTGAAACCCTACTTGCCCTCTTTAATAAGTGTCTCCATCTAAGTTACTTTCCGAAGATTTGGAAAAAAGCAATTATTAAAATTATACCGAAACCTGGCAAAGGGGACTACACAGTACCCAAATCTTACAGACCCATAGGACTACTTGCGGTTTTGGGGAAGGTCCTTGAAAAACTCTTTGTAAACAGATTAACTTGGCAGCTAGGGTCCGAAGAAAAACTAAGTGGAAGACAGTACGGATTCCTACCGCAACGAAGCACCGAAGACGACCTGTACGATGCGACAAAAATTATAAGGGACTCAATCGCGCAAAAAAAGATTGTCGTGGTGGTCTCCCTAGATATTGAGGGAGCATTCGACCACGCATGGTGGCCCGCGATTCTCTCCGAGCTACAGAAAAAGAAAATTGATGCATCCCTATACAACCTGATTGTAAGCTACCTATCTAACCGTAGCGTAGAAATCACCTATGCCGGAGCCAAGATCAAAAGGAACACAAACATGGGATGTATTCAAGGATCCACTTGTGGTCCTATGCTCTGGAATGTTCTACTGGACCCACTACTGAGATTAGCAGAAGCACTTCCAGTCCATATTCAGGCGTTCGCAGACGACCTGCTCTTGATAGCAAGCCGGCACTGCGCCAAAGAACTGGAGGAAAAAATAAACCCGACGTTGTGCACAATCTCGAAATGGGGCACAGACTGCAAATTGAGATTTGCAGCCCATAAGACCCAGGCCATACTAATAACTAAAAAACTAAAGTACGATAGTCCCCAGCTGTTAATGAACGGAGTAGCACTACCCTTTAACGAGAACTTAAAAGTCTTGGGACTAACCATTGATAGAAAGCTGAACTTTATTACCCACATTGATGAAGTAAACAGGAAAGCGGTGAACATTTATAAATCTGTATCAAGGACAGCCAGAGCACAGTGGGGCCTGAACCCGGACATTCTGAGATGCATTTATACAGCAGTAATTGAACCAATATTACTTTATGCTGCTAATGTCTGGGCTCAGGCTGCCGAAAGAAAACAGCTCCGAAATAGACTGGACAAAACAGTAAGGCTCTTTGGGATACTTATAACCAAGGCACATCGTTCCATATCCCTATCATCCAGCACGTTGCTGTCTAGAATTTTACCGTTGGACCTCAGAGCAATGGAAATGAAAAGACTTTACGAAATCAAAAGAGGCAAACCACTACAACAGCTACCTGGAAGACAACTTGAAGCACGAACTAGCGCCTTTGCATTGCCCCATCCTGCTTATCGGGCCCCTATTTCATATAAGACTATCCTATCGAACGACGAAGTGGACTCCATCGGAAACGAATACGCCAGAATATTCACCGACGGAAGCAAAATAGAAGGCAAAGTTGGAGGTGCGGTATCGTTCTGGCAAAATAAAACAGAAAAAGGCAGTGCGAAGTTTCGACTGGAAAGTTACTGCAGTGTATTCCAAGCAGAAATGGCAGCAATCCTGCGCGCAGTAAAACTGATGCAAGAAAAACCGGCACTCAGAAGGGCTAATATCTTAAGTGACTCGCAATCAGCTCTTATGTGTTTAGCTGATGTAATCTCAACTAATCCCATCGCTAACAAAATACGCTCGGAGCTTAGAGTACTCGAAGACATGGGAGGGGAAGCAATGTTTTACTGGGTCAAGGCACACGTAGGTATAGTAGGAAACGAAAGAGCTGACGAGCTAGCGAAGACAGCAGCCATAAAATGCAAGCAGAGCCCTGCATACGATGCATTTTCCTTGTCGCATGCTAAGCATTTACTTAGACAAGAGACAATTGCAATCTGGCAGCAGCGATACAACGAAGCCACAACTGGCGCAGTCACTAAAAGCTTCTTTCCCACAATCACATCAGCTTATAAAATTTTGGAAAAGATGAAGTTGGACAACCGAACTACCCAAGTTCTAACAGGTCATGGTGGTATCAGAGAGTACCTACACAAAAAAGGCCTCTTGAGTACTCCTTTATGTACTTGTGATGATACCACACAGGAGACCATTTCTCACATTCTATGTGACTGTCCCAAATACTGCATAGACAGATACGACACAGAGTGCAGATTGGGGATGAAAATCACCATGGAGAATTTTCCAGAGCTAATTGCAAGCAATGACTGCCGGGAAGAATTCATTCAATATGCCAAGAGCATAATGAAAGTCACAGGAGAAGCAAATGGAGCAAAATTTTAAAATTATATATAAAATGCAAAAGGAATAATAAACAATAATGAATAAATAATACAGAATACAATAATAGTAATAACAACAATAATATAAATATTATAGAATAAATTATATGAAAACAAAACTTAAGAGAAAACCCTTAAGTTTTGGCACAATTAAAATAATTATTATAAATTGGAAAATAAAGGAATGACATATAAAGAAAGACTCAAATGTTGTATAATCAATAACAACAATACGAAGAAGGGCAGTAGGGGTTTTAGTTGGTGCAACCCTAACACTACCCATGTTACCCAGACCATCCATGGGTGTCCGTAAGGGATTTCCCCTCCTGCATAAGATAATTAAAAAAAAAAAAAAACTAACCTAACCTAACCTTTTTTTTTTTTTTTTTTTTTATCGAAGAGAAATCCATTTACGGACTATGCAGACGCGTGTGGGACTCACCCAACAAATGCTGGGAATACCCACTAAAACTCTCCGGTTGCCAACTTAGCCCTTAGTGGCGGCGAAGTGGGGTCCTGATAGATTTCACCACTTCGCCTCCGGGCTGCCCAGCTCTAACGCTGGGCTCCACCGTACTGCTCTAGGGGAAACGCTAGAGCAGTGTCAGACCGTGACGACCATAGTGCAATGGCGTGCGTGAGGCCAATCACGCACGCCGGCCGTCAATGGTAGGATCATCAGGCAGGACCAAAGCGACACAGGCCAGCCCTCTCCTACCAACCATGCTGCATTAACGGTGCAGTACCGCTGTGGCCGCGGTGGACAGGCTGAGAGGCAACGATACACCAACACAACTCTTCCCCCGCGGCCCCACCCCGATCGCAGTGGGTAGAATAAGTGGCAGTCTGACTCTGACACTCACTCATCACAACGCGCTCCGCCATGTCGCAACCTGCAGAGCGACCCTGCCAAAGCCGCGGTGGACAGGCTGAGCGGCAACGAAACACCGACACAACTCTCCCACCGCGGCCCCACCTCGGCCGTGAAAGGAAGGAAGGAAGCCCAGACAAGCTGGATGACCCAGACCAGCCGGAAGCCCAGACACCCCCTTCCCTCCACAGTCCACCACCTAGCTGCAAGCGGCCTCCGCATCCGAACGAGCCCACGATTGGGCCCATTTGAGCGGTCCTCCGTTCCAGGTTATTTGCCATTGGTGAGCAATTGAGCAAAAATTACTCAACCAATGCCCAGGGTACACCGGCCAGCATCGCTGTTCTCCCAGGACGTATCCCGAAGAGACAGGCGAGAATCCGGCTCACGAGGAGGTTACCTGGCAAGTACCCCAACCTTTTTTTTTTTTTTTATAACGCTGGGAAATCCTCATGGATACCACCCTGCCGCGGGGGCGGTGTGGGGGTTATGTCAGACTTTTACTGACTAAAACCCAGCGGTGTCCTTCCGGGGCGCCCTATGCAGGGGTCACGGGTGCGCTTTCGCAGGCCGTCTTTTCTCTCCTGTGCCTGGCGCCCCGTTTGACGACGGTTGTCCAGCCCTCGTCCTGAGTAGTAGGAGCAGGAGGCAGTGGCTCAGGTGCTTTCTGCAGTGGAGCCGTCTTTTTAGTCAGCTTTTCCTTCGTTTTTGGCGCTACTCGTTGGGCTGTGGGCTCTGCAGGCTCACGGCTGGCGCTTGCTGGCAGCGTTTTGCCGTCGGACCGAAGCGGTGGGCGAAGGCGCCGCTCAGGAAGGAGTCGTTCCTCGAGCGCTTTAAATCGAGCATTCACCATTCCCCCCACCTGGAGCATAATAGTGCGGACAAGCTCCTCGTTGGTTTCGGCCGCTGGTTGCTTTGAGCAAGTACTTTCAACTGAAGCACGTAGGCTTAACATTTCTTTCCTCAGCTCAGCGACCTCGGCAACTAATTTGTCATTAGCTGCCTGCAACTCCTTGGTCTCCGTGGATATTGTTCTTTCAGCCAGCAATTCTGCAGCATCAGAAATTATTGCTGCCGCATTTTTCAGGGCTTTTTGGAATGTGCCCTTGAGGTGGCTTGATTTGCTGGCGACATGCAGAATAATATCCACGCCTTCGGCCACTGATCTTTTAAGCCCCTCAGCTGTTTAACCATCATCTTCTTTGCTACTAACAGCCAGTTCCGCCCTTGTTCTATTCATCGCCTGAACTTTAGCGCTGATCTCTTTTTCGGCTTGAAGGATCAGCTCTTCCGTCTCGGCCGCAGCTAGGTGCGCCTTCGCCTTAGCGAGGCCTACATATTGGCTTGTCGTCGGCGGTCGGCCCCTTCCTCTCTTAGCAGTACTCTGCTGTCCTTTCCTTTCTTTATCTATCTCTTCCTTGTCACCGGGGTCAGACCCCACGTCCAGCACTCCACGCTTACGCGACGTACTCCTCATAAATTTGCTGCGGTGAAGCGGCTCGCGGCCTTCTTCGGACGCCATGCTTGCCACTGACTCTAAACTCACCGCACTGCTGTCAGACAGCATCACCTCGTCTTCATTTATGTTTTTGTTTCCCTCCCCCCCCTCTCCTAACTGTATCATCTTCCCCCCCCACCCCAACAATTTCGTAGGTAATATTGGTTTTATTAGATTCCATGCTATTCCCACGAGTACCGGAGAAATATTCGGTCCATCGGGACAGAGATCCGGTGATGTCCCGATAACCCTAATACGCCTGGGAGGACGGGTGGTTCCCAGGGTTGGCCATTAGTGGCTGATGAGCTCCCCAGCCGCTCTTTCGAGCACCCCAACGCCACGGACCGTAACGTTGAGAATTGAGGATTTATTATAGAGGTTTACTCCTCGCGGGCCGGCCAATTAAGGTAAGCCCCTCGTTCCCGCCTAACTAGGCCGCTAGACATGATCAACGACACCTAGCGACGGGGTTACGATACGACGGTGGCAAAAGCCTGTCCAGTTGCACAGCAAAGTGCCCGCCGGACCCGTCGATGCTGCATCCGCCATGGTCTCTGAGGACAGAGTCCACTCGGAGCAATCCACCAGAGCAGTCTGGCCCTGAAGGCTCCGCTCTATTCACAACCGACGGAATGTCAGCGTGATCCACAGTAGGTGTCTCTTAGTTTCACGCCGGACTGGATTGTCCGACGCTACTCAGCCCCCCCGCCACGACAAGGCGGACACCACTCGAGGGGGAACCTAACCTAACCTAACCTAACCTAACCTAACCTAACCTAGTCTGGCTATCACCAAAATGTCATCTGCAAAAGCTGGAATTTTATATATTATTGGCTGACCTAAGTAAAGGATCTAGCAACATATTCCATAGCAACGGTCCGTAAGTTGAGCCCGTTGTAGCGTTAGGTTAGGTTTTTTTATACCATTTATTTAGTACACATATATTTATTTATAATCTAAGACATGCAATTTTATGGGTTACTAGAGTTGTTTTCTTTTTTTATTTTTATTTATTTATTATTGTTATGAGAGTTTTATATTCATCTTTTTTTTGTAGTTGTATTTTGGTTAATTTTAATTATTTATGTAGTGAAGTAAATGCATTTTTTTTTCCTCTAGTAACCCAAACAAAAACTTAAAACTAAGTCAGTCCGGGGTCCTCTTCCGTTGTAGACTATGCAGGTTCCGGGTGGATGGTGCCTGTTTTAGATTTGAAGAGGTTTCTGTCGTGTCCGTGAAGTGAAGTATCGGAGTATTAGTTGTTGGTGACGTCTGTCAGTGATTCTATAGTCTTGTAGTCTCGGTTCTTCATGGCTATCTTGATGTTGTAGTCCAGGATGGTGTTAGGACTCTTCATGTAATTTTTGAAGAAACGTCCTGGTTAGGTTAGGTTAGGTTAGGTTGGGGTGGGGAACTTGCCAGGTAACCTCCTCGTGAGCTGGATTCTCTCCTGTCTCTTCGGGATACGTCCTGGGAGAACGGCGAGGCTGGCCGGTGTACCCTGGGCATTGGTTGAGTAATTTGATCTCAATTGCTCACCAATGGCTAATAACCTGGAACGGAGGACCGCTCAAATGGGCCCAATCGTAGGCTCGTTCGGATGCAGAGGCCGCTTGCGGCTAGGTGGTGGGCTGTGGAGGGAAAGGGGTGTCTGGGCTTCCGGCTGGTCTGGGTCATCCAGCTTGTCTGGGCTTCCTTCCTTCCTTCCACGACCGAGATGGGGCCGCGGTGGGAGAGTTATGTCGGTGTTTCGTTGCCGCTCAGCTTGTCCACCGCGGCTTTGGCAGGGTCGCTCTGCAGTTTGCGACATGGTGGAGCAAAATAGTGTGTGCGTAAATTTGGGATGGACCTTAGGGCGATTCCCAGCCCCGCGAAGTAAAGACCCCGCTCACCTTGAGCCGTGTGGCCATTTTGCCGGATTGAGCGCTGGATTGCTTTTATTGTGTTGTGTTACTATTTCGTGTTAAGTGACTTAATTACGTTATGGATGGACCTGTAGGCGACTCCTAACGTAACAACAAAACAGTTGAGACGGAACAATAGTGAAGCTGTGCGAAGCGGGGCCAGCTCGGGTCGAGCTGACAGACAGCTTCGGCCAGCTTAGGTTAGGTTAGGTTTTTTTTTTTTTTAATAAAAGACAGATGAATATTGTTGCTATTGTTGTTGCAATTTTTGGTTTTAGTTGGTTAAATTTTTTAACTTTACTAAACCTTGTTTAATTAATTACTACCTGGTGCAACTCTGTTTTGTAAGGAATGTAAGAAAAAATGTATCACTTGAAATAAATTATTCTTGCCTTACTATTGATGAGACTCACAAACGGAAGCCTAGAATCATAATGATCGGAGTGCCCACATCTATGCAAGAAAAGGAAGTTTTTATTTGCTTGTACCACCAAAATGTAGCCGACAACCACCAGTGCCTAAATTTGAAATGATTTTTGGCTTCGATCAAGTAAAGTCATAGATCCTTAACCTGTCTGGCATTGCGAACACTTGACGTGACGGGCCGGACACGATCGGACGGCAAATCACCCATTTGTGGCTGGGTCAAGGGTCCCTTTAACTTATAACAAGGGATACATTTAAAAATGACGCCCCGAGCTGCTCGTCTGGCGGACTTAATCTAATAGTCTCGCTGCAGACACGCCAGCAATGCGTTGAGACCGGCATGACAGTTCCTAACATGGCGGTCCCTTATCAGCAACTCAACAAAATGACCGCTCTTGGGCAATAAGAGAGGATGCCAAGCCCCATAGGGCAATTCTGAGTTACGAAGCCTACCACCCACTCGCAAAATCTCCGACTCGTCTAGGAACAAATTAAGACGAGCAAGACTTCCCCGCAATTTCCCGTTCTTTGAACGGAGAAGACGAATTTCCTTCTCAAACGATTGGGCCTGTACCAGTCGAACACAGGTGAGGAGGGCATCCTGACGCTCTTCAGGAGACAAGACTGAAGACGTTCTTGGCTGTGACCTGTTCCTTAAGTTGTGGAGAAACCTCTTTATCCAACCGGTGACACCAACGAGCTTGTTGAGAGAACTGAACCGATTAAGCAAGAAAGTCGGTGAAGTGTCTACAGTCTGCTCAACAGCAAAGACCCTTAACCCTGGCAGAGGGTCAACAAACTCCACAACTGTATGAGGCCAAGTGTCTTCAGGAGAGGCCAGCTAGAATATTCTGTATGTATAGGACCACGCACTTTTATCACCACTGATCCCTCTCTAGCAACCTTTTCACCCCACATTTCAAACCCCCCCATCCTATTTTTTTTTATTCTGGACGGATGTCCGGCCTTAATTAATTTTAACAAAGAAAAACGAATATCTTTTAAGTATAATTTTAGTTATGTTGGTTGGGTACTATTATAGAGTCCTAGATTAATATCAAAGTCCAGATAATTAATATTAATATTAATATTATGTTATAAAAGTTCGTAAAGTTTTAACAAACCCCGGGAAAGTTCAAATAAACTTACACGTCATACCATTATACGGTATACGGGAAAACCAAAACAACTACCCTTTATCATTGTTAGAATATTTATTGTACGAGGCTACCCTAATGGTTGTTACACGACTCACTTAGGTAAGTTTCGCAGGTGTTTTCAATATTATAAAAATTGTAAGTAACTTAAACTTACGCGGTTATACTCAACATTATAGAATTCCCAATAAGAGTTGCGTTACTATTTATCTAAGGCAATAAAATTAATAAGAAAAGAAAACCGCGGATAACAAAACCACTCCTATCTAGAGGGTCTCCGATTTATCCTACGTTTAATTTCCTGAATAAAATTTTAATTCGAGTTAAAAGTTTTGAAACTACCTTATAAAGAGCAAATGAAACGTGCTTCCATTTCTATATCACTTAACCACCAATCAGCGCTTGTTTTAAAACATCCGCCAATGAACTCCAAACAAACATCCAATCACAGTACGCTTTAAAGCATCCATACTCGCGCCACTGGTTCAAAACTTACGCAACCTCATTTTGTCCAAGGTCCGAATCCATAAATCGGGAGTTAGATTACTACCTACATTTAACAATTAATTTTGTGTTGATGTTTATGATTCGTAAGTTTATAATGTAATATTTTACATTTAAGTCATCGGTATTCAACTGTTTGTTAGGTTCAAACCTTTCATAAAATAAATCATACTTTTTCAGCTCATGTACAAAATTACTGAACTTGTATATTTAAACGCGCCATTAGCGCGGTAGTAAGTTTATTGAGAATTGTTTACTAATGTAAATCTTCGCGCTAAAACTTGAATAAAAACATTGCATTACAAAATGTTAAGGCACAAATATTGGTATCGTCACATATTCCACCTCTTCATTGTGTCCGACGGTTCAACCGAGTAGGTCAAGATATTCTGAACTGGCCGATACTGAACTGCGAAGACCACGATGGAGTCAGGATATTCAGGATTCTGGAAGAGGTGGGGCTTCTGCTGATGTTCTGACGGCAAGTCTTCTAAGTCTAATTCTATTCTAAGTCTCTATCACGGCGCGTCCGGTGCTCCATGGATAATAACCTTTTTTCGGCTATATTCCAGGAGTCACCCAGGCGCGGACGAGGGGATAGGAGTAGCAGTCGAGTGAAAAACTGGCCAGAATTAAGACGACCCGTATCGATTTCCCAAAAACGCTAAAGGGCGACAGCGAGCGAGAGTCCCACGTTCACCGACGAATCCGTAGACGCCTGAGCGGCGAGAGAATTTGCTGGGCCCATAATAACAGATCCGAGATCAGTCGAAACAGCTGGTCGCTGGCTGAAGTAACATGGCCTTTTCCAGTCCGAGCAATCCAAGGACATCAGCGCCAAGCAGAAGCTCCACAGGGCCAGTTAGGTGGAACCTTTTATCGGCCAACTGCAGACCGGACGAGAGATCCAGCCCGTCCGTCGACTGCAAACTAGGATGGAGTAAGGAGGAAAAGGAAAACGAGACCGTACCCACGACGTTATCCACCAATAGTCCCCTACTCCAGAAATCCCATAACTCCGCGAACTTACCTGTAAGCGGAGACGCTTCACCAGCCACAGCGACATACGACACCCCTGAGCGCCTGAGCCCAAAATGGCGCGCACAACTACACCAGGCCCGCGCGGTGAATGGACTAGACCTGCGCGGTGGACAAAACAGTTGTGACAGGTGGTGGAGAGGCTGGTGAAACGGCTGCCACGAGTCAACGGGCGTTGGGCGACTCCTGTGGCTCATAATGCCCCACGCTTGAACCCGTATAAGCATACGCATATTATAGCATTATAAATATGAGGGCCAAAGCGTTACAGGGACACAGGCAGCTGAGGCTTTCGCTGACTATTTTAAATCCGTGTTTAGGGACGACAAACCGCAACTAAATGAGGAGAGTGCTCAGCGAAACACCGCGCAAAATGTAGACTCTTTTCGTGTGGCTATTGACGCCATTAATGTTCAGGAGGAAAACTTAAGGCGAATTCCTCTTCCGGTTCGGACAGTATACCGTTGTATATTGTTAAGGACTGCATAAGTGCATTTGAGACGCAGATCGGCATTCGGAAAGATTTTTGAATCTATTATAAATTGTCACATCACGCAACAAATCCACATTCGGTTATCCGACAACCAGCATAGTTTTCGAGCGGGCTCCTCAACAACCACCAGCCAATTAGAGTTTGTCAGTTACGCAGTATTGGAAATAGACAAAGGATATCAAGTCGACGTGGCGTATTTTGACTTTAGTAAAGCCTTTAACCGAGTAGATAATGATGTCCTTCTAGAAAAATTTGCAAAAATAGGATTCACACCTAAATTTCTTAAATTATTTGTCAGTTACTTTTCTGACCGATACCAATATGTGAGGCTAAACGGATTAACTCTGAACCTTATGCGATAACGTCAGGAATAAGTCAGGGTAGTATACTTGGACCTACACTATTTTTAATATTTATCAATGATCTGCCAGAGGTCGTAAGGACAGCTAAATGCTCTATGTTCGTTGACGATCTGAAGCTATTTTTGAGCATCAACAACTTAAACGATCACCGTACCGTACCGCAGTACCACGACTACACTGACAATGACGTTGCGCTTACTCGTGTTGAACAAATTCGTGACCTTGGGGTAACAGTTGACCAGCGGCTAACTTTTAATGAGCACATAAATGCCATATGTAAAAAGCTTCAAAAGCACTGGGTTTTGTTGTGCGTCAAACTGCACGTTTTAACGACAGTGAAGCTATTGTGGCACTGTATAACGCATACGTTCGGAGTATAACGCAATCATCTGGGATCCACATGAGGCGAAATATACCCTTTTGGTGGAAAGAGTCCAACGTAAATTTGCTATATCTTTAGAAAAAAAATGTATGGGTATTATCCTAATCTTTTCCCATCTATGTTCGTAGTGGGAATGGTGGGATTAAACACCCTAGACTTCAGACGAAAAATGGCACTCCTGGAGCATTTCTACCTGCTCTTTCACAATCAGGTAGGTAACTCCAGTGTGCAAAATAAATATTGTGGACTGCTGGTACCAAGGTTTGGACAATGCGGGCCGGCACGCCGAGCTCGTACCCTGTTTGTTACATACCCAGCGCGAACTCAGCAGGCGGAACATTCACCCATCTATCAGGCTTGTCAACTCGTCAACAATATGATTGCTCAGTACCCAGAGACTGACATGTTTGCTATGACGAAAAATGTCTTTTTGTCAATAGTTTATAAGTACTTAAATAATTTTATTTAAAGTTACTTTAAATTACTACTATAAATAAACTCTTCTAATATTAGAGGCAAAGCTCTCGACCTTTTGACATCCTATATGAGTAGGAGAGTACAGAAAATAGATGTCAACGGTGAAAGATCTCCGGGATCAGCAGTCACTATGGGAGTCCCTCACGGCTCAATTTTAGGTCCTTTTCTATTTCTTATCTACATTAATGATCTCCCATATCATGTAAAAACCATGACATTGTCTTATTTGCTGAAAACACCTCTTTGCTTTTTAAAGTTAAGAGACGACAGACATATTATAATGAATTAAATAATGCCCTTTCTAAAATTGTAAATTGGTTTAACGCTAATAATTTGTTACTTAATGAAAAAAAAACCAAATGTGTTAAATTTACATTACCAAATGTTAGTCAGAGACAGACATGTATTAATATTAATGGCGAGCAATTAGAAATTGTTAATTCAACAGTCTTTCTTGGCATAACGCTGGACTCCAAACTTCAATGGGGTCCTCATATTCATAACCTAGCCAAAAAACTTAGTTCTGCTGTGTATGCGATTAAGAAAATAAAACAATTGACAAATTAAAATGGAAATAACATAAAATTGTACGACTAAATTTTTTTTATTTAAAACATTAATTGTATTTTTAGTTTATTTGTATTATTGATAGTGTTTTTAAAAGAGTAACTATCGAGTTTCTTTCCGGATTCTTCTCGGTAGAACATTGTGAACAGGCGGAGGGTTCAAAAAATAATATTTTATAACTTTGACGATTCAAAAGTGATTGTAAAATCCTTATTTGAATAAACCATTTTGACTTTGACTTTGAAATAAATAAATAAATAAATAAATCAATCAATCAATCAGTCAATCAATCAATAAATAAATCAATAAATCAATAAATCAATAAATCAATAAATATATAAATAAATAAATAAATAAATAAATAAATAAATAAATCAATAAATAAATAAATAAATAAATAAATAAGTAAATAAATAAATAAATACGAGTCCCACGCGGGCATAAGTGGCTGGCGAACGATAGCCACCGGATCCCGTCCTCAACTCGCGACGCAGGGGCGGAGGCTCATACTCATGGTTTTTACATGATATGGGAGATCATTAATGTAGATAAGAAATAGAAAAGGACCTAAAATTGAGCCGTGAGGGACTCCCATAGTGACTGCATAATGTGCCCGTTAAGCAATACCTACCTGAGCGGAAGGGGTACGTGAGGTTGGTGACCGACGACCATCCCGTGGGCTCGCCCGCGGTTAGCGGAGTGGGGAAGGTCGATGTCGCACTAGGGATGGGGGCGTACGAGAGTATTTCCAAATCAAAGATGTAGTTGGGATTTTCATCAGTCAGACTTGTACCTCGGTAGCTCAGTGGTAAAGAACTTATACGGAATGTAAGGGTCGCAGGTTCAAGTCCTGGCTCGATGTTAATCTATTAACTGCATCTTTGATATGAAAGTATTTATTTATATTGATGATATGTATAATAATATTTTATTCTAAGACTCTAACTTTCAGGGAGTCATAAACGAAGAGAGATTATTTCTATGTATAGATATTTATATTAGGCGCGTTTTGTTGACAAACATTATACACATTGAAGGCGCTCAATGCTATCTATGCGCACATTCGATCGTTTTGTTGACCAAAACTGAATGCGCTATGACGTTACTTCCGGACCGCATTCAAGCATTGGCTGCACATGCTCGGGAGGTAGAGTAGTGGATGCGCTGTCAAATAGTGAACGGCCATATTGCTTGTTTACATTTGGTGAACAAAACGATTTCAATGCCTATGCGATGTCATAGCTCTCAATGCTTGTCAACAAAACGCCCCTATTGTATTTCTTACTTCAATGAAGATTTTGTGTGTTTATAAGATTGATGTACTAGGACTTTATAAGTTACTAGGAGTTTCATATATGCATGCAATTATTAAAGTAACTGTTCAATAAAGAAGAGAGACGGATTGGTGTTTTGAGAAAGTGGTAGTGAGAGAAAAAAAACACATTGAAACTGTCATATGGAAGTGGGTTCTCTTACACATTCGAACTTTCAAATATAGATACGTGACGACAACACAATTGTTTTTTTATCATTTACGTAAAAGTTCTAAAGCGTGATACATATATCACGTAAATAGAATTTTTTAGTTTTTAACCGACTTCAAAAAGGAGGAAACTGGAAACTTTCGACTAGTTTTGCCAAAAAAATACCTCAAAAAAAATGCACTAAAAAGCAAAAAATAATTACTTATTTCCAAAAATCTGATTTGAATTACCGTTTGAAGTTGGTGTCATGCAAGTGAAGTGTGTTATAAACTGTTAGGTACATAGACGCCAACTTCAAACTGTAATTCAGATCAAATTTTTCGAAATAAGTAATTATTTTTACCTTTTTACTGCATCTTTTTGAAGGCTGTTGTTTTATTTGTTAAAAAAGTTTTTTCACTCTTTTTGAATAAAGAAAAAACAATATTATTTTAAAGTGATAACAACTAGACAACAACTAGATAACAACTAGATAACAACTAGACAACAACTAGATAACAACTAGACAACAACTAGATAACAACTAGACAACTACTAGATAACAACTAGACATCAACTCGATAACAACTAGACCACAACTAGATAACAATTAGATAACAACTAGATAACAACTAGACAACAACTAGATAACAACTAGAAAACAACTAGATAACAACTAGATAACAGCTAGACAACAACTAGATAACAACTAGACAACAACTAGATAACAACTAGACAACAACTAGATAACAACTAGACAACAACTAGATAACAACTAGACAACAACTAGATAACAATTAGATAACAACTAGATAACAACTAGACAACAACTAGATAACAACTAGACAACAACTAGATAACAACTAGACAACAACTAGATGACAACTAGACAACAACTAGACATTCTCAAATTGGTAAGACACAGAACTTTTCACTTAGAATACAGCTATTTATTTGGAAAACCATTTAAAGAATTTCTATACGGATTGTTGTTGGTTAGCTAAATTTTATTAATGAGTTACTTCTGCCAGCGGCTTCGCCCGCCCTAAATTTCTTTATCGGCGTAGGTTCTTACGGTAAATCCTCAATTATAGAAAATTTGATTTTTTTTATTTAAATTTTAGAACAAACAATCAAATCTTTTCTCTTTATAATATTAGTATAGATTTGTGAAAATTTTATGTGTATTTTCAGAATATGTCCAAAATACGAACATTATTAATGTTATATAAGAAACCGCAAATAAACATTTTTTGAACTACATGAAAAAAAAGGTTCAATGAACATGTTTTGGTTCAAAGAGGATTCGTGTCTTATTTATGGACATTTTGAGAACATGTTGAGATTTCTATCATATTTGTGACATTCAGTAATTACTTTTGCGTTTTTAAAATTAAGTAATACATTTGGTTTCTTTATGAGATTATAACCCATTGTACAGTTTCTGATGCACTAGGCAAAGATGTTGTAGGTTGCAGGAGTTTAAATGTTTGGGTTTGTGACTGACATACCGGGTTTGTGACTGACATACGAGTATCGCTCGATATGAAGGAGGACCGGGTTTAAAAACCTACTTCCAAGAAAGCAGTGGTACATCGGAGGCATGGACAGGTTTTAAAACTCGACAGATATGTTTCGGATCGAGGACACATAAAAGTATTTTGTATGCATAGATTTCCGCATAGGGTTGGAGAAAAGAGAGAAAATAGGAGTGATTGAAAAAAGACTTTAAGAAGTTTTTTTAGATTCAGGGTAAAATACAGACTCTATGCCCTAATTCGGATTGAGAAGTTAACAAAAAGTGGAAATCACTATGTATATAAGGATATAAAGGAAAATGCAGTTTTTAACAATTATGTTGTATCAAATCAAAGTCAATTTTTTTATTCAAATTAGGATTTTACAAACATTTTTGAATCGTCAAAGTTACGAAACTCTATTTTTTGAAAGCTCCCACGGGTGGGTCTCCGGGTCACAATGTTGTTGATTTCTACCGAGAAAATCTGGCAAGAAACTCGATAGTTACTCTTTTAAGAAATAAAACATTAAACCTACAAATAAAATCCATGTTTTAAATAAAAAAATTAAGCCGTACATTTATATTATTTCCTTTTAATTTGGTTTACCTATGCATCCTGTAATTGAGCATCTTCAGTCCCAAGGATTTTTATCATTTACATAGTCTGAAATATTGTAGTATGCTTTTTTACAAAGTAGTTGTTGGATAAAAGATTTAAATTTACTTATTGAAAGCTTTAGAATATTATTTGGAACTTTGTTGTAAAAGTGTATACATTGTCCCATAAAAGAGTTACTTATGTTTTGTTATCATGCACCAACAGCTTATTTTTACTTCTAGTATTTACTTTGTAAACGTCACTTTTCTTGCTGAAACTATTGATATTTTTATGTACATATAAAAGATTTTCGTATACACCATGTGTAATCACCGCTGCAAGAATGCAACACAAATTGCATCCATAAATATAAAAATGCATAATTTATGTCATGTAATGTTTCGTATTAATAAGTTAATATTAAGTATATATTTATACAATAAAGACTATTTTCCTGATAGGGACTAGTTTAGATTTAAAAACATGTAATAACAATAAGTGTGAAATTGTATTAAGTTAGGTAAAAGTAGAGTAGGTTCGTTTCATTTCCCATCTTTATTATTCGTTGATATTAAAAATAATATTGACATGTTGTCGACTTAGTACGCACGACTATCCCCAAAAAAAACATATGCCATTTGTTGTGCAAAAATGTACAGGACCACTATGTAAAGTTCTATATAGACCGTTTGTACGGTTACTAAGTTACAGGTGAAAATAGCGTGTGGAGTATTGTACATTCTTTCTCCCTCACTCCTATAACAATAAACTGAAATAGGGATAAAAAAGAGATGGGTCTATGGGTATAAAAGACTGTCTGAAACTTCACATGGCTAGGGTCATTAAGTCCTTAGGCTGTGCCTAAAATAAGTATCACAGGTTAAATGCACACCTTTGCCCCTATACGTAGGAATCTACACCGTTACGGTAAGTAGTAAGGTTAGGGCGCAAATTACATGTAAACTTATGAAATACAATAGCTTATAACTTAGCAACCGGGTTACATAGCATAAAGGTAAATATCTCATAGGCATCTACCGAGATAAATAGGTTGCATACAGGTTACTTTAAGCCCTGATATACAGGTGCACAAGTAAAATCCTGAAAACTTGTATCACACATTTTTTCATGACTAAACATACTGACAGACACCAAAAATACTGAAAGGTACGTCCGAATTTTAGGTCTATTTTTTGACATATAGCACAAAGTCTGTAGTCATCTAGTATAGGCAGAAAGCCCTGAGAGCTAGAATTCCAGCTCTTCTCTCACTACGGCCTAACCGTAGACGATGGACCGTACCTCTATATGTCGTTGAAACCGCCTCCGAAAGCTCTATCTTAGGACACCCTAATCGTCATTATAGCTCCTACCGTTTAGCTATAAAACCTAAAAATGTAAAACAACGTTATTTTATAGTCAAGCCACAAATTGTGTGACTGTGATGGCAATAGCCGATAGAGACCCCAACTCTCAGTAGCGATTTATAGCTATGTAGACATACCTATACTTTCGATATATGTCTATATCACCTACTATATGTTATCTTTCACTAAGTTTTTGTGTGGGCTAGATTTTCAGTCACCACAGTAAGTACAATAAGTTAAGTACTAAATCTAGAAGGTTCTATGGAACAACCTCTCCCTCTGATAGGGTCTTTTATTTTTATTATAAATATAGAACAAAATTTGTATTTGTATTCATTCTTCAAGAAAACTTCAACAAGTTTATAACTATGAAAGCTAAGAAGTAAAATTTTGCACATATGTGTTAGAAATTAAGTTAGAAGCATAAGTAAAATAAAATCGGTCTGTTGTGTGCAATTCGCGTTTTTAATATCTCAAGCGCCTCAGAAGAAACTCTGTCTGTCTGTCAGCACGCCGTGGAAGTCACGCCATGACAACAACTTTGCAAAAAGAAGCATTTTCAGTTTATAAAAAAATTACAATAAAGATTATCTCGGAAATGGTAAATTATAGTTTTTGTCACTTTTGTATCGTGTGAAAGCGCGCAATGATTTGCAAACGCGTGTTAGGTGTCGTTTTGCCTATGTGTCGTTTTGCCTATGTGTCGTTTTGCCTATGTGTCGTTTTGCCTATGTGTCGTTTTGCCTATGTGTCGTTTTGCCTATGTGTCGTTTTGCCTATGTGTCGTTTTGCCTATGTGTTGTTTTGCCTATGTGTCGTTTTGCCTATGTGTCGTTTTGGCTATGTTTCGTTTTGCCTATGTGTTGTTTTGCCCATGTGTCGTTATGGATATTTTCTTTTCGTGTGTGTGAGATTTCGCGAGAGCAAAATGTACCTTTATGCACAAGAAATTGAACTAGGTAAGTATAATTTCCAAACGAAGTTTATTTTCTCGTGAAGTTTATTTCTTTTTCTATGAAGATCGGGAGTAGTGCGATAGCGGGGGTCAAGGGGTCAGAGAGTCAGGGAGTTGGGGGATCAGGCAGGGGGCACAAGAGATACCACCGAGTCGTATCGAAATTGTCATTTATTGGTAGTGAAAATCATGAGCAAAGTCTTGAGGCGTGCAGGGTTTGCGGGGCATTACTGCTTGTTGGCGGCCTCGTGCAGCTTCTTCTGCGTGGCTTCCACCTGTTTGACGAAGTCGTCGTAGGCAGCCTTGAGCGTGGGCTCCAGCTTCTTGTTTGTCTCTTCGACGTTAGCGGCGAGCACCTTCGCGATGTTCTCCGTCTCCTTGGCGACATTCTGCACGGTAGTCTTCAGCTTGTCCCGCAGCGCGCCCGCCTGCTGCTCCACCTCGGGGTGTGCCTTGCGCAAGTCCTCGGCCGTCTTCTTCAGGTTCGTCACCGCTGCCTCTAGCGCATCCTTTCCCTTGCCATTCGCGTCGCTCAACTGCAACAAAGAAACACGAGGCGAGTGATACCCCTGGTGTTGTAAGCGTCCATAGGCTACGGTGACCGCTAACCATCAGGCGGACCGTAAGCTTGTTTGTCACCTTAGTGGTATAAAAAAAACCTCACTCCTACTCTCAACTTAGCACTTCCACTCTCAGCATATCCGATTACAGCTGGTACACACGTGCAAGGCCCCAGAACTCACAAATGTCATGCAATATTTGACGGGGGGTATTTATATTTGCAATAATTACTTTCTCTTTTTAACCGATTTCAAAAAAGGAGGAGGCTCTGAACTAGGTTGTATGTTTGTTACCTCAGCACCGCAAAAGTTGTATCATTTTAGATTTTGATTATTAAGATGACCATTCACCGGTCTCTACCACTAGACCGGCCTCGAAACTTTTGCGTGGCGGAGGTACCACTGTAAATGTGATTAACAAAATAATATACATACGATAAAATTATCGTTCCGCATTTTATTACGTGCAAACTTATGTATATGATGACAACTCAACAGTCTAAGACTGGGCCCACTGCAGGCGCGGCGCACTAAGGCTGGGCCCACTGCAGGCGCGGCGCACTGCGGTGAGTATTGAACATATTATAACGTTTTAGATTTGTTGCGCGCTTTGATTTGAATTGAAAAATGTTTGTTGACAATTTAATAGCCAAAAGGTCTTGAAATTTAGTAAAAGCATACGAATCAGAGATTTTGTTGGTAATTTAAGTTAAGGTAGTTTGTTGTTAATAGATAAATGTGATAGTAAAAAAACTGGAGAGACTCACGGCCTTCTGCAGAGTTGAGGAAAACTTAGATAAATCCTGGAGCACGGACTCGGACCCATCCTTCAGCGCCTTTGTCACCTCTTGCGTGCTCTTTGAGTTGACGAGCGCGTCGAGCTGCTCGTGGAAAGTCTTCTGGAACTCGGCTGCGTGCTTCTGTATGTCCTCAAGTGGGCTTGAGGCGGGCGCGTCGCGGCGCACCAACCCGGCCGCGCTCTGCAAGTGTCAACGAATCGTAACTTTATATAGTCACGCTTACATCAACGGGCAAGAAGGACACCGAAAGGTACACTCACCAGAGCGAAGCAGGCGGCAAACAGGACTATGAACTTGGCCATTGATGCGGGCTAGGAAAAATATCAGCGGACGTCCGGAAGAAGCTGCAACCCACGAGAGAATGTGCTGAGAGCTGGGAGAAGCGCCGATTATAAAGGCGGCGCGGAGTGCGGAGACTGGGGCGCGGGGCGCGAAAGCGTGCGGCCTCTAGGAGGTAATTTTCCTGGGCCGAGCAAACAATTCCAAAGTCCTCGTGCGGCCCTCACCGCCCGGCGCCCGGTGCCAGCGGCCTCGCTCTTGAGTCTTGAACCCCACCCGTTTCCACTGCCGTCGCACGTCTCAGTCCATCTGCACTATCGCCTAACCCTTATCAATAGAAAAACAAGAGCAGTGTCGGAGGTCGCGGAGACTCGGCGTTGGGTGTGTGCACAGAGCACAAAGCGCTGATAGCGTTTTGCGAGAGATTGCGCCGGAAGGTCGCCACAGAGCGATTCGAATGTGGATTGGAGTCGAGTACCTACGCAGTCACAATGGGATACGTTTACCTACTGTAAGTCGAGTCAAGTACCTACGCAGTCACAATGGGATACGTGTACGTACTGTGATTCGAGTCAAGTACCTACGCAGTCACAATGGGATACGTGTTCCTACTGTGAGTCGAGTCAAGTACCTACGCAGTCACAATGGAATACGTATGCCTACTGAGAGTCGCGTCAAAGTGCCTACGCAGTCACAATGGTTAAGTGTACCTAATGTGAGACGAGTCAAGTACCTACGCAGTCACAATGGAATACGTATGCCTACTGAGAGTCTAGTTAAAGTGCCTACGCAGTCACAATGGGTTACGTGTACCTAATGTGACACGAGTCAAGTACCTACGCAGTAACAATGGAATACGTATGCCTACTGAGAGTCGAGTCAAAGTACCTACGCAGTCACAATGGGATACGTGTTAGTTGATACAAAACAGTTAGACAACAAATCGTCCCGGGATCTTAGAGCGTTGAATTTTATCTTTGTACTCGTATGTTGGGTTGTTTGTTTCGCTTAGGGTCTGACTGAAAAGACAAAATGTCTGTTAGTCCTCGCGGCATAATTGATGCAAGCGTCCATAGGCTACGGTGAACGCTCACCATCAGGCGGACTTGTTTGCCACCTTAGAGTTATAAAAAAAAAAAAAAAGTAAATTTGAAAATCTGAAAGGACGCTAGTCTGGATGGCTGGACGTCATGAACGACCTGAATTTAGATGTTTGAGAATGAGCATGAATTGTAATTTAAAATAATGAATTTGTAAAGTAGGTACTATCGCCGTTTTTTGCTAGAATTTTACTTCAGAATTTGTGTAAAACTTTACCACTTTGGTAACCAATACAAGTAGCTCGCGAAATGTACAACCTAAAAAAATAATTATATAATAGGTTTTATTAGTAAGGAGAAAATTAATAACGAGAGGCCGAAGGCTTTAATGACTCTATTTTGTAATTATGTACCGCCCGAGTTACATGCAATGTTTTTAATCACATTTGCAAGTAAACGAATAAAAATGTTAGGTGTGTTATGAGTACAACTGGGATGTTTCCCAATTGTCTTCAGTGAGCACCAACTTGCGATCTACCAACAAACGAATTGGGCAACCAAATTTTGAGTCAGCATTTCGGCTCACGGGAACGAGAAACGAAGACCAGGGGTCTTTGATCATCGATCGACGATGAGCCAGGACGTCACAGGAGACGCTCACATTTTATTTATATTATATTCTACTTAAATATAATAAATTTTATAATAAATTTATTTACAAAGGCTTTTTTTGTTTACTTTTTAAAAAATAACCCGCCGGCCAACTTACTTAATTGGCGCAGTCGGTAGGTTAGGTGAGTCAGTGCGTGAAACAAATATTAGGTGAGTCAGTGCATGAAACAGATATTTTTCGTGGCTGATAGACGTTTCGTCGACGAATCGTCTATTATTCAACCTAAGTGCTTAGCCGGCTGGGAGCGCAAGAAAAGTCATCCAGACGAGACCGTGCCCGGTATCCAGAAATCGGCTCCGGGACAACGGGTCACCACAGTATGCTGATCGAGAATTTTATGTGAGTGCGCTATATTTCTCATTGCTATATCCTAGATTTTCCTTGTTACCAGATTTTTGTTTCTATAGCCAAATATTATAAAGCGTTAAGGTTAGTTCCCGATTTCGATGGAAACTCTAATACTTTAATTAGGTTTTTGAATATTTGTGACCGTTTAGTAGAGACGTATGGCAACCCGGAACCGAACCAACGGGGCAAGAACTACTTGAAGTTTAAGTTGGCATTGTTTTTCGATACTGGCAACATTTTTTACAAAAAATTTGTTGTTTCCTGTTATTTTATTGTTTTTTATTTGTAAATTATGTACCAACCTACTTATGTAAATGTTTTATTTCGTAAAACTTGCATTTTCCGCCAATTTTGGGCTGAATTTTATCTATATGTATATGTTTGTATATATTTAGACAGCTTCAGGGAATGTGTATATAGCCATGATTCCTTAAAATAACACGTAAATTGCATATAAATTACATTAATAACATATCGGCCATTTTGTAGAAAGAAATTTTCTTTACTTTAAAATATTTTTTTATCAAAAACTATACCCCTCCGCTGACTTTTTTTATCTCATCTGTGTATGAGGGATATGCTTCTCTATCGATTATAATTTTTCCATGCAAAATTGACAGGTTACCGAGAAGTAAATATTTACCCATTAAAATTCTTACAAAGCGTGGGCCTTGCGTTGTATTTAATTGTAACAATAGAGGCGTCCACATATGTCCGAAGGATTATTTACTGAAGTTAAAATGGATCAAAGCCATGAGATTAGAGGCATGCAGTACCATCCGACAACTCATTAGAGGCATGCAGTACCATCCGACAACTCATTAGAGGCATGCAGTACCATCCGACAACTCATTATAAAGAAAAAAAAGTTAGTTGAAAAGTTAAACAAATATTAGTGTTACCATTTATAAGCTTAACAATACCAGATGTTCCGAAAATTTTATTAAAAAAAGTAAAAGAAAAATTGTACATCTATTTTTACAACCAAAAGGCTATTGATTCAAGATGGTAAATTAAAGCATTTTCTTGTATTAGTTTAAACATTGAGTTTAGTTACCTACCTATTTTTATAAGAAATATATAAATAAATATTTCTCAAAATAAAAAAATATTTACGATTTTCAGGGAAAGAATGTTGGCTTACAGCATTTACAGTGACGTTAATTCCCATCAAACTAGTAACGCCATCTATGAGGCATTTTAAGAACACGCAAAAAACGGCTCATTGGCATTGTGTTTTAAAAATGTGTAAAATGTCAACAGTCATTACTGTATAGAAGATTTATACGACTACTGGACACAGCCAACACTTGCTCACAGCTAACAGCTTCTTACTGGAAGAGCATCATAAGGTGACCAGAACCTACGGGAACCGCAAATAACTCTTTTTGATTACATCATCAGTCGGAATACAAATTTCCTGTGGAAAAGAAGTGTTAGCATTTTGCAAACTTTACCCCAAACAAAAGTGAACCTTATGCTCTTTAACATATCGTCGTGATCAAACTGGATTATAAGCGAATAGTGAAAAAAACACGGCACATCGAGGAACCGCATTCCAGAGCGATAAGGAGTCGACGAGCTTATATTTTTATGCAAAGTTGTTGAAGTTTTTTACTACAAAGTAATTAATTGAGTTCACTGACTTTACAATCAGCAGATATTTACAAGTGTTGAATTTTGTGCAAAAGAAGAATAATAAATATTAATATGTCTACCACGCACAGTGTGCCAGAACAATTGTTAAGTGTACTCGAAGATACAGCTAACTTACTACGAAAAACTCAAGTAAACTTCAGCCAGTAATTCCCAGGCTGTGTCATAATTTTATGAAGAAATATTTAGGTGTTGTATGATGCTTTCAGCTTCTCCCTTCAATTTTCCTTTCAAATGTTGCATTTTTTGAGCCTCAAAAAAGGGGGGCCAATGCGTGTATTTTCTTGAAAATATAGGGATTTCTAATTTTGGTGTAGATTGCTCTATATGAGATGTGCAGCACAGATTTTTGAGATCCTTGTATCGATTTCTGAAAATTGTTATTCTTCATTGCTTTCTTGCAGTATATTATCGATATCGATACGCAGGTGCATATACTCAATGATACACCAACGGTATTGCAGCTCTTTGAGCTCCCATTTATCGACGTATAGCGTCTATCTGTATGCGATTGATGATGCGCTTTAAGGCTCAGAAGTTAGTTTTCTGTTGTGATATTATCTAGTCTACCGGTCCACATGGAAACGTGCTTTTATCTTGCTTGTTGGGTTGTGATATGCTAAAATGTATCTCACTCTTGGATGCTCCCTCAGACCATGTTGAAGGTGCTGATTGCTTTGGTTCTCGTGCTGGTGTAGAGGATGAGTAACTAGATATTTTTTTTCTCTGAATTTCATAGAATAGTTTAATCTTCTGATATATATTCTTGACAAAATACTCGTGAGACTGATCTTCGTATTGTGCAAGAGATTTGTCGTTCTCTTCGAATTCTCTCCAAAGGACGTCTAATGTTTTCACTCTTGTCTGGATGTATTCCGGCGTCTTCCTCTCACCTCCATCTTTGCAAAAGTTCGTGCTGATGCGCTCTATGTCCTTGATTAATTCACTCTGACGTGCTAGTATACCTTCCATGATGATTTAGAGTTGCTAGTGGCAGATTAGCTCTCTTCTTTTCAAATGATATGTTATGCTTGACAGAAGACAAGCTCGTTTGTAGTTATATGATAATTCTTGATACGATGTTTGACAGAAGACAAGCTCGTTTGTAGTTATATGATAATTCTTGATACGATGTTTGACAGAAGACAAGCTCGTTTGTAGTTATATGATAATTCTTGATACGATGTTTGACAGAAGACAAGCTCGTTTGTAGTTATATGATAATTCTTGATACGATGTTTGAAACAAAAGTCTCAGGAACCACGATGATATATGCTGGCGCTGGTCCCTTTTTGATAACTCGAAGGACCAAAAATGTAGAATTAATCTGCATTTGATTGATATAATGATAGGGTAAAGACGGCGTCGGGAAGGTAAATGATAAGTCAACGATCGCTCTACTTATTGGTGTTTAATACACAAGCCTTACATAACTAAAACAGTGATTATTATACAACAATATTTACATGTCAGCATAAGTAAGTATAGGTAATGTAACTGTGCGGTTGGTTGCCCATACAAAGTCCAAAAAGTATAGAAAAGAGACTAGAAACTTTGAGAAGATTATTGGTTGAAGTTCAAAATCTCGCATCAAGATTTAGTAAAAATTACGCCAAAAGAATGCAAAACTACATCGAAGTATTGTGTGAATGGTGAGTTTTTAATTTACGAAGATTTATATATAGAATTACAAAGCTGAACTGCGAAATGAACTTTCGAACAACTTAATGCCAAAAGATCCCAACCTGTGTCAAGATTCAAATTCAAATTCAAGTACGTCGCATTCGTTCAATAATTTTGTGCACCTCCCGAAAATTAAACTTAGTAATTTCAGTGAAAGTTACACGCAGGTCTAATGTTCTACTTGCGTAACCATCAAGCACGTGACGTGAGATGGAGTGGCGATCGAACACTGCCCCCACACCCGATACTTGGGTATCACGCTAGACAGGGCTCTGACGTACAAGACACACTGCGCCAATACTCAAATGAAGGTCAGCTCATGGAACAACCTCTTGCGCAAGCTAAAGTGAACAGACTGGGGAGCTTCACCGCATACTTTGCATACTACTGGAATGGCACTGTGCTTTTCTGCTGGCGAGTGCGCCTGTCCAGTGTGGCACCGCTCCGCTCACGCCAGAATAGTGACCGCCGCACTTAACGATGCCTGCCGCACCATCACCGGATGCCTAAAGCCGACCCCGCTCATGCGGCACATCAGCCCCCTGTTAGGCGACCCTTCCAAAAAGCGCTGTTTACTGTGGCAAAACCAGAAAAATTTCCGCCGAGCCACAAAGAACCATGGCCCACATGGAAGGCGCTTAACAGGCTCAGGTCCCAAGTTGGTCGCTGTTAGCAGAACATGGCTAGATGGGGATTACTCCGAACCACTGAACCCAATGCGACTGCAACACAACCCCACAATATATGGGGCACCTACTGGCATGCCCCGCATGCCCGTATTCTTGCTCTGAGCGTGACCTGCGAGACGCTACGCCCAGGGCTGTCAACCTTGCTGCCTACTGGGCATCAAGTATTTAAAGGGCCATCGACACGAAAAGAAGAAGAAGTGGAAGTTACGAAGAGTGGCCAGCTTTTCAAGAATTGTTTGTTTTTTTAGTACAAAATAATAGTACAATCACAGACGTGAAGAACGTCTTTCTTGGCTTATGCCAAGCTGGACTCCAAACTTCAATGGGGTCTTTATATTCATAGCCTAGCCAAAAAACTGAGCTCTGCTGTGTATGCGATCAAGAAAATAAAATATACACTTTTATTACAAAGTTCCCAATAATATTCAAAAGCTATCAATAAGTAAATTTAAATCTTTTATCTAACAAGTACTTTGTAAAAAAAATACTACAATATTTTAGACTATGTAAATGATAAAAATCCTTGGGACTGAAGATGCTCAATTACAGGATGCATAGGTAAACCAAATTAAAATGGTTATAATGTAAAATTTACGGCTTAAATTTTTTATTTAAAATATTGATTGTATTTGTAGGTTTTATGATTTTTTTTTAAAAGAGTAACCATCGAGTTTCTTGCCGGATTCTTCTCGGTAGAAATCAACAACATTGTGACCCGGAATTCAAACAATAGTATTTCATAACTTTGAAAATTCAAAAGTGTTTGTTAAATCCTAATTTGAATCGAAAAAAATTTGACTTTGACTTTAATAAGGATTAGTAAAATCATGTATACATAAATGATAAATATGTGCTAGACTTAACGCCAATACTAAAAAACAAATAATCGGTGACTTACCAGCACGGAGAGTAAAAAACAAATAATCGGTGACTTACCAGCACGGAGAGTAAATCCATCAAGGGCGTTTTTAAACAGTAGTGTGGATTTTGCCGGTCCCTTAAATATACTGTCATTAAAAGGAAGAGGTGCAAAAACCCAAAAAACCTATACAGCTATTTTTGTTTGTATGGAAACCAAGGTCATCCAGTTGGAGTTGGTTGGAGTTATGACATCGGAAGCTTTTATTGAAGCATTTAAACGCTTTGTGGCCATAAGAGGTAACTGTAGCAATATATGGAGCGACCAGGTTAGAAATTGTTGCGGCCAATAAAGAACTGGCAGCTATAAGAATTTGCATATATTGCTTAGTCTTTGGTAATGGATGGTACACAATGACATTTTATACCAGCATACAGTTCAAATTTTGTGGTTTTCTAATCCACCAAGCATCATTTGAAACGCATATTAACCACTAATTTGACCTTTGAAGAAATGACGACAGTACTATGTAAAATAGAGGCGTGTCTGAATTCTAGACCCCTTTGTCCGTATAGGTAAAGATGACAAAGACAACATAATGCAGTTAACTCCTGGCCACTTTTTAATAGGAGAAGCACCTATTGTTGTACCGGAACCAGTATGCCTGATAAAAAAAATTAAATAAAAAATCTTTCCCTTTGGCAACACACTCAAAAGCTTTTGGGAAACTTTGTGAGGAGGTGGCAGGAAGAGTACCTATCGAGTCTCCAGCAACGGTCAAAGTGGATAAAAAAGGAGAAAGAATTCGAACTAGGTGATATAGTACAAATAAAGGATGATGGTTTACCACCTGGCAAATGTTCCCTAGGAAGAATTCTGGTCAAACATCCAGGAACTGACGGTATCACCAGAGTCTACAGCATCAAGTTCGGGAACACTGTACTTAAAAGATCAATAACAAAGTTATGCGCACTGCCCATTGATACTGAAAGTCAATATTTATTAATTTTTTTTTTCTTTAGTTGCATTAAATTTTAAACTTTAAGTCGCAATATTTTAAAAAACCCGATCGTCCTTCTGACGGGCGCCATGTTTAAACTGTTACCTTATTTTATTTCTCGGTCGTAATACAAATTCCCTTACGAAAAGAAGTGTTATCATTTTGCAAATTTTACCACAAACAAAAATGAACCTTATGCTCTACAATCATTATAGTAGTGTCCGCAAGCTCCCGCCTTAATTTTTTTCCGCCGCCTATACAGTGCCCTTTACCTATACAGTGCCCTTTACCTATACAGTGCCCTTTACCTATACAGTGCCCTTTACCAAAGGAAAAAACCTTAATTCTATTTTTCATTCCATCTGCAGCAAGGTAGAAAAAAAAGACGTTGACGCGATTCACCAAGTACGTCGCTATTATAGTGGCAAAGAAAGTGGCTCATCCGGGGGGCTGTGCAGTACAACGGCGGCAGGCGAGCGAGCCCCGGCGACTATGGTGAAGCTAACCCGGCGGGCTGTGCAGTACGAGCAGCCAAAAATGTTGTGAGAATTAATATATTGACTGGACCAACAGTTATCTAGGTATCTATTTTTAATTCAACATCTCAATAACTAGTGTCTGGTCTCTCACGTAGCGTGTTTTGCGAGTTCCGTCCGCTCGCGAGGAAGCCCGCTTTTTTTTTTTTTTTTCTTACTGACTACTGCAGTTGGATGATGCAGCCATAACTGCTCCACCGGGCTTTTGGGGCGAGACTCTGAAGGAGTCTCAGCCCATATAGTGCCCAAAGCTCAAGGGCTCCCCGCGGGGGGAGCCTCGGCTTGGTTTGTCGCTCTTGGGGCCCTCCCTTTGACTGGGGTGGTCCTCGAACCCAAAGGTAAGTCAGCATCAGAAGGGGAGTTTTCCGTTACGTGGACGCGGATGTGAGTAATTGGGAGCGAGAAGCTTCCCGGCAATCTTTGATACCTCGTATATGAGGTGAACGAGTGGACTCAAGGTCCGTGCGTCGTGTGAGGGAAAAGTCTATTAGGGGAGGTCGTCGAGACTAGTCTCGCTATCCGGATAGCGAGATCGTCGTCAGGGGCCGTTAGTACGTGCTGAGGACGCTTAACAATGGTTTTTCGACCGTGCTGTGGTCGGTCGGGGGGACGGTTAGCCCGCTAGCGCGACCCGCAACCCGCGACCCTGCAACCCGCGATCCTGCAACCCGCGACCCTGCAACCAGCGACCCTGCAACCCGCGACCCGCGACCCTGCGACCCGCGACCCTGCAACCCGCGACCCTGCAACCCGCGATCCTGCAACCCGCGACCCTGCAACCAGCGACCCTGCAACCCGCGACCCTGCAACCCGCGACACGCAGGACCCCTGGCCCTCAAGAAATTAAATGATAACAAGTTAAATCATCAGTCACTCGTAAATGTTTAATGTTGTTAGTCACACAAAAACGATAATGTTAATTATATTGTCAAGAAAACCGATACGGCGTGCGCATGCGCCCTCACCTCTATTAGCCTTAATTAGTTAGTCGGGGGCAAAGACCACACGATTAGTGTCACAGATAACGGCGAGGAGATTGTTTTCCGATTATTTCGAGGGTTGGAAGCCCAGGCGTTCCTCGTCGCCCGCACTGCGCCCCGCCCCGCCCCGCCGCACCACCGCGCAGATTAACTTATTGTTTTAAATAAACGTTGCAAATACAAGTGCTAGACATGGAAGCTATCACTTTTCGTCTCTAAGGAACGCGTGACAAGAATTTCAAAGTGTGTTTTCCGGGCAAATTAGATCGAGATAACTATTACAACTAAAAGTGTAACAACTTCATCGAAAGCTTGTCGGAGACCACGAAGAATAATTGGATAATGAAGAAACAAAACAAAGAAGGTTCGTTCGCCGCCCTTCTTCTTCCCGAAACAAGATATAACATAAAAATCCGTTAGAGATGAGTGACAATATTGCCGCACGACGCACAACGCGCAACGCCCAAGTGCAAACATTAACTTTTTATAGCAAACACAAACACAAACAGTTCATACTAAAGAAAAAACTGGTAAGAAGAGGATTAAATGTACTAATTGAAGTAGATTACAATTTTTTGCAAGTTGCGGAGGCTTATAGTCTGTTACGTTGCAGCAATGACACAAAAAACTTATTTGTCTCTTATAGTCTGTTACGTTGCAGCAAAGACACAAAAAACTTATTTGTCTCTTATAGTCTGTTACGTTGCAGCAAAGACACAAAAAACTTATTTGTTTCTTATAGTCCGTTACGTTGCAGCAAAGACACAAAGACACAAAAAACTGAGACCAATAAGGTCTCTTACTTCGAGGCTGGCATGTCACCTGCTGCGGTAAAAACGTATCAAGAAATGTACATGGCTGAAATTAAATATTTCATAATTAATTACAATGTAACAATATCTGGGGGCACAAAAGTGCGCCCGCCAAGTCGAGCAAAAGAGCAAAAAAAGGCACAGCCTATTCGGGCCATTTTAAAAAAGAAGCCTAAATTTTCAGTGACCAACAGGGCATTACATTTACACATATTATAAATTGCTTTGTCCCGAATGACTGACTGACTGGCTGAAGGAACAACGCACAGCCTAATCCGCTGATCGTAGACACCTGAAACTTGGAGGGTGTGATCATTGGTATAAATAACGTAGGCTTCCGATAAGAAAGGATTTTCCGAAAGGGTCAAGTGCAAGTCGGAGTCGCGCAATAAGATTAAACCGACTGTAATGAAATTTTGGTAAGTTGTTCTGCACACGCCGGGGCATGTTTCTGAAAAATAAAAGGCAGACCTGGTACAAAATGTTGTTTACATTCGGCAAAAATGGCATTGTAGGCACTTTACTTTACTCCATTTTTATTTATATGGTAAAACTCCATAGGCGTGAAGCTACTTCTGCTCTTGATTTTGATACATTATATTTTGAACCTATTTTTCAATACGGTAGATAACACCAGCTGAAAAATGATTGCCAGATCTGGCCACGCTTATATATAACCCATTTGGAGGGTCATTATCACTAATAGATTGGAAATCTTCTTGCTTCTTGAAAGATCCTCTGAGGAATATGAAAAAGTTGTCTGGCTATACGTCGAGGTGTTTGAGATGTGTGTGTGAATCGACAACGAAATCAGTTCTACAAACCAGTCAAACAAGACCTATCAAGCTACAAAAAGGAGTGAAACCGTGATGACATGTCCTCAAAACAGTTTACAATCGCACTGATGTCTTTAAGTCTTGATAACTGGAAAGGACAAGGCATAAGTACTTTTTTCTGAAGATAATATTATAGTGCAGTTGGGTAAAAATCATCCTTTAGGCCGAATTCGTCCCCTTACCCAACTTACCCAACTTGTCCACTTTCTTAACTCATAGACATAGACATAGACATAGACAGACATTTATTTAGCATCATTTCACCCATACTGTTACATACACGTTTACATAAAGGTACACCAATAACCGATAAAAATAAGAAAACAAAAAAAACACTTTAAAACGAAAATATAAAACAAAACAAAAATATACGGATCTAACTAGACATATTTAAATATGGGTGCTGTGATGCCAAACAGGACATCGACTCAGCGTATGCTGCAACAAGTTGCTGCAGCGCTGATTTTCAGCGTCGCCCTTAATAAAAGGTGTGCCCGTGAGGCACCGGTTATGTGTTCTAGTTTAAGGTAAATAGGTATAAGTATATATAAGGTATATATAAAATAATAAATAAGGTAAATATAAATGTATATGGAGGCAAAATTTGTAAAATATAAATACATTAAACTCATATAAAAATCATTAACATTATTAAAGATATTTTTACTATTTAGCCTTTTAACATTGTGCTGCATTGTTGGAACAAACCGACCACTCCGCTCGCGCGCGACTTATTTTGCTTTTGGACTGTTAAAAAGTAATTCTTTAGTTTAAATTTAAAATTTTGGACATTACTAAGTTCACGAATAGGAGGAGGTATGCATTTGGTAGCCGCGTATCTGAAACTTCCTCGAAAAGCGGCAGTTCGATGTTGTGGTATTTTCAAAACACTGTTTAAAACTCTCATATACCGAGTATCGTCTTCTCTTCGCCACTTTAGTCTATCGGAAAGAAATGTTGGATTATTGGTTTTTATCACCTTAAACAATAGTGTAGCCATGTGCAGCTCTCTGCGGTAGGACATCTTAAGAATGCATTTAAAAAGGGGGTAATATGGCTACGTGGCGGTACATTAAAGGTGTACCTTGCACAGGCATTTTGTACTCTCTGTATAATTCTATCTGTTTTTGCGAGCAGCCTAGGGCCGTAAACAGTATCTGCATAAGCTAACCTTGAAAGTACTAGACAGTCACACAGCTTCATACGTAGCTCCTCGCTTATAAAATCACGAATGCGATACAAAACTTTAAGGCGGTAAAAACAATTTCGTACAATCGCTAAAACGTGACTTTCAAATCGGAGACTGTCATCCATTAATACGCCTAGATTTTTCGCCTCGGTGACACGATCTACCTGTCCTCCAAGAATGCTTATAGAAGGATTCCTACTGACTATTTGGTCTATTTGTTTCCTTGAACCAAGTACTATGCACTTTGACTTGCGTGGATTTAAAACAAGTGTATTGGATTCAGACCACAGAGCTATATTCTGCAAATCTTGATTAATTTTTACTACTGCACTATCAGTATAACTGGGATCGAATGTCAAATATACTTGTATATCATCTGCATACAGGTGATATTTGCAGAACTGTATCTTATTGCAAATGTCTGCAGTGTATAAAATAAAAAGTTTTGGGCCCAAAATAGATCCCTGGGGAACTCCTCTTGTCACCGGAACAGGACTTGAAACCATACGTGACCCATCATTTTTATTTAAGGCCACTGACTGTGTGCGACCGGACAAGTAGCTGGAAAACCATCGAATTGTTTTCGGTTGAAACCCGTAGTAACTTATTTTGGATAATAAGAGAGGAATACTTATACAATCAAAGGCTCGCGAAAAATCAAGCAGTGTCATGATAGTACCCTCTCCTATATCTTGTGATGCCAAAATGTTATCAACCACGTCGGATAGAGCCATTGAAGTACTGCGTGACTTTCTGAAACCAGATTGTAATGCAGGAAGTATATTATTATTTTCCAAGTAAGCTGAAAGCTGCATACACACCACCCTCTCCAATATTTTTGATACACAGCACGGGATACTAATAGGACGAAGGTCATTGAGATCCACAACTGTGTTTTTCTTTGGCAGCGGCGTAACGAGCGCTATTTTCCAAGCATCAGGGAAAGTAGACGTCCATATTGACATATTTATAATTTGAGTAATAATACTCAGTGTGTGTGGAAGTGTGAGCAGCAGCATATCGAGGGAAATACCATCGCTACCCATAGCATTAGATTTCAGGGAGTGAAGAATTTTAGCGACTGTACCCTCATCTGTTGGTTTCAATTCAAAGGACGTGGTCCCAAACCTATGAAATTCAAAATATGTCATGTCTGAAAATGATGCAACGCTACTCCCTGGCACGGAACAAAAATGTGTATTAATTTTATCTGGGCATTTTAAATGATCTGGAATTTCAGCATCATGGTTCTTGTCAGAGACATTTATGGTGCGTTTCAGGTTATTCCATAGAGCTCGAGAGTTGTTAAGTTGTCATCTAGTTCCTAACTCATTAACTTTCCTAACCCGTCCACTTCCTTAAATGGCAAAAATGTAGGAAATATTTCGAATAGCAGTGTTTTAAAAACAGATCATAATATGCTAAGTTGTGCACAAAATTAACATAAAATAAACAACTCAGCAGTAGGATACCATCGAAGATTAACTCAGAAATTATCTGGGAAAGGACACCCACATTTTTATTACATATGCAGCATTTTAAAAAGAGAGCCATTCATTTTAACCACCTTATAATGACGAGCATATTTCATCCATTTTCAAAAAACCGAAGAACGGCAGATATTTATTTTGACAACCAATGTTCAAAGCTACGAAAACAAATAATTGCAAATATAATATCTTCCATAAATTTTCTGAAAAAAAATAATACATATTAGATTGAAGTGTTTCGGGTTTTTTTTTATCACAATTTAATAAAAACACTCCCATTCATTTTTATGTTAAGATCCAAAATAAGTTGTTTTAGCATAATCTTTAATCTTCTGTTATTAAAATTATTATATTTTCAGTTTTATTTTAAAGGTTCTGTCCCTCAAACGGAAAAACGGAACCCAGGATCCCTTTGTTGTCCGTCTGTTCTGTCTGTCAAGACCCTTTTCCTCAAAAATAGGTATCAATTTGAAATTTTTATAAAATTCAAAGACCTTAGTATTTTATATTAATTTAAACTTTATAAAGGTTCCTTGCAGAACCCTTGAAACGACACTGACAATAATGTAGGTAAACGTTTTTGAAAGACAAGAGAACTATCTGAGTCATTTAAATAGTGGATAACTTAGGAAATAGACAAGTGAAAAAAACTAGTTAGAAATTTGGACGGATTGTAAAATGGGCAATAGTGGCGCTAGCTGTAGGAGGACGAGTTCAGAAAGTGGAGGAGTTGGAAAGAGGACCAGTTGGGAAAGTGGCCGAAGTCGTCCTGATAATTATTTCGAAAAAGAAGCCGAAAAAGAGAGGGTCCATTATAGGTTCGGCAGGATTTAGGAAGCTTCGTCACGTCTTTACGTCGTCCAAGCTGCAGTGCTCTTACCTGCTCTTTCTGGAACAAGTAGTCCATACTAATATCATTAATGCGAAAGTAATTCTGACTGTCTGTCTATTTGTCTGACATAGGCTACTTGAAAACCTCAAGTGTGAGTCGTTTTTTTTTTTCTTTAATTAAGGAGTTGCCGTTAAAAGCCTACACCGATAATCGAATTTAGGGCGGGTAGAACCGCGGGAAAATTTGACATGGAGATAGTTTGAGTCCTTAGGAAGGACATAGGTCACTTTAAAACGTCAAGCGTCGGATTTTTTCTATAATTGAGAAGATGGCGTTGAAATCCTACACCAATAAAGATAATAAATAAAGCGATCGCGTGTCAACACGACCTTACATCACCAAAAACTTAGTTCCTCAGTTCTCAGATAAATAATTTTAAAAGTAGTACACATCAAACAAAATAATTTAACAAATTTACATACATCCCATCACTCATACAATATTTATGAATGCAATGGTAGTTAAAATAAAATAGTCTGTCCCTCACCCAACTTAGCCGATATTAGGGATTGCAATCCCGCAAAATGGGATCACGCCGCCGCCGCTTTTATTAATCTGTGGATCCCGCAAATAAAAAATGTGACGCTTAAACATTCGCGTTGTTCATAAATGGCACTGCGCTGCGCCTACGCACGA
The DNA here is from genome assembly GCA_946406115.1 of Apoda limacodes. Taxonomy (NCBI): domain Eukaryota; kingdom Metazoa; phylum Arthropoda; class Insecta; order Lepidoptera; family Limacodidae; genus Apoda; species Apoda limacodes. Next base: position 24,299,028 of record OX291559.1, on the reverse strand, counting down.
CTTTCTTTCTGTAGGTGACGAGTATTTTGTTTTCGTATTCACCGTATTTTCAAAAGTTATCTCCATAGGTTGATATCATAATAACAGCATCTAAGAGAAAGTTGTAATTTGATTATTAGTCATTATATGAATGGGCAGCGCCTTTCTTGGCTGCTGCGCGTGACTCAAGTCGTCACCATATATGGTAATGAACCTAATGTAAACAAGCTTCGGAACTCCAACGCTTCCGAAGATATATTATAAAAATGCCTTTCAATTTAGTGCGAGCAAGAAATTTTGCTTTGTATAATTGCCTAATATTCGTATTGATAAGTCTAGTATAAATTAGGAATTAAAAGAATCTAGTAGATTACGTGTGTAATAATGTGTGTGAGTATGTCTGTATGTGTATGTCCGTATTTATATAAGTTACATATGCCCCCTCCCCTTTAGGGAATTTTAGGTAAATATAGATAATTCGAAAACGTCTTACTTAACTTAGCAGAAAGAACCAACCAGACATTCCTATCATACATAATTCTCAACATAATATAAGATGTATAAAAAGGACATAATAAAATACTATTTTAACATGCATCACTGTCATACTTAGGGTGTACCGAGATATCAGCAAGGCACACTCAAGGGTGTACCGAGATATCAGCAAGGCAAACTCAAGGGTGTACCGAGATATCACCAAGGCACACTCAAGGGTGTACCGAGATATCAGCAAGGCACACTCAAGGATGTACCGAGATATCACCAAGGCACACTCAAGGGTGTACCGAGATATCAGCAAGGCACACTCAAGGGTGTACCGAGATATCAGCAAGGCACATTCAACGATGTACCGAGATATCAGCAAGGCACACTCAAGGGTGTACCAGGATATCAGCAAGGCACACTCAAGGGTGTATCGAGATATCAGCAAGGCACACTCAAGGGTGTATCGTGATATCAGCAAGGCACACTCAAGGTTGTTTCTGTAAAGATTGAAAAATAAATAAACAGTATTCCTGTTTGTGGTTGATTGGTACTGACCTTAAACGTTGAACGCTTTGCTTTGTTGACTGTTGGTCTTTCCTATCGTCAGTAGGGGCCTAGCTTGTAAGAGGGAATTTACGTTCGGGATATCAATAAAAAGGAGGAAAAGAAAATTAAAAATAATGTGTACGTTTAGACAACTTCCCTTGTAGGCGACGTCTCCGTTAGCCGACGCAAATTGGATTGAGGAACCTATCTCCTTACTGCTGATGCACCAATCCAGTTCTGTTCGACACAACTCACAAACACAAACAAAATTGCACAACTCGTTCTTGGGCTATATCGAGCCTAAGTGTCCGTATAGAGTTAACTAAAACTATAATACGCGGGACACGAATGCGTGTTCAATCTTTTTCCTCGTTTTCAGAACTGAATTGCGCGCCGGACACGGGCCGGTGTAATCAAAACCACACAAGCAATGGAAGAAACGGACCTTGTTGCGGACAGAGCTTAGTGGACTATAGGTTAATTGAAATGGGGCTCTGAAAAAGCCTGACGTAAAAATGAAACAAGATTTGATTCTGCTCGCAACAGCTTATAATTGCCTTAAACGCAATTTACACATACACTCATTTATAAATTACAAACTCTTTCTTTAAAATCGTGATTTTAATTTACACTTCACTGATTTTACTTAATTTCTACGACTTTACACGAATATTCTTGATTTATAAAATGTTACTTCTTTATTGAAGTAATCTTAAGTTATAAAAATGTTGGTTCTTTCTTGACATGTAAATATAACTTGTTCTTTCTTCAGTTGGTTTCTGAACTGCTTATTTATCTGGAACTGTTAGTCATAGGTGTTATGGCGATTTTTGGGGTAAAAGTTACACTTTGTGATGGAAGCAAACCGCTTTGCACAGTGATACTAGGGACCAAAATAAGCGTTTTTGCCGGCAGCGCCCAAAGTTTCATCCCTTCAAAAATAAAACTTTAAAAAATTCTACAAGCCTGACGGATGCACGAATTTTGGTGATTAATATGTCAATAGATAGATAATTACTTATTCTACAAAGAAAAAAAAAAAAATATTAAACAGTTGCCGAAAATCCCGATTATTTAAATATTTTTTTTCAAAAATTCCGGTTTTTATTTAATTGCATAAAAAAAATATATGAATAGGGAATTTTTTTATTACTCACATTATTACGATGTTAATAACGCGTCTGATGAATTTTCTTAATTTAAATTCATTAAAATTTATTTTCTATTTTTTAGTTCGGTTTTCTATAAAAAGCGTGTTTTTTAGTTTTTTTAAACTATTTTTTTTTTTCATAAGATCTATGACTATGTTGAACTTTCACTGCCTGCAGTATCTAAATTGCGTCTCCTTTTATACTATTTTGTCTAGGAGAAAATGTCTAAATAATTTAGTTTAGACCAATCAAAAAACGTTGTTTTTATTTTGAAAACCTAATAACCAGTTCATACCGGATTTTTTCCGGATTTCCATCTCGAACTTTCTGATATATATTGGGCCGAGCCAGTATTTTAATGGTGTTTTTGGTCCGAGCCATTCTTATATTTTTACTTGCCTTTATTTAAGTCACGTTTCCTTTTTTTTTCCTTCCATTGTGGTGAAATCTTGCAAGCTTAATTAAACATACTCCCTATTATCACCATTCGATGAAATTTTGCATACTTATGAAGCTCGGGGGACGATACAATATTCCACAGTTACTTTGACCAACAACCTTCTCCCAGAGTTGTACCAGGGGTGCAACCTAAAGGTGAAGGTGAAAAATTGAAAAAAATTCAAAATGGGTATCCGGGGGTTTTGTGGGTGTCGCACGAAGATCACGAATTTGATGTTCATTTTGATGTTATCACCTCTTGGCAGATGCAGGAAGTGCATCTGAAGGTGGACATCAGGGTGGAACGTGAAAATTTAATAACTAATTTATATTGAACATAATATCGTTCTCCAAGTTCTCATCACCCAACTTATGAAACTTGGGCAATAAACTATAAAAAGTCAATTAAACTTGCAGCATAGAAGGTATGTGCCAACCTCTACAAGGTTTACTTTTTTAATTTCCACTTACATTTTGACCTAATTGTCAAATTTAAAATGATTTGGCGTCAGGAACAGCGATGCTTTTGTCCTGGCGTCTGTCAGTTCATGTATTTTGCATTGGAAACAGTAATTGATTAAATATATATAGTTTCAGGTCCTAGGACCTTTTCTATCAACCTTTTGGCTCTAAACAACTAAATAAATTATTCGTGTTATAAAGTTTTTAAGAAAGTCGCATCCGAACCTACCGCAAGCCTACCCGGCATGCGACAATGGCGCACGTCCACTTTTTTTTCTACGTCGCAGACTTTAAGCGTGAAATTTTTTTGACGTGACAACGTCTTATAAATTGGTTTGCCGGGTGACACTTCAAGAAACTGCGTTACGCTCCGCTCACGTTATGCGCTCACAATGAGAGCGAGTGAGAGGCACGCGCCCGCCTAAGAGCGAGAGAGACAGACATAAAATCATTGTCACGTAAAACTTTCGCCCGTATACCGACTTTACAGGCAACCAGTTTTTTCTCTTTTCCTCGAAACCATTTTGTTTTGTGTGTTATTTTTCCAAAGTGATACTAATTTGTAATAATTATCTTGATGTCCCAAGACGGGACATGTTTGGCCTTGTTATTTATTTATCCTATGTGTTGTGCTTACAATACACACCAGCTACACACTACATTGAGTCCCACTAGTTTTTTTTTTCCATATTACTAATTTGTTTACCTAATTTTTTATTGACAACTGTCATTTCATTTTTTTTTTTTTTAAATATTATAATGGGCTCGCACGGTCTTAGCAGACCATTTATGCATTTGCCAGAGTCAAAGTCAATTATATTATATCGTATCGTGGCGCGGGCGTTACCGCGCGTCCTCGTTTTCAAGTCCCAAGATTGGGCGGGAGATTTGGTGTGGATCCTCAGACATTGCGCGTCATGTCCTGCTTATTACTTCATAATTCACTATTCATGAGCCTTCGCGGCACAATTCTTAACACGCTTTCGTAAAACATTGCTAAAATATATACATCGAAAGTCACTAAATGAATTTAGAAAAATTAAACAGAAAAAAACACCACTCCTTCTTAAGATTCGCGCCAAAACTCTGTCATTTCATTTCTACTTGAATTTTATTTTAATCTTGTAATAGTACAAGAAATAATAAGTTTTGTTATACTTCCATTAACTTTCAATGGGTTGACAGTTGCTTACATAGACATTAGCTTTATTTTTTATACTTCCATTAACTTTCAATGGGTTGACAGTTGCTTACATAGACATTAGCTTAATTTTTTATACTTCCATTAACTTTCAATGGGTTGACAGTTGCTTACATAGACATTAGCTTTATTTTTCGAGGGTCTATTCTATTTTTTTTAAAGCCCTATTATTTTACTCAAAATTAAATCAATAAATATCTTTTGTAATAACTTCTCTTCCATTCCATACATCTCCATACATTATATTTTTAAATATGTACAAATTTGTACATTATTCTTTCTAGTCACGTGTCTTGAGTTGTTACGTTCAGAGGCCTTAAAAGGAGCTGCTACACACCTTCTGCCTTATTTATACACACTTTCCCCATTTATTCCCCGTGGTCCCTGCCGTAGTCCCTTTCAAAATTACAATGCTGCAAAAATAAAGTGGTATCTAAATAATCATAAAAATGTAGAGGATGAGAAAATTAAGAACATATATTTTGTAACCTAGACAAGTTTTGCGTATGGGTTTACTTACTTAAATGAATTGAAATAAAATAAAAGTATGTAAAATTAAAAAAAAACACCGTTCACAAAATCCATTTATACATGTTTACTAGGAAAATTTCACCACTGATTAATTGTAAAATTATGTGTTGAATTGCGTCGTCAGTCAATATAATCTGCTTCGAGCATTTTGCCGTTGTATTTCTTATAATTTTTATCTGATTGCTATTGTCGATTAATTTTATTATATTTAACAGCCGCATTATATTAATCCTCTAGTAGCAGTAGTCCGGTAACTTTCTATTCTTTCAACTATAAATTCTGAAATTAGGCCTACAATTATTTTATTAGGACTACAAAAGATTTGTTAGCTGGTTACCCATATTACAGAGGTGGCTCCTCAATCCTTACGCACACTATATAAATGCCTACGGCATATTGTTAAACGCCGATTTATACAAAATGCCTGCGAAATACATACAGCAATAGTCACTGTCCCAGGACATTTCCAGTTGTTTTTTAAACGATATCAAAAGATAATTTTGCAGAATAAAATGCCACGTGAAATTTTACTTAAGATTAATTTGTTTTTTTTTTAAGAAATACGTAGTTGATAATTAGTGCGATACTTTTTCCTAGTAAACATGTATAAATGGATCTTGTGAACGGTGTTTTTTTTTTATTTTACATACTTTTATTTTATTTCAATTCTTTTAAGTAAGTATACACAAAACTTGCCTAGGTTACAAAATATATGTTCGTAATTTTCTCATCCTCTACATTTTTATGATTATTTAGATACCACTTTAATTTTGCAGCATTGTAATTTTGGAAGGGACCACGAGAAAAAAAAATCCCCGTGGTTCCAGCCGTAGTCCCTTGAAGGGACCACGGGGAAGTTTTGAATTTTATTCTGCAAAATTATCTTTTGATATCGTAAAAAAAACAAATGTCAGAAAACAAATAAATGTCGATAAAACAAAAGAGCGTCGATATAATAAATTTCATCAAAATCTTTAATTTAGATGACAACCGTCAAACTATAAAAGGCTATATCTCCGTAACTGTAGATCGTAGACTATATAGTAGTTTAATTACAAAAGTGATAGATCTCATCAAGATCTTCATTTCAGATGACAACCGTCAAACTAAAATAGGCTATATCTTCGTAAATATAGATGGTAGACTAGTAGTTTCACTACAAGAGTGATAGATCTCATCTTGATCTTCATTTCAGATGACAGCTGTCAAACTATAATAACCTATATCTCTGTAACCATAGATCGTAGACTAGTAGTTTCATTACAAAAGTGATAGATCTCATCAAGATCTTCATACCAGATATATATGTTAATATAACTAATAATTTTCGTATTTTTCTCACCCTGTAATTTTTGATGACTAGTAACATTTTAATTAGGAAGCATTGTATTTTTTAGAGGGACCTCGGGTGAAAAATACTCGTGGTCCCTTCCAGAGGAGGGACGTACGGTAATTTATTTCGCAAAAACATACATATTAGGAAATAATATTAACATAAATGTTTGTCTAGGCGGGAATCGAACCCGCGCCCTCTGCGCGTCAGGCGGCCGTTCGACCATCTAGTTTGTAAACATAAATTTTGTAGCGTCATCTCTTTAGTCTCTTTATTTAATAGTTTAAATCATCGATATTTCAAGGGCATACTCTAATGAAATTTCACCTGATAAATTGTACAATAATATAATCTGTTTTGATCGTTTGCAACTAATGGTATTAATATTAAACTGTATTTATTATTTTTCCGTTTTGTATTATTAATTCTTTGGTAAATATCAATTTCAAACTCCTTGACAAATATTATATCTGGCCATCTATGACTTAATAATGATAAGTGTGTTTTATGAACTATTTTATTGGGATATTGTTTTATGTTGTCAATCGTCACGACACTAATTAAAATGTTTGAAAATGAAATAATTAAAAGAAAGGGAGGTGAAGTTCTGTTTTACGAAAACTATCAGTTTTATAAACATTCCTGGAAACAAAGATGAATCTGTGAAATGGATATGTAGCAACTGGAAAAAGTTGAAATATCCTGGGACGGTGACTAGTGCTGTAGGCATTTATATATAGTGTGCAAAGTGTAAGGATTGAGGAGACACCTCTGTAATATGGATGGGTAACCAGCTAACAAATCTTTTGTAGTCCTAATAAAATAATTGTAGGCCTAATTCCAGAATTTATAGTTGAAAAAATAGAAAATTATTAATATAATGCGGCTGTTAGATATAATAAAATTAATCGACAATAGCAATCAGATAAAAATTATAAGAAATACAACGGCAAAACGCTCGAAGCAGATTATATTGACTGACGACGCAATTCAACACATAATTTTACAATTAATCAGTGGTGAAATTTCATTAGGGCATGCCCTTGAAAAATTACGATGATTTAAACCCTAGATCCATAAAATCCATTGAAAAGACCTAAGGCACACCTATAGATTAGGTCCTGGAATAGCACATTGGCTACTTTTTATCCCGAAAAATTCAAAAGTTCCCTCGGGAATAACTATAACCGAGCTTAAACGAAGTATAGCTATAGCTACAGATTGATATAGCAAACTTCATTAGTGTAATTAAGGAGTAAATCACAGTATTAATACTGTGATTAAATAAAGGTGTCCCTCGCCGATAACCGAATTTAGGGCAGGCGGAGCTGCTGGCAAAGTCTAGTCCATTATAAAGGTTTATCCAGAGTAGTCATTCCAAATAAAACTATGATAGGTCAAAAATAAAAACAAAACACTTTTTCCTTGTAAATAATAATTGTTGAGGTATTCATTAAACATTTATGTTCTTTTTAAACGACAACTTGTTTTTCTAAAACCAATACTAATAAAAATTTAACAGCAAGAAATGCGGTTTTTTTTTGAAAACAATTGAAGGTTACTGAATAGGAATTTGTATTATAATAAGTTTGTTTTCTTTTTGTTTTATAGTTATGGAGATATAGCCCATTATAGTTTGATAGCTGTCATCTGAAATGAAGGTCTTGATGAGATCTATCACTTTTGTAATGAAACTACTAGGCTACGATCTATAGTTACGGAGATATAGCCTTCTATAGTTTGACAACTGTCATCTAAAATGAAGATCTTGATAAAATTTATAATAACGACATTTATTTGGTTTTTGACACATTTGTTTTTTTAACTATATCCAACGATAAATTTGCAAAATAAAATGCCACGGAAAATTGTAGTTAATAAGATTAATTTGTTTTGTTTTTTGAAAGGAATATCTAGTTGATAGTTTTAATAAATAGTGCGACACTCTTTCCTAGTAAACATGTATAAATGGATTCTGTGAAATGTGTTTTTTTTTTTAAATTTTACAGACTTAAATTAAATTTCAATTCATGTAAGTAAGTAAACCCAAACACAAATCTTGTCTTGGTTGCAAAATATATGTTCGTAATTTTCTCGTCCTCTATTTTTTTATGACTAGATAGATACAATAGGAAACTTGGTTTTATTTAGCTTTAAGAATTTTACATGTTTGATTGACACATGACAGAACGTACATAGAAAAGAATACTTCTTAATTCTATGACAATCACCCCCCTTTTAATTATTCCACCAAATAGTCTCGAAGATAAGCAGGGGATCTCCTTATTCTCGGTGTCCTGCGAAGACCTTCTTCAGTTGCTTGCGACGACTCAGCATTATCTGTACTATTATTTTCAGCATCATCATCGGAGACATTTTGAATCTCTGTATCGACTTGAAATGATGGGCATGGAGCTAAACGGTGGTTTGACACGGTAGTTTCTCGCCCGTCCTGCATTTTAACATAGGAATAAGAGGGATTTGATTCTAAAAGCTCCACTTCTTCTACTACGGGGTGTTACGGCCAACCCTATCACCGGAGGAGGCAGGACGCGGAACCAGAAGAACCGGTCCGGCGGCGACACCGCTCCGAACCAACGCGCGATGCATTACCAGTGTACAACTAGCCGCGCTTGAGGCTACTCATACTGAATCTACAATATACCTATGTACATAGCAATTCAACTACTATATAAAATACAACGTTTATCATCATTCAACATCTTTTATTTATGGAGCAAGTGGCTTCATAAAGTGGCGACCGTGACAGGACCAGGACTCGAGCATATCACGCAAAAACAGCACGTAGTCAGCGTGCACAGCATCGGACAGCAAGGCCGTGCGCAAGGACAGCGCGCGACAGCACGTGGCAACGTGGCAGTGAGGCAGGACTCCAGGGCTTCTGATCGGGCTTTTTCGTCGCCAACACTATTGGGAGGCCAAACCCGAAGGAAGTAACCTTTTTCCCCTTACTCAGCCCTTTCTTATCTAAGTACCTAAATCTGTGAATTAGTAGTTGACTGTTTTTAGCGTCAGGTGTTTTTGTTATAATCGATTATAACAACAGTTATAAATTTTTACAAAGTGACTTAGAAGCGGAGCTAAGAAAGTGATCAAATATTATATTAACAATTTATTCTAGTGCACGTCAACGAGATTGCAAACAAATTGCTACGTAACCGTGAGTACCTACAACGCTTGCTTACAGAAAAAACGAGATTCCCTTCTCATTACATTTTTTACATGTACACTCCATCATTTCTTTGGACCAATCTTCGGTCATACATAATATAAGTCATACATAAACTTAAAACTATTAAGTAACGCTCGTTAAGCTCGATATTGCCAGAAATAGCGTTGAATTGTAAACATAACCATTAGCGTCTTCTAACTTTGCTACTTTAGCTACTTTTGCCAAACATATACTACCTTTGCTATTTTAATTCCCTATTATATTGCATGGTTAAAAAACATACACTGCTTACCATTGCATTCTCAACATACGTTAGTCATATTTATTCTACGATAGGTAGGTATTATTTGTTTGTAGTATTTTCGTGCACTAAGACGTTGCAAACAAATGCCAGGTTTTTCGAGACCGCGGTACGTGGACGAGACGTATCGCTAAGACGCATTAGAACGCAGCGCAGTGACTCAGCCTGCACTGAGCACAAGCGGTTTGTTTGATACCTTCATTAGCAGCGCGCACAACGCAGTAATTTGCACAGCATCGAGAAACATCAACTACATTGAAACAAAAAGGTCGGTGATTTATTAATACTTACTGTGCAGATAAATCATTTTCATATAGGTATTTTTACAATACTTGCGTACTTTGTTATTCGCACCGATAGTTACCTTATTGGTTTATATCATGTCTGAAGTGGATTTATTAAGAAAATTAATTAAACAGCGGTCTAATATCCGCGGCCGGATAACTATATTTCAAAATTATTTGCAACCTCTGTTAGATATTGACAGAAAGGAATTAAATAGATTACAAATTAAAGAATTATCTTCGAGATTAAGTAAATTTGAAACATTGTTATCTACATTTGACGGCATACAGTCTCAGATAGAAGAATTAGACGACGAAATGGATAGCCAAATGAAAGAGAGAAGCCTTATTGAAAGTCAGTTCTATAAGTTGATAGCAAATGCTCAGCATCTTCTTGAAATTACTAGCGAACCAGCTGACGATAGGAATTCTCTCGCGCCATCTTCTCATGATAGATATAATACAACTAATATTAAACTACCTACTATTCATCTTAAGACATTTTCCGGTGATCATAGTAAATGGCTAGAATTTCGCGATAATTATCAGTCGCTTATACACGATAACAATCAAATCGATGACATAAACAAGTTCCATTATTTAAAATCGTGTTTAGAGGGTTCCGCCGCTATTGCAATTAAATCTATTAAAGTTTCTTCGGAGAATTATGTCATCGCTTGGGATTTACTCTGCGAGAGATACAACTCCAAAAGAATTTTAGTTAAACATCACTTAAAATCCTTGTTTTCTATGGAACCATTGTCACGAGAATCCGTTCAAGGTTTAAGGGTTTTAATTGACACAATACACAAAGACTTGCGTGCTTTAGAATACCTTGGTGAGCCAACGTCTCACTGGGACACGCTAATTATTTATATGTTGTCTTCAAAATTAGACAGTGCTACTTCTAATAAATGGGAAGAATATAGAAACAAATTTAAAGACTCGCCTTCACTACAAGATTTTACTAAGTTTCTTAACGACCGTGCCGAAATACTGGAAACTATTAATTCAAATAAAAATGAAAAAAAATGAAAAACGTTATAGCTTTAGACTACAATCATTTAATTCTGTTTCACACGAATCTAAGGCAATAAAATGTGTTGCCTGCTTTAAAGAGCATAAATTATATCAGTGTGACAAATTTAAGGCAATGAGTATTGAGAATCGGTATAAAATACTTAACCATAACAAGTTATGTCACAATTGTTTTAATAGTGGTCATCGTCCACCTCAATGCCGTTTAGGCACTTGTAGAATCTGCACTAGAAAACACAAACAATCAAATGATATTCAAAATAATTCCAATTCTACAGCAAATAAAATAGGGATTACGGAAAATTTACCTGACAAAGGGAGTCTTCCAACCCATTCTTCTGACGGGAATACTTCTCATTCTATTTCTATGTCAGCTGTGTCTTCTTCTCAAGTTCTTCTGTCAACAACACGGGTAGAAGTAGTTACTTGCGACCATAAAAGGGTTACCTTAAGGGCTCTTCTTGACAACGGTAGTCAATCATCTTTTTTGACGGAAGCTGCAAGGAAAAAACTTAATATAAAAGATGAATCTTCTATATCACCACGCCGCATCAGTGGTCTAAATAATACAAATTTTAACATAACCGAACGATACAATCTAAAGTTAAAATCGTTACAATCAAGTTTTCAATTCGATGTTACATGTTGGCTGGTTCCGACAATTACCGACCAGCTGCCAAATACTCAAGTAGCTCTTGTTTCTTTAAAGATACCTTCGGATATAGCACTAGCTGATCCAGAGTTTCACCATCCTGCAGAAATAGACTTACTTCTTGGTGCAGATATTTTTTGGGATATTATCAAACAAGATCAAATAAAATTAGGGCGAAACAAACCCGTCTTATGCGATTCTCTGATTGTTTGGTGTCTGGTCGCACCGGGGGGAGCTTGCACAACCCTCGCGAAAATAATAAGTGCAATTTTTCACAAGAAGTAAGGGATCAATTACGCAAATTTTGGGAACTGGAAGAGTTGCCAACTTCTAATATTTCCTTTTTAGAAAATAACGTTTGCGAAACCAATTTTCTCAAAACTACTAAGCGCGACAATGATGGTCGTTTTATTGTTGAAATGCCATTAAAAGATTCTCTAGACTGTTTAGGGGAATCTTACGAAAGAGCTGAAAAAATATTCATTAACAACGAAAAAAGATTAGAAATAAATCAAAATCTTAAAAAAATGTACTCAGATTTCCTCCACGAATATGAGGGTTTAGGCCACTCAACCGAAATCGAAAGGCCGGTGGTTGGTTACTATATGCCGCATCATGCAGTTATTCGAGAAAAAAGTGAAACATCAAAAATCCGAGTAGTTTTTAACGCTTCATCTCCAACAACCTCGGGAATGTCTCTAAACGACATTCAACATATTGGTCCTTGTATACAGGATGATCTTTTTTCAATTCTTCTTCGATTCCGTCAGTATCGGTATGCCATAACTGCGGACACCGAGAAAATGTATCGGCAAATTTTAATTAAAGAAAATCAAAAAAAATTGCAGCTTATATTATGGAGAGATAATAATAGCCTTCCTATAAAAACTTACCAATTAAATACAGTTACTTACGGTACAGCTTCAGCCCCGTTCCTTAGTACCCGATGTCTCTTACAGTTGTCAAAGGAATGTCCCGATAAAGTAATTTCTAAAATTATAAAACATGATTTTTATATGGATGATCTTTTAACAGGTTGTGATAATTTAGCTGATTTAAACCACATCTATACCTCAGTAACAAAGCAATTACATTCAGCAGGATTTGTATTGAGAAAGTACCGTACTAATGCTCCAATTTTGGTGGAATCTGATCAGTCGCTATCGCCAAAAAGTATAGAGTTAAGTGCTGAAGCAAATGTTCTTGGTCTTATTTGGCATCCTTCTGATGATATTTTTAAATATTCTATTAATATTGAAAATGGGGAAATAGTCACAAAACGTACAATTTTATCAAGGTCTACTAGATTATTTGATCCCTTAGGTTTGTTAAGTCTTTGTTCTATAACACCAAAAATAATTTTACAAAAGCTTTGGGTTTCGGGGTTAACATGGGATGAACCTGTACCTTCAGATATAAAAAATGAATGGATAAAGTTTGTAAATGGCATGAAAAAATTAGATAATTTCTCAATTCCAAGATTTGCTCTAAGTGAAGAGCCAATTCATATAGAGTTACATTCTTTCTCGGACGCTTCCCAGGAAGCTTATGCTGCTTGTGTATATGTTCGGTCAACAGACCGTTCTGGACAAGTGACAGTTAAGCTTTTATGTGCAAAAACTAAAGTTTCGCCACTGAAACCAGTGACGATACCAAGGCTAGAACTTTGCGGTGCTCTTTTGTCCGCACGGTTGACAGCAAAAATTAATTCGTTACTGCGTTGTCAAATTAATAATGTTTTTCAATGGACCGATTCTACAGTAGTATTAGGATGGATATCAACTTCTCCTCGGGACTTAAAGTCTTTTGTGGCTAATAGAGTAGCGGAAATTCAGGAGTAAGTACCTGAAAGCACTTGGAGGCATGTTCCAGGGCTTCAGAACCCGGCAGATATGGCATCCAGGGGTGTTAATCCGCAAAATGTCGAGTTGGCAATGATGTGGTGGCAGGGTCCTTCCTTTTTAGCTAATGACCCGTCTATGTGGCCCACATCGCAAAAAAAGTTAGTTGACTTACCTGAAATAAAAACAAAGTTAAATCAATCAAATTTAGTAAACAATGAAAATGTAATACAAACAATTAAAACACATGTTAATTTCTCAAATAATTTAAATTTGATTGACTTCGCTAAATTTTCTAAACTTAAAAAAATTCAAAGAATTGTTGCGTATATTAAAAGATTTGTACATAATATAAAAAATCCAATGTCCAAACTTACCAGTTCCTTAAGTGTAGATGAGCTTCAATCTTCCTTAGATTATTTACTAAAACAATCACAGCACGAATCGTTTCATAATGACATACAACAATTAAAAAAGGATAAAGGTCTTCACAGTAAATCGTCTTTAATCTCTTTAAACCCGTTTATTGATGAACAGGGAATATTACGTGTTGGTCGTTGGGTCGCATCCAACAATCCCCTGAAAGCTATGAGAAAAAGCATCCTGCTTTATTACACCCAAGTCATGCTTTCACAAAGTTATTATTATTTGATGAACATATCAAACTTTTGCATTGTGGTCCTCAATCTCTACTTCATTCTATTCGGCAACGATTTTGGCCCATCAGGGGCAGAGTACTAGCGAGAAGTACTGTAAATGGTTGTATTAAATGTAGGCGTATAACCTCGAAACCTATCAACCCAATAATGGGCACTTTGCCTATGCAGAGAGTAACGCCAAACTTCCCATTTATTACTAGTGGCGCCGATTTTGCAGGACCATTTTATATCACTGATCGTAAGGGTCGGGGATGCAAAATTAGTAAATGCTATTTATGCTTGTTCGTCTGTTTCGTTACAAAATCTCTACATCTCGAATTATCATCTGATTTAACAACAGAAAGCTTTGTTTTATGTTTAAGAAGGTTTATCTCTCGCCGAGGAAAACCTTATGAGATTTTTTGTGATAATGGAAGTAATTTTGTCGGTGCAAATAACGAAATACGCAAGTTTTTAAAAGAAAATGACCAAAATATTGCCGAGTTTGCCTCTAATGAGGGTATCAAATTTACATTTTCACCTGCTTATTCACCTAACTTTGGTGGTCTGTGGGAATCTGGAGTTAAAAGCGCAAAGTATCACTTAAAACGTATTTTAGGGACTACTCACCTGACGTTCGAGGAACTGTCAACTCTATTTTCACAGATTGAATCTATCCTGAATTCCCGTCCCTTGACTCCTCTTTCCTCGGACCCACATCACTACGATGTACTTACTCCTGGACACTTCCTGATTGGACGGCCTTTGACGACAATACCTTCTCCGCCGTTACTAGAAGAGAAACCTACTAGGTTAAACAGATATAAACGCCTAGAACAATATCGACAGCACTTCTGGAGACGTTGGAGCAAGGAATACCTTTGTGAGCTACAGCAACGGAAAAAGTGGCAATCCAGCCAAGGTCAACTTAATGTCAACGACATGGTTATATTAAAGGAAGATCATCTGCCACCACTTCAATGGCGCATTGGACGTATTCATCACCTATATCCAGGACCTGATGGAATATCCAGGGTAGCTGATATACGCACATCAAAGGGCATCTTTCGTAGAGCCCTTAACAAGATTTGTCCCCTACTGTCAACCAAAGAATCCCCCCCTCTAAACTCTAATTAATACTTTCAAGTGTGAGCACTTCCTTTTCTTCTTCCAACATCTATCAATTGAGGAACATCCATTTCGTCTGATCTTTTCTTTGTTCTCTTCCACTTACTTCTTGCTGAGAAAATGATTCTCAAATCCTAAGGAATTTGAGAGGGGGGAGAATGTTACGGCCAACCCTATCACCGGAGGAGGCAGGATGCGGAACCAGAAGAACCGGTCCGGCGGCGACACCGCTCCGAACCAACGCGCGATGCATTACCAGTGTACAACTAGCCGCGCTTGAGGCTACTCATACTGAATCTACAATATACCTATGTACATAGCAATTCAACTACTATATAAAATACAACGTTTATCATCATTCAACATCTTTTATTTACGGAGCAAGTGGCTTCACGGGGTCATATTTAGAAATTCTAACATTCTTTTTCATCAATACCGGTCCTGACGTCATAAGCCAAGAAGGTAAAGATTCGCCATTCACAGAACGTCTAGTATGTCTAAACATTCTTTCGTGAGGAGTTTCATTAGTTGTTGTACATAATAGTGAACGTATAGCATGCAGCGACATAGGTAGGACTTACTCCCAATGACCTACTTGTAAATCTTTGGAACGAAGACACAGCTGAATGGTCTTCCACAGTGTTCCATTTAATCGCTCAACTTGCCCATTTCCTTGTGGATTGTAAGGTGTAGTTCTGCTACATGCTACTCCAACGGATGTTAAAAAATTCTTTAATTCCTCAGACATGAACGAAGAACCTCTGTCAGAATGGATGTACAGGGAATCCCAAATACTGAAAAAAGATCTCTCAAACATTTTATAACAGTATTTGCTGACAAATCCTTACAGGGATAAGCATAAGGAAATCTTGAATACTCGTCAATAATAGTTAACAAATATTTGTTCTGAGTATGAGATGGGACAGGCCCTTTGAAGTCAATGTTTAATCGTTCGAAAGGCGCCATAGCCTTTATGAGTTGACCAGTGGTTTTAAAGAAGCGAGGTTTTATTGCTGCACACACTGGGCAAGAAGCTGTGACTAATCGAATGTCGTTAATTGAATAAGGCAGATTCTTAGACCGAACCCAATGATACATTCTCGTTATACCTGGATGACAAAGAGAATTGTGTAAAGTGTAAAGTTTATCAGTATTTATATTAGCACATACACGTGAAAGGGCGTCAGCTGCTATGTTTTCTTTTCCACTACGATAAATAATATCATATTTATAGCAGGAGAGCTCCAAACGCCATCTTTCTATCTTGTCATTTTTTATTTTGCTAGAATGGCTTTGATTAAACATAAACGATACTGATTGCTGATCAGTTAATAGTACAAAATGTCTCCCTAAAAGATAATGACGCCATTTCCGTATTGACTCAACAATTGCGCTTGCTTCTTTTTCAATCGATGAATGCCTACGCTCGTAATTTGATAGAGTTCTTGAAAAAAATGCTACTGGGCGTCCATTTTGTGAAAGTGTAGCCGCAATAGCGAAATCTGAAGCATCAGTTTCAACGGTGAATATTTCATATTCGTCAATAGCTGTTAGAGCTGATTTGGAAATCTCTAATTTTAATATAGGAAAGTTCGTAACATTTGTTAATGGGCTTATTTTCTCTGAAAAATTACGAATCCATTTTGAGTAGTGAGCAAATAAGCCTAAAGCTCTTTTGAGTGATGCTTTATCTTTTGGAATTGGAAGATCTATTAACGGTTTCAATCGATCTTCATCTGGCTTAATTACATTGTTGTGAATTGTGTAACCTAACAGCTTTATCTTGTCGGTTTTAAATACGCATTTACTCTCATTCAAAGTAAGGTTATACTTCTTAACAGCGTCCATAAATGAATTGAGATTCAGATCATGATCAAAAATATCTTTTCCGCAGATAGTGACGACATCTAAATATGAAAACGTTCCCTTTAATTTTTCCGTTTTTATGATAAAATTTAGTGTTTGTTAAAAAGCAGCAACTCCATTTGTCACTCCAAACGGTATTCTAGTAAATTGATAAAGATTACCGCAAGCTTTAAAAGCAGTAAATATTTTTTCACTATTTAGGATCGGCACTTGGTGATAAGCACTTTTGAGGTCAATTTGACTAAAAAGGCTGTATTTAGTCACTTGTGAAACAATAGTCTCCATATTAGGTAAAGGGAAAGCATCCAGTTGTGTAAATTTATTGATTGTTAAAGAGTAGTCAATAACTAACCGCTTGCGATGTGTTGTACCACCTGTTATCAGCACTTGTGCTCGCCATGGAGATGTGCTAGGTTCGATTACTCCGTCGTCTAACATCTTAGATACTTCTTGTTCAATAAATTGTTTGTCTTCATTACTATAGCGTCTGGATTTCATAGCTATAGGTTTAATGTTCGGTGATAAATTGGTAAACAAAGATGCTGGTGGTACAGAAGCCTTCATAACGTTGCATATACGCAGTGGTTCTTTGTCACCTCCGAATTGAAACTCTAGAGAACTATGTGTCTTTAATATATCATGTCCAATTATAACGTCTGCACACAGATTGCTGACAATCAAAAGCGGACGTTGCTTATAAGTATGTTTATTCAAAGTTAAGGTAACAAAACAGATTCCTTCAACAAATGAAATATGGCTCAACGATGCCAAAGTAATAGTCTGTCTACATGGCTTCTTTTCCAGATTCATAGTGTGAGCAAACCTTTTGTTAATAAAGCTCACAGAACTACCAGTATCAATTAATGCATCGGCTCGTATATTATTAATAAATGCAGGTACAGTAGCCTTATGTAAACTAGATGATGAAGCAGCTGATATGGCAGATAGTTCAGCAGATTCTAAATTTATGGCATTGGCAGCTTTTGCGCTCCGGCATACATTAGCAAGATGTCCTCTTTTAGAGCACAGTTGGCACGTGACATTTAAAGCAGGGCATTTAACTCTTTGATGTATATTGCCACCACAAAAAAAACACTTTTTTTTCTGTGTATTTGCTGCTGATAAATAAGGTAATTTTCTCGAAGTTGATGGAGAGCACTGTTCAACAATTAGTTGGTTAGCAGATGACGCATTGAGATAAGTCGATTGACTACTATTTGCATAAACATTCGAACTATTTTCAGCCATTTCAAGAGTATTCGCCTGGTTAATAGCTTCATCTAGATTTAATTCAAAATTTTCCAATAATCTTTGGCGAATCTTATGTGATAAAATTCCAGCAATGAATGCGTCTCGAATGAATTCGCTCTTATGTTGCTCTGCTGTGACACTTTGGAATTCGCAGTCAGGTGCTAGTAGCTTTAGCGCACGGACATAATCATCAATTGACTCCTCTGATTTTTGTTTTCTATTAGAAAGAAGAATTAGACGTGCATATATTACGTTTTTGGGTTTAATATATATTTTATCAAGCAGAGCGATGGCTGAAGTATAATCGTTGCATTCTTTAATGTATGTGAATACTTTAGAGGATAGGTGATTCACTAACAAATGGTGCTTTGTTGAATCAGAAATCGTATCAGTAACTTGTTGAGATAGAAAGTTAGAAAATGTAAATCGCCAATGCACCCACCTTGAATTTGCTTCCGGTAGTGTAGGGTCGATATCAAATCGTTCTGGCCGTAGGTACTGAGATAATACATTACTTATTTTTGGCACCGTAATCTTTTCTTCTGACATAATTTAAAGCTAAATAAATTGTTACATAAATAAGACAAAACCAATAGGAAACTTGGTTTTATTTAGCTTTAAGAATTTTACATGTTTGATTGACACATGACAGAACGTACATAGAAAAGAATACTTCTCAATTCTATGACAGGCCTTTCCTTTAAATATATTTTGTTTAAATTATTAACGAACCGGACTGTTGCTACTAAAAAGGTATCAATAGTTCGGTACTTTGTCACAACCGAACTATTGCAACTCAAAAGTTTCAGTAGTTCGGTCAACCGGACTAACAACCGGAGTACTGCTACAAGACGGTGACCTGAGGTTTATTCCTTAAAGCGAGCGGGGTATTGTAGCATAGAACCTTGTAGAGGTATGTGCCAACCTTTTTTACTTTTTTAATTTCCACTTACATTTTGACCTAATTGTCAAATTTAAAATGATTTGGCGTCAGAATTTTGTATTGGAAACAGTAATTGATTAAATATATATAGTTTCAGGTCCTTTTCTGTCAACCTTTTGGCTCTAGACAACTAATTAAATTATTCGTGTAATGAAGTGTTGTTCATTTAATTAAGAAAGTAGCATCCGAACCTACCGCAAGCCTACCCTACTGCGACAAACTATCACTAAAAAGTATAAAATTAAAAATTTTTTTTTTTTTTAAAAAAACTCGCTTTTCTTTAAACATAAGAATCATATAAAAATTCATTCCAACAGAAAATTGTAGTAAGAAGTAAAAATAAATATAATTTTTTTTTATATCCACGTACGACTGCAAGAAAAGCAAGTCGTGCGCACTTACGTACAATCACTTGATACACTCTCAATTAATATCCACTCTCGTCTTTTGCTGATTGGCTGCTCATTTTCATATTAATATGAGGCTTCAAAATCTGTTTTTCGAATTTTAGCACAAATTTTACCTTTAATACATTTTTTATTTTTCTACTACGTCAGTGGTGTTTTGCATAGTATAAAAAATCAATTTTCATTTATATCCAGAAATGTATGTGTGAGAACCAAAAAACACATTTGCTTAATAATCGAAAAGTCACGCTCCGACGATGGCTCCACAGAAGCCGTGAAATTTTAAGGAACTAGCAAATTTGAGTTTTGATAAAACTAGTTGCGTAGTTTTTTGAACGTTCATTTTCCGCGTGCATGTCGAAGGTGCAACGTCACTGTTGCTGTCCGTCCGTAACAGACCTTCTCAAAGAAAGCATTATTTCGCCGGCTAAAAGCGGACAATAAGCGACTCCGTGGTCAACTCAAAACACTTCACGAGGAGGTGGTGGGTATCCGCCGTGCGTCCTCGGAGCGCGAGAAGCCCCACACTAAGCCATATCTGACTGAACCTGCAATTCACACCGATTATAACAGTGTCACTCGTAAAGCGTTCTTAAAGATAATGGGGGCCTCCAAAATGAGCTCTTAAAGCAAATCGGTGGCATGGTGTCGGCCCGGATTGAGTGTCTCGAGGTGGATAGACGACTTTTGCCGTCCCAAATTCGTCGGCCACCTCTGGCCGCAGACGCGAGGCGGGCCAGAATTTCGGATCCTGCTTCCGCTGATGTCGCTGTATCAACATTGATGGCACCGGCTAACCTACAAAAGGTCAAGCCTGTACAAAAAAGGTGGCTACTACCAAAGCCAAGAAGGCTGCCACTCACCCTGCCCCAAAGGGCAAATCAGTGGAGCCGGCGGCGGACCTGTCCCGCCCCCAAGTAAAGACACACCCAGCAGAAGCAGCCACCTCACCTTCTGTGGACAGCGCTTTAATATCGGAGGGCTGGACTGCAGTAGGGAAGAAAAAGAAAAAGCAAAGCCAGAAACCGGGACCGCCATCAAAAGCAACACCACCCAAAAGGAAGCAGAGGCCGGTACCAACAACAAAGGCACCCGAGACACCCAAGAGCCAAGCGGTGGTCTTGGAACTGACGTCAGCTTCATCACCAGGGCGCGGAGGTATGGATGCACTTCATGATATAAGAGTGCCTCCTCTATACACTCATGGGGGAGGCTGTTTAACGCGTTGCGGATGTCCAACGACACCGCAATGGCAGTCTCCTTCTTTTTGGTGGCCCTCTCGGCCCATTCTTTGAGGCGGGCATCCACCATAGATCGACCGGTGCGAAACCCCTACTGACAATCGGCCAGTCCCGGTCCCACGTCTTCTAGATGCCCGACGATCCAGAAAGTGAGGATTTTTTCCAAGCATTTTCCAGCCTCGTCGAGCAACACTAGTGGCCAATATGCCGACGGTTGGTTAGCGGAGCGGCCCTCCTTTGTGAGAAGGCAGAGTTTTACCGCCTTCCACCCTTTCGACCCGCCTTCCCGTAGCGTTGGATTTATTGAGCAACGCCCGGAACTGCTCCTCCAGCAGTCCCAGAGCCAGAGACAGAACCTTGGCTGTGACCCCACCTTGCCCCGGTGCTTTAGTTTTGCACCGAAGCCGAGCACAGCGCCGAACTCACCATCCATCACTGGAGGTCCTTCGTCCCACCTCAACTGGACTGTGTCAAAATTAAATGTAATTTAAATCAAAAGCACTAAGGAGTATTGATATTAACTTTGAAGCAAATTACCGCGAAAATAACTCCCTACGCTTTTTTAACCCTGTAAGAGAATGAATTTCAATAAAATACGAAACACGTCTTCCATCAATTCCGTTCAAAAATGTTTATGCAAAATTTGAAGTAGATTGGATCAAGGAATCATGTTGTCCCATACAAACTTTGCCCCCCTTGTTCACCCCCTTAGGGGTAGAATTGTTGAAAATCCTTTCTTATCGGATGCCTACGTTATACAAAGAACTCACCCTCCAAGTTTTGTGGTCTCTATGATCAGCGGTCTAGGTTGTGCGTTGATCCGTCAGTCATTCAGGACAAAGCATTTTATATGTGTAGAAGATTGTAATACGAACATCCTAGTTTTTTTGTCACTCATATTCACCCTATCAATATTGATTGTTTACAAAATTTATTTTAGAAATGCCCCAAACGCCTACAAGTAAATAACGCGCATGCGCACCTACTTATTTTGTGACCTTATTTTCTGAGCCTCGGCTTGGGTTGTCGCTCTTGGGGTCGTCCCTTCGACCAACGTGAGCCTCAAACCCGAAGGTGAGTCAGCGCCAGGAGGGGAGTTCCCCGTTACGCGGTTGCGGTTGCGATTGTGATTGAGTGGGGTCGAGAAGCGCCCCAGCACTCTTTGATACCTCGAGTATCCGTTCGTACGTCGACGAACTCGGGGATGTCGGCGTCGTGTTAGGAAGGCCCTATTAGGGAAGGTCGTTGAGACAAATCTCGCTATCCGGATAGCGGGATCGTCGTCTGGAGCCGATGCCGCCTAACAATAGTTCTTCGACAGTGCCGAGGGAGGTCGGTCGGGGGGATGATACGTCGTGGATTGCATAATTAACCGATTCGGGTAATTCTGTGTACGCTCGTAAAAGCGGACTGCCAGGTCTTTAAGATATTGGGGAGTCGTGGGGAGCTTAAAGTCCCTGTGTAGGTCCGCATTCTTGACGTACCAGGAGACTCCGGAGGCCGTACTGAGGAAGCGGTTTACAGTTTATAAATTAAACCGTTGTGCCGGACTTCATCGAAGAAGACAGCGTTCGTGTGACGGGGCTTACCTAATACTGGTAGGAAGCCAGTTAGAATGTGTTCCGTGATACGGAGGACTTGGTGGATGCAGGAGTGTTTGTCGCGGAAGCCGAACTGCTCGTCGATTAAGATGCCTCTGAAGACTATAGCGTTCCGTAGGTGAGCAAGAAGACGTTCGTAAATTTTACTATATGTACAATACTATTCTGAACACAATTTCTACAGAGTATAATAAAATTTTTACTGCAAAAAGAAACTTATTTCCAGTCGCTTTAGTTTTAGTAAACGGTAAAAAAATCACGTTTGTTTTAGGGGAGCCCCCCTTAAATATTTGTTTTATTTTAATTTAATTATTTGTTTTTAAAGTGACTTTATAACTTAATATTCTGTGAATATTTTAAACGTCTACCTGTTGCCGCTATCAATATCGAGTAAAATCTAACAAAACTATCACGTTTGTTGTATGGGAGCCCCCTTAAATATTTATTTTATTCTTTTTTTTATTTTAGGTTTCCGTTCACAAAGGGTAATCAGCGAAAACCTATTACTAAGACACCGCTACCCGTCCGTCCGTCCGTATGTCACCAGGCTGTTTCTCATGAACCGTGATAGTTAGACAGTTGAAATTTTCACATAAGATGTATTTCTGTTGCCGCTATAACAATAAATAATAAAAAACAGAATAAAATAAATATTTAAGGGGTATCCCTTGCTCGATTTTACTCGATATTGATAGCGGCAACAGGTAGACGCTTGTAATATTCACAGAATATTAAGTTATATAGTCACTTTAAAAATAAATAATTAAATTAAAATAAAACAGATATTTAAGGGGGGCTCCCATATAACAAACATGATTGTTTTAATAAATCGTACGGCATCCTTCGTGCGTGAGTCCAACTCTCACTTGGCCGATTCTTTTAATAGTTGTGTTGATAGTGGTGTGTTTCCTGATGAGATGAAACTTAGCAAAGTTATACCTCTTTTTAAATCAGGTAGTTTTACAGATCCTCACAATTTTCGGCCTATTTCAATACAACCTGTACTCAGTAAAGCTTTTGAAAAAATCATACTTTGTCAAATGTTAATCCGTTTCTGTAGTAAACAGTTTGGTTTAAGGAAAGGCCGTTCCACAACCGATGCAGGAGTGGCACTATTTAAACGGATATGTTATGATGAATTAAATAATGCCATTTCAAAAATTGTAAATTGTTAAAATTTTAACGCTAATTATTTGTTACTTAATGAGAAAAAAAACAAATGTGTTAAATTTACATTACCAAATGTTAGTTAGATACAAACATGTATTGATATTAATGGCGAGCAATTAGAACTTGTTAATTCAATAGTCTTTCTTAGCATAACGCTGGACTCCAAACTTCAATGGGGTCCTCTACCAAAAGGTTCATACCTTGCCAAAAAATTTAGCTCTGCTGTGTATACGATCAGGAAAATGAGACAATTGACCGATGCCGAAACTGCAAAAATAGTATATTTTAGTTATTTCCATAGTTAAATGACATATGGTATTATAGCGACATCGCTGTACAAGCAATTGTGCTGACATAGCAATGAGTCCCACACCTCACTAAGACCGCTAGCTCGTGACGCCAGTCACCGTCGCGCATCCGTACTGGATACTAGCCATATTTGTAACCTCACTCTCCGTTTTGCCTATAGTAAAATAAATCCAAATGTCTTAAGTGAACCTTTTCATTTTATTGCCTTCGCCAAGTCACGCCACCATAGCTGCACTACATAAGTATTCATCAATACCATAACCAAAGTAGCTAAATTGTTGACCCAAACTTTGGAACAAAATAGGGGCAACCTCGAAGTCAGAAGAAATAATCGTCGGAAAATTTTAAGTGGCTTGGCGAAAAGTGAAACTTTCCTACGGACAGCGCACACAGCGGTGCACTCAATATTAGGACTAGTACCCAGGATCCCAAACTTTATACATATTACCAAATATTTTTATTTTACAATTTTTCTTCTTTCTTCTTTTTCTTCACGCCTATTGCTTGTACTACTCAGTAACTCCTTGGAAATTTTCGTTCGTTTATCTCACCGACGGGAGTTTTACCACGCGAAGTGAAGTAACTAGACAAGCCAAGAAAACTCAAAAATGGACATGACACGGATATCAGTAACGCCTGCAAGCATACCCAGCAGCGCCACGCCAGATACCACTGCAATCTGGACAGAGTAAAAAAGATTCAGCGCAATACTAAAATATCTTGAGCAGTACATCAGGTTAAGGTCAGGCTTCGGAGGAAGACAGCAACTCAGGTGACAAGATTGGCAACAGAGAAGAGAAGGCACCCGTTCGAGGGACCGAGAGCAGCAAAACCGCAACGGCCTGTGTTTTATACACCACAGGTACAGCGCTGACGCACGCTATTGCCGCCAGCCGTGCAACTGGAATAACCAGCAGCCGCAGCAGAGGCGCGTATGCAGCTCCCGGAAAACTAGTAGCCATGCAGTCCACGGCGGATGACTGCACGTCCCCGAATAACAGTCGAGACATGGAGTCAGGACTGAGGTACCTTGTCTACACTGGGTCGTGTATCTCAGTCTTGCACATAAGGAACAGGTTAGTGTGCAACGACATAAGGCCCACCCTGTACAAACTTTACGCTGCCAACGGCAGTGAAATAAAAACTTATGGTACGAAATAAATCTTTAAATTTAAATCGCCGCCGACCATTCCTTTGGAATTTTGTCATCGTGGATGTAAAGCAGCCCATCCTTGCGGCTGACTTCCTCAGTAAACATAGTGTGCGGACAGACCCTTCAAAATCTGTGGCACAAGGTTTTGTCCGTAACAAGAAGTTTCTTCTGAGGCGCTTGAGATATAAGGAAAACGCGTATCTGTACACAACAGACCGAGTTTTTATTTTACTTATTTCTAACTTACATTCTAACACATATGTACAAAAATTTTACTTCTTAGCTTTCATAGCTAGTAACTTGTTGCTGTATCTTGAATGACTGAACTCAAATAAAATTTTGTTCCATTTTTATATAAAAAATAAAAACCCCATCAGAGGGAGAGGTTGTTCCATGGAACTTTTAACCACCGTTTTGCGCCGTAACTATAATACCTATCGCAACGGTACTTACACGGTCGTGAGGGGGAAGAAATTTTTGTTCTGGATATAGCTTTTTTTTTTTTATTATTACCACTAAGGTGGCAAACAAGCACACGGTCCGCCTGATGGTAAGCGGTCACCTCGGCCTATGGACGCTTGCAACACCAGAAGTATCACTCGCGCGTTGTCGACCCTTCAAAAATCCAATAACTTCTTTCTTGAAGAACCCCATACTGTAGTCCTTAGAGAAAACCTTGGCAGGGAGCTCATTCCACAACCCAAGCGTTCGCGGGAGGAAGTTTCTCTGAACCCGCACTGTACGCAACTAGTTTTTTGGACGCCATTTTCACCTTATCTTGTAAATGATCTCGGAACTGAACATCGCTGTAGATGTCGACACCAAAGATCCCAATGCTCTTGGCGAGCGACCGTGGCGATAGCCATGTTGACGATCACTGACCAGGTCGTGTTCTTCTAGGTATCTTAGAAGCTGTGTGTTGATCACACGCTCCATCACCTTGGAGAGGAGAGAGGTAATAGCGATAGGCCTGTAATTCGATGGATCTGATCTATCGCCCTTTTTGGGCACCGGGTGCACATTCGCGGTCTTCCATAAAGACGGAAATTGCCTAGTGTGGTAGGAAAGCGCGAAGAGGCGCGTGAGTGCAGGACATAACTCAGGAGCACACTTCTTAAGCACCACTGCTGGTATACCGTCTGGCCCACTGGACTTATGAACGTCTAAAGAAAGCAACGAAAGAGACTGCCCAATAGATCGGCTTTCTCTTTAGCACTATGGGCCAAGTCACCATCGGTCTTCCGCAGTAGTGGTAACGACGACTGGCAAAAGTTCCCTTCGGCAGCTTTGGCTAGCGACCAGAAAGCACGACTCCCAGAAGGATAGCTCGCAAGTCGCCCACCTATTTTGACTGCAAGAGTGTAAAGTTGCAGTCGGCCTATCCTTGTTTCACCCATAGCGTTATCCGTTTCCTATTCTTTTTTCCGTTTTTCCCCATACGAGTGAGAGAGAAAGTATGCGTGTCCTAAACTGACGATCTATTTTCCCTAATAACTTTCTTCTTATTGGTGTCATCCCTTTAATACGTTACATGTGTATTATGACTTATTTTACCTAACTTTTGACACTATTTTCATCTAAATACATTAAGATAAAAAATCCACTTTTTCGTGGGACGCGTTCAGAGCGACTCTACACCTATCGTGTACGTACGCGATTGCATTGCCTCAAAATGACCAATCATGACTGTTTATGACTCTTGATTTCTAACTGAAAACAAGATACTCTACTTGATTATTGAACTTGACAACACATTGTGCTTACTTCTTATAGTAAGTATTTCTCTACTGTAATACTTAATACGTTGGTTTAGACAAGAAACAAGAAGTCTTGCATCGAGAGATGCATTTTACCGATGTAGCGTGCGGTTTTAACACATAGATTATTAGTAGACTTAAGTAAGCGTAGGATAATTGATAGTGTCACAGACTTAAACACCCGCTGTCCGCTTGTAAGATGCGACACCGCATCGTTGAACACTATCTAAAAGCGTAACCCCTACCATGAGCTACTCACGCAATTCCCAGACATCACCAATCCGATGTTATTTGAGGAGATTCCGCCTCACGATGTTTTCCATCACATCGAACTGGCCTGCCATACTGGCCCACCAGTATTTACTCGCTCGAGGCCTCTTCCTCCCGATAGGTATAAAAAAGTAAAAGAGGAATTCAGAATCCTGCAAGAAATGGGAATTTGCGAACCAGCAACCAGCCAGTGGGCCAGCCCTCTACACGTTGTTCCCAAAAAAGACGGGGAACTTCGACCAAGTGGCGAATATCGCGCGCTTAACGCGCTAACTAAGCCGGACCGGTGTCCCATACCACGGTTACAAGATTTTACATCAGGTTGTTTGGGAAGAAAATTTTCACCAAAATTGATTCAAATAGGGCTTATCATAATATTAGGATCTTTCCGTCAGACATCGAAAAAACACATTACGACATTTATTCTTTTTCCCGCCTAAATTTTGGCATGAAAAACGCAAGCCAAACCTTTCTGCGGTTCATGAATGACACCGTGCTCCGGGACATTTAAGTACCAAACCAAAATAGAGAAATGACTTCCAGTGCCGATTTTCTGTTCTGCTATGTCGACGATATCCTAATTGCATCAGAAGACCACGCGTCTCACGAAAAATACTTTAAAACAATTTTCGAGAGACTAAATAAATTTGCTGTCACTATTAACTTAAACAAATGCGTTTTTGGCAAAGGTTCTGTAGAGTTTCTAGGCTACGACGTATCGCCCGTAGGCATCAAGCCCTGAGAATCAAATACTAAGGCTATTATCGATTTTCCAAAACCACAGAACGTAGAACAACTACGTCGCTTTTTAGGCATGACCAATTTTTGTAGAGCCCATATTCCCAAAGCAGCTAAAATTCAAGCTCAATAGGTACTTGCACAAATCCAAGAAACGAGACCGCACACCCATCGCATGGACGCCAGAGGCCGAGTCAGCATTCGCCGAGTGCAAAGTGCGATTGCAAAACGCTGCGACGCTAAGCTACCCCACACCGGATGCGAAGCTAGCGATTATGTCCGACGCATCAGGCACGTGTGTGGGGGCCGTGCTGAATATGGAGCAAAAAGGTAAGATTACACCGTTAGGCTATTTCTCAAAGCGGATGTCTAAAGCTCAACAAAAGTACAGCAAGTACGATAGGGAGTTGTTAGCCATATACTCAGCAGTGGAATACTTTAGGTATATGGTTGAAGATCGCGTTTTTACGATTTTTACCGACCACAAAAAACAAAAAATCAAAAATGGTTTATTTAGCTTAATCTTACAAATTTTATGTGGTTGGGGTCTCCTTTTAAGCATAAATAATACTTGTATTAGGAGACACCGCTCTTCCATAGCAAATACAAATTTTTAATGATTAAGATTCAAAATTTTGTTACACGAAAAATTAAATGATAAGATTAAAAATAATGATAAATTGATTTTGTGTGTGTGTGTGTGTGTGTGTGTGTGTGTGTGGTGTGTGTGTGAGAGAGAGAGGGGTGTGTGTTAGTGAGTGAGGGTGTGTGTGTGAATGATGATAATAATAGACTTAAAACTCAGAAATAGTGTCTAATCTCAAAATCATTGATAGGTATATATGAGTATTATACGTAGATTTTAACATGATAATGAAAGTAAAAAAAGGGATTACATTATTGCTTGTATAAGTTCCTCAATATAGCTTTTGTGTTTTAACCAATTTATTAACAATAGCTTACAGACTTTTTAACCTTAGGATATATATCAATTTGTTTATTTATTACATTATATAAATGTGAGGATTTCTTGACATATTGTCTACTAGCAAAAGTAGTGTTAGCTGGTACTATTGGAGCTACGGAATAATATCTTCTTTTGTTAGTCAGGGTGAAGTCATATCTATGAGACTTGTGCAGCTTTAAGATCATATGTAGAACATAAAGTTTTCTAACTGTAAGGAGACCACAAAGAGAGTATAAGCATTCTGTTGGAAATCTGTATGATTTAAAGTACATTACTTTTAACAGCGATCTCTGAGCTCTACCACAAACCGCTAATGTATGCTTTCCCCAAGAAGCCGAGTGATAAGGATACACTTCGCGCTGAGAACCATCTTCCAGCAGACAGCCTTTCCATGGTCGAAATAGACATCATCGACGTGTCGAACATCGATTTCCAAGAACTAGCCAAGGCACAAGGCCTTGATCTCGAGTTTCAAAAACTACTGAACTCAAAAACCTCTGCCAAGATCGAAAAGGTTTTCATCCCAGGCACCAACATTACTTTCAGGAGGTCAGCCTTTGACCTAATTCACAACCTGAGCCATCCAGGCATCCGCACTTCACGTAGGATGATGGCAGACAGATACTTCTTGCCTAAGATAAATGTAGATGTAGGAAACTTTGTTAAAACCTTTTTGGCACACTTTGCCAAAAGTCGAAAGTACACCGACACACTGTCTCAAAATTAGGTACTTTTCCGCCTTGTTTTGTTTTGAACATGTCCACTTGGACATAGTAGGGCGGGCCACTACCAACGTCACCGGACGGCTATCGGTATTGCGTCACAATGATCGATCGCGCCACGGGATGGCCTGGGGCTTTCCCCATTAAAGATATTTTCGCAAAAACGATTGCAAAAATTGTGTACGAAGGCTGAGTCACACGCTTTGGTTGCCCGGTTAAGATCACCACGGATCAACACAGTTTGAAAGTTTCCTTTTCAGAGAGCTTATGGCCTTCTTAGGGGTTGAAAGAATACGTACAACGAGCTATCACCCCCAAAAATTCAACAGTGGAAAGATTTACACAACGTCGTGGGTAGAACAGCTTCCTACTGTCCTATTCGGTCTAAGGTCAGTACCCAAAACTGACAACCAAGTAAGCTCTGCTGAAATGACAAACGGACAGACACTACGACTCCCAGGCGAATTTTATGACAATTTGAGTAACAACGTAGGAGACTCACACGAATTCTTGCTTAAATTACGCCAAACAATAGGGAATCTCAAACCCAAACACACGAGAAACACAGACTCAAGGACAATATTTATACATACAGACCTACATACATGTACACACGTTTTCCTCCGGACGGACTCAGTCAGAAGGTCACTACAAGCACCCTGCCGAGGTCTTTTCAGAGTTATACAAAGGAGAGAAAAAGTTTATTTAATCGATTTAGACCACAAAAACAAGTGGATATCGATAGATCACACAAAAACATCGGTTCGAGTTTAGGTAGTAGAGACCGGCCAGCGCCAAACGCTGCTGCCATCCCTACGCCTAACAACTCACCCGCGGCAAGGTCGTCAATTCTACAGACAAAATCGGCGCCCGCCCGTGCGTTTTAACCTGTAATCCGACCAGCCACTGAGATTGCGACGTTGCCCGACAAACTATGTACAAAGTAACTAGATTATAATAACAAGTAGTCCGCAAGCGTGTAACTAACATGTATTTCTGTTTAACTTTTTTTCATCAGCATTTTATACATATATATCCACCACATATTTACTAATTATTTCATCTACTGTAAAAACCACATTAGAATAACGTAATTATGGGAAAAAACCCAAAGTAAACAAGAACATTTAAACAAGTTCTCGATTTCTTAAAATAACGAGAATAATCTTTTTGTTCTATTACCTTTATTAAAAGTGTCTATTTGTTTTAGCATCGATAAATCGATAAATCGATAACTCGCAAACCTTGCATTGTGGTACAAGTAGATAACCATTATTTATTAGTCTCTTATATTTTTTAAATTAAATCTTTTGATAGGTGTATGTAGAATGTAATAATTAAGCAACCTTACTAAATGGTGTATAAATAAATAAAATAAATAATAAATTTTTTTTATTAATAATTTTAAAACTTTTGTCTTACTAAATGATGTATAAAATAATATTTTTGTGTTTGCTAAATTATGTGTCAAAATAATACATTTCTTTCTTTTATAATAAAGTACAAAGTACAAGTTACCTAGATTGAATTTAGCAATAAGTTTTAAGTATAATATCTTTGTATCTTGTACCCAGTGCATTTGCTAGGCCGGGCAATCAAACCGCAGACGCAAGGAGAACGACTTAACCGACTTGAAAAAAACGGGATTGTTTTGTATAGCAACATAGCGTTTTCACTCTAATCTTTATTTTTTTCAAAAATAGATAGACAGGGGAGTGATATAGTGACATCGCTATACAAGCAATTGTGCTAAAATAGCACTAAGTCCCACACCTCACCAAGACCGCTAGCCCGTGACGCCAGTCACCGCCGCGCATCCGTACAAGATACTAGCCATATTTATAACCTCATTCTAAGTTTTGCCTAAAGCAAAATAAATCCAATTGTCTTAAGTGAACCTTTTCATTTTATTACCTTCGCCAAGTCACGCAACCTTAGCTGCACTACATAAGTATTCATCAATACCATAACCACAGTAGCTAAAGTATTTTATTTTTTCAGGATAAAAAGTTGCATTTAATTTTTTTTTTTTTTTT
Organism: Apoda limacodes; assembly: GCA_946406115.1. NCBI lineage: Eukaryota > Metazoa > Arthropoda > Insecta > Lepidoptera > Limacodidae > Apoda > Apoda limacodes. The sequence continues at coordinate 24,267,395 of OX291559.1, read as the reverse complement.
TTTTTTTAATACCACTAAGGTGGCAAACAAGCTTACGGCCCGCCTGATGGTAAGCGGTCACCGTAGCCTATGGACGCTTGCAACACCAGGGATATCACTTGCGCGTTGCCGACCCTCCAGAAATCTAAAAACTTCTTTCTTGAAGAACGCCTTCGCTATGTCCAGGCTACATGCCAATGCCTCCCCCTGACTCTCAATGGCTAGTGCCCATCGTTGTGTGAGATACACTAGAAGGTCACCAGTCGAGCGACCGTGGCGAAAGCCATATTGACGGGCACTGACCAGATCGTGTACTTCTAGGTATCTTAGAAGCTGTGTGTTGATCACACGCTCCATCACCTTAAAGAGGAATGAGGTAATAGCGATAGGCCTGTAATTCGATGGATCTAATCTATCGCCCTTTTTGGGCAGCGGGTGCACATTCGTAGTCTTCCATGAAGACGGAAATTGCCTAGTGTGGTAGGAAAGCGCGTTTGAGTGTGAAGAAGAAACAAACATACAAACACATTCACAAACTTTAGCCTTTATAATATTTAAGTGAGATTCATTATCTAGGTAATAGGCAACAGGGAGCAATTTTTTATGGGTGAAAAAAATGGGTACTTTGAGCACAACAAGGTTGTTGGTTGAGGCTCCAGCTACTGCGACCTACGATAGACGTGCTTGTTTGTTGAGGCTCCAGCTACTGCGACCTACGATAGACGTGCTTGTTTGTTGAGGCTCCAGCTACTGCGACCTACGATAGACGTGCTTGTTTGTTGAGGCTCCAGCTACTGCGACCTACGATAGACGTGCTTGTTTGTTGAGGCTCCAGCTACTGCGACCTACGATAGACGTGCTTGTTTGCCGTCTCTGAGTAACTGAACTAAGTCGGCGTAGCCCGATTCAATGCTCTTTTATATATTCAATGCTCTTTTATATATTCAATGCTCTTTTATATATTCAATGCTCTTTTATAATGCCACAAGAATTATTATCATTTAGATTAACACTTAAACTAGGAGAATTATTATACAAATACAATTTATCTGATACATTTCTTCGGTTATTAGATCATCCTTTCTTGGACCTCGGGTCGTCTTTCCATTACAATTTGTAAATCATACATTTATTCTCGATGGTGGCGATGCTTACTACATATTAGATACTGGAGTTATTGACACACATTTTACCACTATGGAAGTGTCTCTCGCGCAAACTATTCAGTTTAGAAAAAAATTATATTAGAAACCTCAATATAATTTTTGACGACCTATGCTAGATATCCCACACGTACCTATGGGTTGGATGAAAAAAATATTTTTGAGTTTCAGTTCTAAGTATGGGGATCCCCCAAAATTTATTGTTTTTTTCTCTACTTTTGTGTGAATGCGGTTTACACAATACATCTTCTTACCTAGTTTCAACAGTATAGTTTTTATGGCTCCGTTTTTTGCCATTTGGCTACGGAACCCTAAAAATATACCTACCTATGTGTGCATGTGTGTATGTAAATTATTATGAAAAATCGGCCAAGTGCGAGTCGGACGCGTGCCTATAAAAACGGCAAAAACGTTTGTTGTATAGGAGCCCCCCTTTAATATTTGTTTTATTTTAATTGAATTTTTAAGTTGAATATAAGTAAATATTCTGTGAATATTTCAAGCGTCTACCTGTTGCCGTGATCAATATCGAGCAAAAACGAGCAAAAAATCATGTTTGCTGTATGGGAGCCCCTTAAATATTAATTTTATTCAATTTTTTTCATTTGTTATAGCGGCAACAGAAATATTTATGAGATGCAGCCTGTAAAACGAGGAAATAATTTCTAATAGGATCAGACTTTTTGACAGTTGGCAACACTGCAGCTTTTATTAGGTATTGGGTATTTTTTATTAAAATTTATTTTTCAGATTTCGACGCAGACTGGCCGGCGGCGGTTGAAAAAAGCAGGGCTTCGGTACCGCAGGCCAGAAAAGCAAGAGTAATGTTTTGCTTGGAATATCATTATTTTGACTGGGTCATAACTTTTATAGCATAAAGATGTCTGAAAACTTTTATGGAGACGAAACATTGTCAATGTAATTTCTGTCGACCTTAACAGAAAGAAAATGTTAGTCTTCCTTCTTATCTCGATATTCAACTTGGGTATTACCTACCTAGGCGTTTAACAAGCAATTCTTATGTTGTTTTTGTCTGTGTTATAATTCTTACTCAGTCGAAATTATAAAGATTACCTGCAGGTCATTTTGGCTGAACTTATTTTTCTGTTAGCTGAATATTTTTCGAAGCTCCAGTGTGTTAGCACCTTTACACTCATTGAAAAGTGGGTTTGGGGTATAGAACAAGTGGAAGCTTTTGAGCAAATCAAAAAAGAGTTGGCTTGTGAACGCGTGCTGGCGCATTTTGACCCATCGTTGCCGACGGTGGTGACGGCGGACGCTGGCCCGCGCGGCCTGGGCGCCGTGTTAGCGCAGCGGCAACCCGACGGCGGTGAGCGCGTCATCGCCTACGCCTCGCGATCGCTCACCAAGCCGGAACTAAATTACGCGCAGATTTAAAAAAGAAGCCGCATCTATTGTGTTCGCAATTAAAAAATTCTATCACTATTTATATGGACGCGCGACTCCGTTCACACTCCGTATGGATCACAAGCCCCTGATCTCCATTTTTGGCACAAAAAAAGGTATACCGGAAATGGCAGCAAATAGGTTGCAGCGATACGCCTTATTTTTGTCGGCTTATAATTTTGAAATTGAATTTGTACAGAGTACAAAAAATGTTGCCGATTTTCTATCACGATCTATTCCATTTAGTAAGAGTAACGAGCAGGACGAGGTAAAAGAACCAATTTTATTTATAAATTACGTAACCGAAACCTTACTAAAGCCCTTAACAATGAATGACATTAAGAGGGAGACTTATTACGTTAGCATAGGGTGGCCGTCTAAGGTATCGTGTTCTGTTTTAAAACCATTATTTTTAAATAGGCACGAACTAAATTTCGAAAATGGGTGTATTCTACGAGGCCATAGATTAGTAATTCCTAGTATTTATAGGGAGCAGATTTTGAACGAGTTACACGACGCGCATTTCGGCGTTGTCAAAACGAAGTCTGACGCTAGGACTCGAATGTGGTGGCCTAATATTGACAAGCACATTGAAGAGAAAGTAGGTTCTTGCACGGCGTGTAACATGTTCCGTTATGCGCCGGGACGCTGTGAGCTAGCGCCGTGGAAGTACTCGGCGCGGACTTGGGAACGGTTACATTTGGATATGTTTACTTTAGAAAATAAACAATTTTTAATTATTGTAGATGCATTTTCAAAGTGGGTAGAATGTTTCAATATGGCTCATACGGATTCATGGTCAGTCATTGATAAATTGGACGAAACGTTTAGCAGATACGGTTTAGTGCGTACCTTGGTCACAGATAACTAATACTAATTTTTGTTCAGCACTATTTCAATTTTTTTTACCATAAATGGTATTCAGCATTTGACAAGCGCACCACACCGCCCGACCTCTAACGGGCAGGCTGAGAACTCGGTCAAAACAGTTAAAAAAGGATTAAAATTGATCTTAGCGGAAAACTTGTCTCAACGAGACTTATCTCGTAAATTAAACAAGTTTTCATTTAGTTATAGGAACTCGATTCATTGTACGACGGGATTCTCGCTCGCCCAGTTGTTACTAGGCCGGCGCCTGCGCTGTCGACTCGATCTGCTTCAGGTAAACAACGATAACTCATCATCATCATCGATCATAAACGCGGCGTCTTCCGCAGCTAGACATTATGTTGTAGCAAAACAGATCTAACAGAGTGATCGATATGGTGGCGAGCGGAAAGTAGTTTTTAAGGTTGGACAGAAAGTGCTTGTTAAACACTTTTACAACAACGGTTCAAAATACATATGGAAAGTTGGTTACATTAAGGAGATTATAGGAACAAGAATGTATTGGGTTTACATTCCCGAATTAAGTTTAAATACAAAAAAACACGTTGATTATGTATTACCATATAAAGGAACGGACAGATTAAGTGGCGAAGATAAAGACGACTTAAGTGATTATGGTTATTGGAGATTACATTGAGTGGAAAGGGTTTTTCTTTTACGTCAGGCGGTATACAGGACGAGTTTCAAACTTCATCGACGGTTCAGCCACAGACTCGAGTCGAAAATCAATAAAGTGCGGAAGAAGACCTCAATGACTCATTTCGTTCAGTACCAAAATTGCCGTCGCCCCAGGGCCAAGAAGATACAGTAGGCGGTTATACAACGGGCTCCGGCACGGAATCACATCGGGAGGAAGGTAACCGCGCGACGATGGATACGAGTCCTACCCCTGGTCCTGCAGCGACCACTGAACCACTGATTGTGTCAGTCAGGGGTGATCATCCGCTGGATGCTCTGCCAGCCGAGAGTGCAGCCAAACAGCCGTTGACAGATCCACCAACTACCGGGATATCAATCAGTGACCTAGGAAAGGGGCACAATAGAGCTGTTCGTTCCACGCGAATAAGAAACATTGACTATAAAGTTTAACTTTTTGTAATTAATTTTACCGGCCTATATTATTTTTAGTTATTTGTAATTAGTGGTGGAGGGATTGTAGTATATGTAGGTTAATATAGATTGGTAACCATTAATGTCTTACGCAGTATTTGTTTCCTCTATGCATTGATGTGCAATTCGATGTACGACAGTCTGTGTCCGAACAATAAACGAGCGTGACGTGTATCTGCTATTTTTTTTTAAATATCCTCGATATATAACACGTAGGAAAGACAAATTCGAACCCAATAATAATTACGCACGCACTCTTATAAATTCATTCATAATTTACGGTTGCGGCGCGATGCAGTGGGGAGTGTGAGATGAAATAATAAATCTCTCTTTCACGACTTTTTCGCTCTGTTGTGCCTTGGGTTCAAAGTCCATTAAGGTTAGGTTGATGTGTCGCCTACTGTACATATTGCACGGCGGATTCGACTCTCGTGTTGTGCGGTCGTCTACTAGAGCGTCAAGTGCTCTCATTGTGCTCCGTGGTGTGGTGACTCAGCTGGTGCGCTTTCCTGTGTGGTGTGTTGCCTCAGTGCTGAGTACCTGAATCGTTGTTTGATTTATTGCCCGCGGTTCTTAGAAAATCGGCCTGAGCATTGAGCGCTGCTCAGTTGTGTGTGCTTGGCCGGGAAATCGCCCACAACGCGAAGTTTATCGAAGCGATACTGTGTGTTTTTGTATGTGAGTGCGTGTGCTCGTAGTCGCGGAACTACTACGCATTGTGGTGTCTCTCGCTTGGCTCTTTGACTGACGCTGGTTCGACCGGCCTGAGCCCGGCTTTGGGTGGATCGCTAGTGTAGTATTTCCGCCTCAGTGGTTCGCCACTCCGCGCATTCTCGCGTTTTAAGTATCGATTGCGTCTAGTTTGTAGAAATTCAGTTCCGAGTGCTCAAGGGCTGGTGGGTGAGATCGTATAGCACTTTTCAGAGTTGCGATCTACCTAAACGTTTCTTAATTGATAAACGTCTCGTTGCTCGGGGGGAAACCTAACGGTGACAACGTAACCCCGGCCGTAGGAGTATGTGTTAGGTACACACCAAGCAATCCGTAGCACTGCAGGTCGCTTGGCCACACTTAGGTATTCTTGCTCCTCGCCAGCATTGGTGGGGAGTCACTAGGTACCTACCAACTACATCTCGGCCACTCCCGCTATGGCCGAATTCCTCAAAGGCATGTCCCGGGACTAGATAGGAGCGATCATCAAAGTTCTTCTTCGAGATCACTCAGATCTGGTCCAAGCCTGCTCTTCCCAGGCTGTGGCTGCCCTCACTGCGTCAAACAATTCCTTACCCTCGTTGTATTCGCCGCCGCGTTCCCCTTCTCACTCGCGCACTCGTTCGCGCTCTCGCTCTCCCCGCACGCGCTCTCTCTGCCGCGACCCCCGCCCTTGCGACCCGCGACTCGCTCACTGCGCTCTTCGGGCCCCTGTGCCAACTCGTCCCCTCACTCCGGTAGCTGATGAGACCCTTTCTCAGCAACTCGCTACCTCGTCGCCCCCCCCGACCCTAGCCCCCTCAGAGACCGCTGCCTTGTCCCCGGAAGCCGTAATGTCCGCTGGGTCAGTGTTGTCCTCTAATGAAGACGACGAAGGCTTCAAAGTAGTTGGCCTGGGGACCAAAAAGGGCAAAAAGCGGAAGAAGTCCGCCAAGTCACAAAAGACTTTGGCGGCAGCCGCTCAGGAGTCTACTTCCCCTCCCTCCGATTCTGAGGCAAAATGCCTCAAAGCGCCTAGCGCTTCCCCGTCCCCGTCCACCTCGGCGGCCAGCCCTGAGCCAGCCGCCATGGACACCACCCCCACCGCCACCTCTTCGCAGGCCGACTGTCCTACTTCGGGACGGAAAGAAAATACTCCGCGCCTTGTTGTCATCAAAGACAAAGGGGCCTGGCCAAACATCGCTAACGCGATGAAAATGAAGCGTATCAACTATACGCACGCCCGCAATGATGCCGAACGCGGCATCAAAGTGAAGGTCCTGACACCTACCACACGTACTCGCTGGCCGAAAAACGCGTGCTCAGGGCAGTTATAAGAGGAGTGTCTAAGGAATTCTCCGAAAAAACTGTCCAAGACGACTTGATCGTCCAAGGCCTCCCTGTAAGGGAAGCACACAGGATGTACAACATGGTGCTCGTAGTTCTTGACTTGACAAAAGAAGGTAAAGCCATCTTTAACATTAAAGATGTTTGCAAACTCAAGGGCGTCTGGGTTGAGGCTCCGCATAAGCGGTCGACCCCAGGGCAATGCCACCGATGCCAGCTTTACGGTCACGCACAGCGCAACTGCACATGCAGACCGCGATGCGTGAAATGTCTTCACGATCACGACTGTGATCGCAACCACGATAACGCATCCGACCCGGTCGCTTGCGTACTCTGTGGGAGCGAAGGCTACCCTGCGAATTACCGCGGGTGCCCAAAAGCTCCCAAAGAGCACCCGCGTAAACCCAAAAAGGGTAAATCGCGCCCTTCTGCCCCATCAACAGGCTCCGCTCTGGCCTGTTTCCCTCCCTGCAGTCAACGCCTAGACCGACCTACAGCGCTTATTGACGCAGAAAAGTCTAAAGAGACAGACAAACTTCTGTCTGCACTCCCTGGGCGCGTCTCAGTCACGGGTATTCCCTACCCCGCCCCCTTCATGTCCCGAGACATCCCGCGACCCCCGCGCCCAGCACCAGCGTCCAGTGCTCCCGTACTTCTCGCGCACACGCGCCTCCCCCCCCGCACCCCTCCCTCGCGCCACCCCGAAAGCTGCTCAGCCGTCTGAGCAGCAGCAACATCTTAATACTCTCTTTGAGATATCTTGGGCCCTAGACCCAGACTACTTTGAGGCCGTGTACGCTGAGTACTTTCTGGTCACCTCCACCCAAGAGATGCTCAGCTTCGTGGCTGAGCATCGCCAGTTCTTCACCGCCCTCAGCAGGTTAGGCCCCAAACCTTAAAAACCAAAATGGATTGTTCAACCGCGCGCGAAAAATCCCGGTCCGTCTCCATCGGCTTTTATAACGCCAACGGTCTCCACAAACCGGACTCGTCCAGGAAACGTTTCTTAAGCCCGCTGTCTGCACCCCTTCGATCGCGAACTATCGCACGGTCCGTAATGATAGAACTGCCTCCAATCTCGGAGGCACTCTCATCTTTTACAGGCGCTCCCTGCATTGCTGCCCTATCGATCCTCCGCCACTTACGAACTTAGAAACATCCGTCTGCCGTTTAGCGATGACCGGCCATCAGCAGATCATCATTGCATCGGTTTATCCCTCTCCCTAAAAAGACTTGCTGGAGAGCGACCTTTAGTCGCTCTTAAATTTAGGCGACGCCGTCATTCTTGCCGGCAAAAAAAATTGCAAGCACCGCCGCCTCCTCGACGATTTAGTTGACGCCCACTTACTTACAACCCTGACGTACTCGACATAGCACTTCTAAAGAATGTAAGGCTAAGCTTTCGCTCTATAGAGGTGCTTGACGAACTTGACTCGGACCACCGCCCGGTCCTCCTCCGATTGGGTTCCCCTTCGGACTCTCCTTCCGACACTAGAACCGTGACGGACTGGGATAAATTCGGGCAATTTCTCGAAAATCCCAGCTCGCCACATCTAGATCGCGTTCCCAATATAATCTTTTCCGCGACTGACTTAAACGTAGCTATCGACTCACTCACTAGCTACCTGACCGCCACCGTTTAAAATTAGACACCACCAACTCTCTCCCTCCGTTAACTCGTTCCAACAACGTTTCCGCGTTCGATGACGACGAAAAAGCGGATTGCCTAGCGTCTAGCCTCCAAGCCCAATGTGCCTTAAGCACACAGCCGTTCGATTCCGACCACGTGCGTGCGGTAGACGGCGATGTGGAGCGCAGAACTTCTCTGCCCCCACAGGACCCCCTGCCCTCAGTCACTGTCGACGAAGTCAAACAGGTCATCAAAGACCTACGCCCCCGTGAAGCCCCTGGTGCGGACGGTATCTCTAACGATATCCTAAAGCGCCTCACTCTTCCCCTTCTCTGTCTCCTAGTAGCGATTTTCAACGCTGCAATCGAAAATTGCACCTTTCCTTCTCAATGGAAAGATGCAATTGTTATAGGTATCCACAAGCCAGGCAGAGCTCGTACCGAGCCGTCCTCCTACCGCCCCATAAGTTTAATGAAGGCCCTTGGTAAACTCTACGAACATCTCCTCCTCGTTCGCCTACGGAACGCTATAGTCTCCAGAGGCATTTTAATAGACGAGCAGTTCGGCTTCCGTGCCAAACACTCATACGTCTATCAAGTCCTCCGCATCACGGAACATATTCTCACTGGCTTTCAATCAGTATTAGGTAAGCCCCGCCACACGGGCGCTGTCTTCTTCGATGTAGCGAAAGCCTTCTACAAAGTCCGACACAACGGTTTAATTTTTAAACTGTACAACTTTCAGTTGCCGGACCGTCCTTTTGCTCATCATACGAGACTATTTGTCGAACCGTAGCTTTCGCTATAAAGTTGAAGGCACTCTCTCTTCCCCCGGTCCCATAGAAGCAGGAGTCCCACAAGGGTCCGTGCTCGCCCTTATCTTGTACCTTCTGTACAGCAACGACATCCCTAAAACGATAGGTACCCAATTAGCCCTCTATGCGGACGATACCGCTATCTATACCACCGATAGGCAAGTGAGTCGAATCACTAAGAGACTCCAACCCGCTATTAGCCGCCCTAGGCGAATGGTTTGGGAAATCGAGAATCGCAGTGAATCCCGACAAAAGCTCTGCCGTCCTCTTTACCATAGGCCGTCCTCCGCGGCCATCTACCCTCTCTCTCTCTTCGGTCGTGCCATTCCTTAGCAAAACAAGACCAAATACCGCGGTGTGACCCTGGATAGGCGTTTGAACTTCCGCGATCACACCAAAATAGTTAGAGACCGAGTCGCTTTTGTCCTCGGTCGTCTTTATCCCATGATAGGCAAGTACAGTAAGATTACGCTTAGAAATAAGCTGAATCTTTACACAACTTGCATCCGCCCCATACTAGCTTATGCTAGCGTAGTCTTTGCGTTATCCAAGCGCAATCTCCATAAACTTCAGACCCTCCAAAACCGCTTCCTCAGAGCGGTCTCCAGCGCAATGCGGACCTACACAGGGACTTCGAGCTAACTACGTTTCCCCAATATTTCAAAGACCTGGCAGTCCGCTTCTTCGAGCGTACACAAAATCACCCGAATCGACTAATTGTGCAATCCACAACGTATCATCCCCCCGACCGACTTCGGCATGGTCGTTAAACTATAAACGGCCCCAGATGACGATCTTGCTATCCGGATAGCGAGATTAGTCTCAACGACCTCCCCCAATAGGGCCTCCTGCCAAACACGACGCCGGCGCCCGCAAGGATACACGAGGTATCAAAGAGTGCCGGGGCGCATCTCGCTCCCACTCAATCACAACCGCACCCGCGTAACGGGGAGATTGGGGTTCGAGACTCACGCCGGTCGAAGGGACGCCCCCGAGAGCGACAACCCAAGCCGAGGCTTGAGCGTTGGGCGCTATATGGGCTGAGGCTCTTCAGAGACTCGCCCCAAAAAGCCCGGTAAAGCAGTAATGGCTGCGACAGCCAACTGTAAAGTCAGTTAAGAAAAAAAAAGGCGGATGGCAAAGAATATATAAAACTGTAAAAAAAAAATTCATTAGACGCAATTAATGATTAATCTGATTTGTGTTGTAAATCTAGATTAATGAAAAGAAAAAGGCTAAAACACACTACCATCAGTGTTCCTTTTGCCAGATTTTTGTGAATTGGTAGCTGTTTCTTGAAACTTTGTTGAAAGAACAGACACATGTAAACATGTATATCTTTGTAAATACGAAGTATAGTTGGTAAAAGATCTTATTTTAATTATAATATAGGACTTTGAAATATGTCCCTTAATGTTCCCCTCATTACCATTCGATGATACTGTCGCACCCCGCTCAGTAGAGTCGGAGACGTCATCTCTTTGTTGTCGGGCGAAGCACAGGTTTGAAAGACATTGTTTTTACATACATTATAAAAAAATCTAATTACCATTTACCTCATTACCTTCTAAATACCTTTATCGAATGGTAATAAGAAATAACAAATGGTAATGAGATATCATGTGTTAAATTTCTATAGTGGTTATTTAATACACAATGTAGTATAATATATCTTTACAACATATATTTTCGCTACTCGTTACGTTGGGGTTTAAGTACATACGCTGTAAAAGCAATTAAAATTTACTTAAAAAGTTTGTTATATGGGAGTGGGTGGGACACTGCATATTATATTTATTTAAAATACTGGTTGATGTTCGATCCTAAATAACTTAGCAATAATTTGACAAGATATTAGAAGTGCAATATTAATGTTTTACGTAGGTTTACCATCAGGCGTACAATAAGCTTGTTTGTCACCTTAGTGGAATAAAAAAACTACATATTTTTCGTCTTTTTCTACAGAGCCCCCTCTGTATCTGTATCTGTATCCGCCACTGATTCCACAACCTAAGTTTGCGGGAGAAGGTTTTTTTTGTGACCGCACTGTGAACCATTTAGGTTCTAAAGTTTGATGATAAATTTCCTGCCGATGGTAAGCGGTGCGATGATAGAAAGTAGTCGTGGGCATAATTTCGAGCAATTCCTTCCATGCCTCCCCCCCTTCATCACTCGGCCACAATTCGATCGATTAAAATAATTTTTCTTCGGTCTTACAAGGCATAGAAGTATTAGAACCCCTAAGAAGAAATAAAAAAGCCGTTTAAAAAATATAATATAATAATATTTCACTAATATATGATTAATAATTAAGCGTATGAGTGTCACCGATGTGGCGGCACGGACTGCGGCGTGGGTGGCGGCGGCGCAGGGGGCAGGAAGCCGAGTGCGCGCAGCGCGGCGTCCGCGCGGGCTACCAGCGGCTCGCGCCAGCGCCACAGCGCCGTGTCGCGCTCAGGCTGCGCACGCAGCTCCGCACACGTTTTGCTCAGTGCCGTCACGCAGTCGGCACGGTAGTGGTGAAGTCGTGCAGATTTTGTCTCGAGTGCGTAGGAGGAGCACGCGCCACCGAGACACGCAAGCGGAAAGTGGTTGTGCAGCGCGAGCACACGGTCAGTCTCGTGGAACGCCTTTACATACTGACCTGGCTTTGTAAAGTTTCGCGTGCGGTACACGTGCTGCATCATGTGCAGGTACCGAGGTACGCTCTCTTCCCAGCCATGCTCGTGCGCTAGTGAGTCCAGGAAGTAAAGGTTAGAGGCGTGGTACGAGCTGCGAGCTGGCTTGCCCTCCGCCGGCCGCGACAATGGCAACGCGGCCGCCATCAGCCCACTCCAGTCGTCGTGTTCCATTGGCACTATTACCTCGTCAATGTCCAGCAGTGCGAGCCACCTATACTGGTACATGTGCCGGTAGAGACAGTCGTTGTATGGAATTAGCTCCATCTGCCTCTTATGCGTCGTTTTCTTTTTCAGGTACATATGCTGCAGCCCGGGTAGGTTTGGCTGGCCCCCGGGTAGCGTGATCGGTGTGTTCGTGACCGCCCCCCGCTCACTGTAATAATCAAGTACCTTCGTGATATTTGGGTGCACCTGGAGCTGATAGAAAAATATTTTGTCGGCTCCAAGCAATCGCAACAGCTCGATCCATTCGACGAGCCTCACCGAAAGGTCCTCGTGCAGAAAGTCGAGCCCCTTGACGCAAACGGCAAACTCCTTGCGCTCCCCCGGCGGGTCCGGGCGGTCATAGTGGATGCGCAAGTTGTTGGGAGCGCGGTCGCACGCCTTCTCCACGATGGAGACGGAGGCAGGCACCAGGTGTCGCACCTCGGCGGGCAGCACGCATGCGAGGAGGTACGGCTGCAGCACGTTGTCTCGGTAGTTGCCCCACTTGCTATTCCACACGTACTTGTACTCGAGGTTGCGCACGATAACGGGTGCCTCACGCTCCTCGAACCAGAGCTGACAGTGTGTGGCCAACGTAGGTTTGATGCGGTCGTGCACGGCCAGCACACGCACGGCGGGGCCAATGCGTGACGAGTTTCGCGCGTCCAAATACGCACCGTACAGGTGGAAGACTCCTTGCGTCGTGCGCAGAGTCTGCCAATACGTGTTGTGGAACTCGAGGTCATAGATTGAGGGGAAGGGAGCGCAGTCCTTTTTCTTGTAGAACTTGTTCTTATCGTCCTTGTGCTTGTGCCAGTATGCAAGCGGTAGCGAGGGCAGTCGTCGCTGGGCCTCCGCGCGCACTGCGTCCTCTGAGGGCTGACGCGGATCGGTGGCGGGCTGAGGTGGTGTCGAGGAGGGTGGCGGCGTGGAGGCGGCGGGTTCTGACTGCAGCAGCAGGCGCGAGGGCGCGTGTTGCGCGGCCGGGGCGCCGACGCTGGCGGTGCGTGGCTGTAGCCTGGGCACGGCGACGGCGGCAAGCGCGCACCAGCACAGCAACGCAGCGAGCCAGCGCGCGCGAGATCGGCCCCACCCCGCCATCCAACGCACGCACCACGCGCGCATGCCCTCAAACTGGAAAATGACAAAAATCACGTTAATACTTCCAAAATTCAAAAAATATCCACCTACTAATACAGTAGTACGATTTTCGAAAATTACATAAAATTGTTTTATTTTGTACGAGACCGTATCCGATAGAAGTCATCTCGTCACTTGATGTCGCTGTCGCTGTGACGACGTTTTATTTTAATCTAAGCTCAAGGGACGGGCGGAAACTAAACTAAAGTGGGTTTAGGAGATTATTGCAATCGTTACATTTTTGACAAAGTAATCAGATATAGGCTTTTAATTTCAGAAAAGGGTAGGGTTGATGAACACTGGAGAGTACTTGAATAGTAAATAATGTAAGTTAAATATAGAAAAACATAACGCCATCATTTCCTACAGCCTTACTGGATAAAGAACAGACGATCTTGTTGATGTCGTCGTCAGTAACCGATTTTAACTCACAAGGAGATGGAGAAGCAGTAGGAACTGTAGAGACTCACTGTTTTTTATATTTTGGAGAAGAATCAAGAACAATTGTGTAAAAAAAAAATTAAAAATGTGGTCCAAAGTAGTTGTTTGTAGAACTGTTCAGAGGTTAGTGGGAGGACAATTGGAGAATTAACCTTTTAAATGTGATGGCGTTTAGCATTTCTTACTTTGTGGTTTAAATATCGTTATATTTTTATTTTATTTTTACTTATACATTTATACAAATAAAAAACGACCTCCTAAAGCACTGTTTAGTAGAGTTTTGTTGACAAAAAATTATTATAGACAATTTCTATCTTCCTCTTTCTTTCGATGGTGGAAAGAAAGAACAACTGATTTGCCAACCGTGCAGCCACGCAGAGCTGTTCTTAAAATTACGAAAATAATTATAATTTTTTTTATTTTATATTTATTGATGGATTTTTTTGATATTTGGCATGCATTATAAATTTATTGTTTCGTATATTTTGTACAGATTATACATTTTAAACATTAATAGACATAAGAGGCGTTTCAATTAATTAAAATTTTAAACAAGAAGGAAAAAATATCTTAAACGTCTGTATAGATCTGAACTAGGTTCTAAATAAAACAACGTAGACTGTATATCCAAAGCTGATTTTATTTATGAAGTCACATCTTGAATATGAAATTTTGTATCGAAGAAAACCATAGATGATCTAATTTTATTGCAGCGCCATCTATTGGTTACTTTACAACACTAAATAATTTTAAAACTATGTAACTATATAAGTTAGTAACAATTTAAACAACGCCTTCTAAAAAAAAACCGGTTAGGTAAAATTATTTATGTCCCATTTCGCAGTAAATATTCGTCAGAAAACTTGTTTCTAAAACCAAATTAAATTCTAACCAAAGACGGTTTGTCAAGCCTGCTTCCTAGGGAACTAAGATTTTTAACACTAAATCACAGATATACTCAGACCAACACTAAATCACAGATATACACAGACGAACTGTAAATCACAGATATACACAGACGAACACTAAATCACAGATATACACAGACGGACACTAAATCACAGATATACACAGACGGACACTAAATTACAGATATACACAGACGGACACTAAATCACAGATATACACAGACGTCCACTAAATCACAGATATACACAGACCAACACTAAATCACAGTGTTCGGTAAAAATTATGCGGTCGGTTCGGCGATACGATCCTTCTCTATGCGCGAACGCGCCAGTCGTCCACAACTATGTGCGTAGAACGGGTGTCACATCTCGAAGATTCAGTTGTCGGTTTAGTTCGGCGTCTATTCGTTTCGTTTTTAAGTTTTTGCGGTGTGTAGCAGTGAAGTACATTGGACGTTCACCTGCGTAGAGGGAGCAGTTAGAGGAAGGAAGTTGCTGTCGGTCCTGCATATAACACGGTACTCACCTAATTCACCACACAATTTGGACCCATTGGACGGGCATTACAAATATACCTACGAATACAACTGTAAGTTAAAACTAATTTATCTAATTAGTTAAGGCCTACTTTGGCTCAGTTTTTACGATCCAGTTTTTGGTAGACAGAAGCGTCGGTTCTGTTATAGTTATTTATTTGTTTTGGCTGTTTTAACCAATTTGACACGATGGTTTTAATCTGTTTTAGGGATCGTTAAACGGGAGGATCGGTGTTTGCATTAAGGCAAAGAGCAGCACAGTTTCCGACAAGAGTAAATAAACTGGAACAGGCATACCAGGGTATCTTATCGTTAACAGATGACGAAACTATCCTAAAAGCGGTAACTTCTGACTATGATTTTTGTATGTCAGTAGTGGACGAGGTTAACGAGGCTGTGTCGACATTAGAGACTAGCCCGCAGCCGGCAAGTAGAGAGATTTCAGGACAAAAATGCAACGTTCCGTTGCCAACTTTGGTTATTCCTCATTTTAGCGGATCATTGGATGAGTAGACTAATTTTATCACACTTTTTGATAGCATTGTGCACCGACGGACTGACTTATCTGACTCACAAAAATTAAGTTACCTTTTAACGTCGATCAGAGGTCTCTGTTTAGTGAAACATTTGGACATCACCGATGTCAATTATAATATTGCCAGGGAGTTATTAGTGAAGCGGTACCAAAATAACCTTCACATTGCGGATACACATGTAGCACATGGTGCGCCCCCTATGCTAAATAAAAACAATTGACATGTTTTTGGTAGCTTACTTACTTATTTTTTATTACCTATTGTATTGGTACATATTGTATACTCTTTAGCTAATTATCAAAGTATTGTATTACTACTCTAAATAGAACTTCTTGCCAGCACTTTTTGGCAGAAATAAACATTGTTAACATTGTATTGACGATTCAAAAGTGTTCTAAGAAACCTACTTGAATAACGTTTGATTTGAGTTTGAGTTTGAGCTGCCATTTTAGGTATTCCACAACTGTCTTCGGTTAACCAGCTGCGGCCGGACCTGCTAAACCCTATTTTGGTAGCGACGAATGCGTTAAGAGGTCTAAAATTCCCTGTAACAGAGTGGTCATTTTTGTTGTTGCACATTGTACTTAACAAATTGCCCAATGACGTCAGGGCTCGTTTCGAACAGTTACACAGAGGTGACTCGGCGTTACACATACCTACTTTTGACACTTTAGTGTCGTTTTTTGAGGACCAGAGTTGGAAGCTGGAGAATTTAACCGCCGAGCCACAATCGGGACCGTCACAATTTTTGGCCCTGTCTGGACCCCGTTAACAACCTCGTCCCGGGACATCGCGAGGTACCGGATCGTTTCGACCCCCCAGAATTTTAACAGTTGAACGGACTGAACGGTGTGGGGTGTGTTACGAACCGGGACACACCATTCTGGATTGCCATTAGTTTAGAAAATCTGGGGTGGCCCGAAAACGATTTCTGACCCGTAGGCTAGGCCTATGTTACTATTGTTTGGGGGAGCACCTAGCCAAAGACTCTCGTTAGCGGCGACCTTGCCCATCCGAGAGGATGGTCCTCGTATGGCACATGGAGGTGTGTCTTCGGCTCGCATGGGCGAGGGTTTGTCGCCGATGAATTGAGCCCAACCGCCCCCGTCCCCAGTGTGACATCGACCTTCCCCGCCCCGTCCACCGCGGGCGAGCCCACGGGATGGTCGTCGGTCACCACCCTCACGTGCCCCTTCCGCTCAGGTAGGTATTGCGGAACGGGCACATTACACGGAGTATGAGCCTCTGCACCTCCATATCGCGGAGCGTCCTCGCGTTTATGAGCCACAGGAGCCCCGGGGCCAAGTTGGGCGCTCGGGTCGGGCCAACGCCCGTTGACTCGTGGCAGCCGCTTCACCAGGCTCTCCACCACCTGTCACAACTGTTTTGCCCACCGCTGGAGTAGGGGCAGAGCTGGGGGGGGGGTCTTCGGGTGGATAACGTTGTGGGTACGGTCTCGTTTTTCTTTTCCTCCTTACTCCATCCTAGTATGCGGTATGAACTAGGAGCTGTTGTCCTGAGGGATATTTTAGGTCATCACCCTCAGGTGCCCCTGCCGACGGACGTGCTTGATCTCTCGTCCGGTCTGCAGTTGGCCGATGAAAGGTTCCACCTACCTGGTCCTGTGGAGCTTCTGCTTCTGCTGATGTCCTTGGAGTGCTCGGACTGGACAAGGACATGTTACTTCAGCCAGGTGGGTTGGCCGCTGTTCCGACTGATCTCGGATCTGTAATTATGGGCCCAGCACATTCTCTCGACGCTCAGGCGGCTACGGATTCTTCGGTGCAAGTGGGACAATCGCCCGCTGACTCCAATCTTTTGGGAAATCGAAGAGTCCCCCCCGGCGTCACCGACTCGACCAGTCGACGACGAGTGCGAGTCGTATTTTCTCGCCAATACGGGTCGTCTAAATTCTGGCCGGTTTTTTACTCGACTGCCTTTCTTATCTCCTCGTCCGCGCCTGGAAAATAGCCGAAAAAAGGTTATTATCCATGGAGCGCCGGATGCGTCGTGATAAAGAATTCCGCATAAAATACTTGAATTTTATGCGCGAATACGAATCTCTCGGTCACATGTCAGTTTCGCAGTTCGAGTTGGAAGGCAACGAACATTATTTTGTTCCACATCACGCCGTCTTTAAAAATAGTAAGATACAGGTGGTGTTCGATGGTTCGGCGCCTACATCTTCGGGTGTATCCTTGAACGACTGCCTGATGTCGGGACCTAAGCTTCAGGTAGACTTCGGACATCTTAACTGGGTTTCGTCGACACCAGGTTGTATTTGTGGCTGACATTAAGATGATGTTTCGTCAGGTCATGATACTCCCTGAACATAGGCGGTTTCAGCTCATTTTGTGGAGAGAGGATCCGGCGTCTCCATTGGTGGTTTATGAGCTTAACACCAATACCTACGGGCTAAAGTCGAGCCCGTTTACAGCGATTCACTCGTTGCTACACTTGGCTGATCGCGAGCGTCAGAATTTCCCACGCGCGGCTGCTGTCTTCCCTTCTGACGCTTACGTAGACGATATTTGTACGGGTGCTTCGTCTGTGGAGGAGGCGTTAGTCCAGAGGGATGTGCTAATCGGTTTGTTACGGGCAGGTGGTTATGAATTGAGGATATGGATTTCCAATTCACCTGCCGTCTTGGAAGACTTGCCATCAGAACATCAGCAGGAGCCCCACCTCTTCCAGAATCCTGTAAATCCTGACTGCATCGCGGTCCTTGGAGTCCAGTATCGGCCTGTTCTACCCAAAGGCTGGTTCTGTCAACAGTGACGCGTGTCTTTGATCCCAATGGTTGGGTCCTGTAGTCTTTTGGGCCAAATTTTTGCTACAGGAGCTCTGAATTTCTGGTTTCGACTGGGATACCCTGTTGACCGGAGACTTGTTGTCTTATTGGCTACGTTTTTATGAGACACTTTCGGACCTTCAACATGTCTTCGTGCCTCTGTCGATCTTACACCCAGGGCGTTATCGGGCCAGTCTTCACGGCTTCTCTGACGCGTCGGAATTCGGTTATGCGGCTTTCGTTTATCTCCGTACCGTTGACAGCAATAGTCATGTCCACGTCAGTCTGGTGGTCGCAAAGAGTAAGGTTGCACCTTTGCGGACCAAATTGACAATCCCTAAGCTGGAGTTGTCTGGAGCTACATTGCTGACTCGACTCCTCAACCATGTCTTCTCCACCTTGGGTCAATGGGTCCAATTTGACTCCGTCACGGCATGGACAAACAGCCAAATCGTGTTGTCTTGGCTTAAGGCGTCCCTTCATGCCCTAGAGACCTTCGCGGCTAATCGTGTTCTCCCAAATCCAGTCTTCTGCAGTGTCTCTGGATTGGCGTCACGTGCCAGGGTCCTTGAATCCCTCAGATTGCGCTTCACGGGGCCTGATTGCCTCGCAAGTTATTAATTTCCCGCTCTGGTGGTGTCCTGACTGGCTGGCCTCTCCTGAAGACACTTGGCCTCATACAGTTGTGGAGTTTGTTGACCCTTTGCCGGGGTTAAAGGTCTTTGCTGTTGAGCAGACTGTGGACAATTCACCGAACTTCTTACTTAATCGGTTTAGTTCTCTCAACAATCTCGTTGGTGTCACCGGTTGGATTAAGAGGTTTCTCCACAACTTACGGAACAGGTCACACCCAAGGACGTCTTCAGTCTTGTTTCCTGAGGATGCGCTCCTCATCTGTGTTCGACTGGTACAGGCCCAGTCGTTTGGAAAGGAAATTCTTCTTCTCCGTTCAGAGAACGGGAAATTGCGGGGAAGTCTTGCTCGTCTTAATTTGTTTCTGGACGAGTCGGAGTTTTTGCGAGTGGGTGGTAGGCTTCGTAACTCAGAATTGCCTTATGGGGCTGGGCATCCTCTCTTGTTGCCCAAAAGCGGGCATTTAATTGGATTGCTGATCAGGGGCCGCCATGTTAGGAACTGTCATGCCGGTCTCAACGCATTGCTGGCTTGTCTGCAGCGAGATTTCGGGATTTTGTCCGCCAGACGAGCAGCTCGGAGTGTTGTTTTTATATGTATCCCTTGTTATAGGTTAAAGGGAACCTTGACCCAGCCACAAATGGGTGACTTGCCGTCCAATCGTGTCCGGCCCGCTCGACCTTTCGCTAAGGTTAAGTTGGATTTCGTGGGTCCGTTTTTGGTGAAGACTTCAAGTGTTCGCAATGCCCGACAGGTTAAGGCCTATTTATGCGTTTTCGTCTGTTTGTTTTCCAAGGCTGTGCATCTGGAGCTCGTTACATTCGTCTACGGAGGCCTTTGTCGCATGTCTGTCGCGGTTTGTCAGTCGGCAGTCGGAATACCCCTTCATCGATGTGTCGGTTAATAGGTTATCGTGTTATTTGCTTGAACAAATTACGCAATTGTTCCACCGTCGGTGGTCTTCGGAATATTTACATTTGTTACAGCAACGGGTTCGGTGGACGGATAAAACCAACCCCCCACGCGTCGGAGACCTCGTCCTCTTAAAGGACTCAAATTTACCGCCCTTGCAATGGCGTTTAGGTCGCATCGTGCAATTATTCCCCGGTACGGACGGTATCCCGCGGGTCGCAGAGGTCATGGTAGGGAATTCAGTGCTAAAGCGTGCCGTCGCGACGCTTTCTTGATTGCCAGTAGATTAATGGCTCTGGCTCGGTTTATCCCCATCCAGACACGGTCTGGCTGGGGCGGGGGTTTGTTCGGTAAAAAATATGCGGTCGGTTCGGCGATACGATCCTTGTCTGTGTGCGAACGCTCCAGTCGTCCACAACTGTGTGCGTAGAACGGGTGTCGCATCTCGAAGATTCAGTTGTCGGTTTAGTTGGAAATATAATAAAATAAGTTTGCCATAATTAAATTCAAAATTACAAATATAAGCATATAGTTGCCAGAAAATACTTGAATATTAAATCTTTAGTGTGGTAAATACCTACGTTTTTATTATTACGATCCACCAGTTCTTAAACTAGTGGAGAATTTTTTCTAATAATATGACATTTTACAAATGTTGGTGCTATTCTAATCCCTTTAAACGAGCAATTCTTATATATATTTAGGTATATATATTATCTCGGAAACGGCTCCAACAATTTTCATGAAATTTAGTATGCGGGGGTTTCGGGGGCGATAAATCTATCCAGCTAGGTTTCATTTTTTTGGAAAACATCGTTTTGTCCGAGTTTTTTTGAGACAATAAAAAACTGAAAAATATGACTTTTCCTGACATCTAGTAGTACTATTAATTTTACCGACACAGCAACACTGAAGCTACTTGACAATAGCTGGCGTTGTTAAAAAGAAACAAGCAAAGCTCGGTCTTCCAGGTACTTTTGAACTAAAGTAGGCACTGGCATCACTAATAACATGTTTCTGTCTCTCTGTTATTATTGAAAAATCAGCATCGAACTCTTTAAAAGTGCGACATAGGTTATAATGCTCTGCATTATTTTGATGAGCCTAAGTAAGTATGAGGCTAAGTTGACCTTGTTAAAAAAACTTCGATGACCATTATGCATACATCGCATAAACATTACCATTGGTAACTGATTTCGCTAATTACAAGATGAACTTATAGCCATTTGAACTTCGCCTATTATCTCCGCGATTGCCGTTGCCACATGATTTAGTCATGTGCCGTTACTATAGTCTTATTGTAATGTTTCACTGTATTTACTTAAGGACGATACTTCGGAGTGTAAAATATTTTTGGAATACTGTATATTTCTATCAATCTTTTGCACTTGTTACCCGTAATCTGAGTACCATCATCCATGATAATAATTCGTGCGACTCCGCATACTAGAAAAATATCTTTTTCAAAAAAAGGCATTTGCTGCTGTAGCACGTTTTAAAGGAAAATTAAGCAATATTTACTAAAACAGCATGTAGCTACCACGGTAGCCACTGAAATATTTTGGTTTTTGTCTCAAATCATTGATGATGGACCAAGTAGATCAATTTGATCAATAGAAATACATTAAAAAGGACGTGAGCAAATTTTGGGATGATGGTGAATGGTTTTTTTTTTAGAATAGAATCGAATTTATCTGACTCACAAAACAACACTAAAAAGATAAGTACATAAAAGAAATGAGGACACACAATATATGAAATAACATACGTGTTGCAGTGTGATGTCAAATTTGGTCACCACAAAGGTTTTACTGTGAAGAATCACGGTGCTGATTTTCAGGGCAACCAGATAGGTTACTGTTTTGTTTAATTTTTTTAGAAAAATATGAATACGGCCAATCGTAAATACAAGAGCCATTTCCCTGGCAAGAAACGTGTGCATTGGTAAAAAAAAGATAAAGGTTTCGTTCGTCTGTCGTGACAAGCACTTTGGTCTTACATGATATTCAGGGTCTGCTGAAGGTGTGAACGTAACCAAAGGAACTTTGTAACGAAAAAAACGCAACCCCATCGAGGTGGCCTAGTTTGATTCGTCGTGACAAGCACTTTGGTCTTACATGATATTCAGGGTCTGCTGATGAAGGTGTGAAGGTAACCAAAGGAACTTTGTAACGAAAAAAACGCAACCCCATCGAGTTGGCCTAGTTTGATTCGTCGTGACAAGCACTTTGGTCTTACATGATATTCAGGGTCTGCTGATGAAGGTGTGAAGGTAACCAAAGGAACTTTGTAACGAAAAAACGCAACCCCATCGAGTTGGGCTAGTTTGATTCGTCGTGACAAGTACTTTGGTCTTACATGATATTCAGGGTCTGATGATGAAGTCGAAAGGTAACCAAAAGAACTCTGTAATGAAACAACGCAACCCCATCTAGTTTGGGCTAGTTTGATTCGTCGTGATAAGAATTTTGGTTTTACGTGATATTGAAGGTCCGATGATGAAGCCAAAAGGTAGACAGAAGAACTCTGTAATTAAACAAGGCACCCCCATTGAGTTGGGGCTCGTTTGATTCGTCGTGACAAGCACTTTGGTACTATATGATATTCAGGGTCTGATGAAGCGGGACTACGTGTCGTTACGTTACCTTTTTATAAAAAGATTTGATCTCAATGAAACTAAGTTTTGTTGAGTTTTCAGGGATTCTTGTCGAACTTTATATCGTAGATTGTAGAACTAATGTAGAACTAGAACGAATGTATTGATTGATAAATACAGAATAAACCCATCCCCATCATACCTTACTGTAGATGCAATAGAAACAAAATAGTATTTAAACATAATAAATTACCACCTATATTTCATCATGATTTATTTTTTAATTTGTTTCTGTTTTTATGTGTTTCTGTTTTGTTATTTTAAATCAATTAATTTTGTGATAATGGTGTGATCTGTTGGCAGCTGGTCTTTATTGATTTTTTTAATACCTATTTTGAAAATTGTTATTTATTTTTATTTTAACTTATTGTTAATACACTTGTATTTTATAATGTTAACACAAGATACTGATAGTGATAGTGAGCATTTTCTTTCTTTTTCTTTAAGTGATAAATTGAGTAGTGATGATAGTTTCCAAAGTTTCACCGACTCCCCTAACGCAAAACTTGATTCTTCTTTCTCAGATCTTCTGAAAAATTTCAATGTTATCCATATTAATAGCCAAAATATTCCGGCTCAATATCCTGATATGCTAGCATTATTTTCTTAAAGCAATATTCATGCCATTTTTGTATCTGAATCTTGGCTAAAACCCTGTGTTCCTTCCACATCTTACTCTTTGTCCGGCTTCACACTTATTCGTTTGGTTGCCATATACATTCGGGCATATATTCCATTCTCTATTATAAATGTATCAAACTAATTCTCATCATCTTCTCCCACTGCAGAGTACCTTCTGATTGAAATTAACAAATCAAACGTAAAATTACTTCTTGGCGTATTTTATAGCCCATCTCTCAATATTTACTTTTCCTCTTTCGAATCACTGTTAGAAACATTTACTCCAGCTTTTAAACATACTATTATTATGGCAGATTTATATACATGTTTGTTTATAAAAGATAATCGTGCTAACCAATTGCTTTCAGGTTTAAATAACCAGAACACCTGAAAAGAGAAACAATCCGCAATCGGTTAGTAGTGTACTCCTAGATTTGCAACTGAATCAGGGTTGTCGACATTCTGAAAAATCAGAGGATCCTTTGGAACTCCTCGGCGAGATCATCGAGGAGATTAGAAGAGCTGGATATTTATTTACGAAGCTCATATTGATGATTCTAATTAGCTCATCGCTGAGAATCAATGCCTCTTCAGTCGTAGAGGCCCTCGGCCCTCGTGCAGATATCAACGTAGACGTCGCTGGACAAAACAGAAGCAGCGCGAGGGCAGTTAGCACGTTCCCTATCAGCAAGCTCTAACAGAGTCCGAATAGTGACGACGGACTGGAGCGGAGACTATAAGTATTGGTGTTTACCTCAAAGACGGTCATGGGTAACGCAGGATCTTCTCGCTAAAAAATCAATTGATCCCTGCGATCCTCCTTATGGATCACCGTCTGACGAAACATCATACAGATATTAGCGACCAGAACTACCTGATGTTCCCGAAAATTGGTCAGGATGACATGAATATCCCGGTGTAATTTGGGTCCCGAGTGAAGAGACTGATATAGGGACACACCGTTTGAACTAGTAGCCGAACTATCAAAGACCCAGCTTGAAGACAGCATGGTGAGGAATGAAGAAGCATTCCTCGCTTATCCAGCCAAGGTCAAAAATAGATATATACTTGGTACACCTGAATGAACTCCAAATACTTCGGTTGGAAGACAAGGTCGCGCCTCATACGCCTCTCCATGGAAATTAACCGTTTTTCGGCTCGCATCCTGGAGTGGCCGAGAGCAGGTTGGTTGAAGAATTGACCAGTCGAAAATCGACCGGTATTACGCACAAGAACGGCCTCACACTATTCATCAGCTGGGTCAGACCTAGCAGTTGCAGGAGGCTCTTCTACTTCCAAAAAGCGCATCGGCAAGGGACATACCAAACAGCTAGACAGGGTCAGTCTGAAGAGGGGCACAAATTGGAAGTGCTGGGCCCATTATGGCATATCAAAAATCTGTGGGCCATCAACCCACCGGCCTGCAGAAGCTTAGCCGGTCCTAAGTTGCACCGAAAATCGGCACCGAGAATTAGATCCACCGCACGCTCAGACTCGTTTTACAACCCGTTCAACTTAGTAATATAGGGCGTAAGCAAAACTTGGGGACGATCACCATGACTGAAATAGTCCAACGAATAAGTGAATTATGAACGGGAGAAATAACAATGGAAACCTGACTTCTAAGGCTCGAGACCTTAAGGCCACCAATGCCTCGAATATAATCCGCAGCCGGAACAACTGTAACTTCAGCTTTAGTAATTACCTCCTGTATTCGGTGTGCGCTTCCTGCCCAAACGATAAGTACTCTTGAGAGTGAGGAAGGGGCGTAAAACTTATTTTTCGCAAACTAGGAAGGAAGGATGCAACGCAGGAGGGGTCAAAGGAGTTCGAATTCAAGGGGGAGACCCCCACCCGAGGCAGGCCGTGCACGACGGGGAGAGTGAGGTGAAGAGGGGGAGAGCCAGGTGAAGAGGAGGGCGAGCCACTGTCCCTAACCCGCAAAAGGGCCCCGGTTCTAAACATTCCACTTTGAGCCGCTGTTTCCCCGGATAAGCTCATGAGGTGCAAACCCTTGGTTAACCTGCACCACAATCAGGCATCAAATGCTCTGACTCCAAACACACTATACAGCGGTGCTTATAAATCACCCTCTAAGACACTCATAACTCACAATTCTCTAAGGACTAGAGTATGGGGTTCTTCAAGAAAGAAGTTATTGGATATTTGAAGGGTCGGCAACGCGCAAGGCGGACCGTGTGCTTGTTTGCCTCCTTAGTAATATAAAAAAAAAATGCAGGTCACAAAGCCAAAAAGTGGTTCAAGCTCTGCGTGGAAACGGCTGAAGGAGAGCAGCGGGGGGGAGACCAGAAGGTAGGCTCTCAGCCCTTCGGCACTCGTCTTCAAGAAATTACTCCATATCTGAGAAGGTAGGAAGAACTGTGGCCGATTCACCGCCACAAACAAATTCAAAGCGGCTCCTTGATTCCGGAGTTAGGCGATAGAGGGCCAAATGGACAAGTATAAAGGATCAATCCTTATCTACTTGAAGCCCTAATCTCTTAAGTCCATTAACTGCATCCAACATAGTAAAAAGCCGCTTTCGCCGAAGTTTTGTCACCTCTGAAATGTTAGGCAATTGCAATAATGCGCAGACATAGGTATGAGCAATTTGCATTATATTGCCATAGCGTCTGCATAATAAGTCCCGGGCGGTTTTATAACCTGTATCATCCTGAGACAAATGCCTAATCATGTCATAAGGCTCTCCAGCGGTTGATCCTAGCAAATAGGAGAACTTTTGTAAATCGGTTAGATCTGAACGATTGTAAACCAAACCGTTAAACCTATTTTTGAAGGACGATCACTCTGCTAAATCGCCAAAAAAATTTGGCAGGTCCAAATTAGGCAAAGTCACATTGTCACATTCGTCCTTAGTGGCAACGGTCTTAGCCTCAACCCGACGAATCTGTGCAACCCTAATGACAATCTGGTTACAAAGTTCCTCAGCCTGATTCGAATATGCGGTGAGCTTGGTCGCATGTTCCTCCTGCAAGCCTACAATAGCTTGCTCATATGCATCTCGAATGGCGTTCATCCAATCATCAAGCTGCTTCTACTGATAAATCAGGGCACCGCTTTTGTCCGACCTTGTAATCAAGGCTGCAGCCGTTGCTAACCAAAGCAAGCCTCCAGCCAAAACAGTTCTACGTGTGGCCATTTTATATAAATAAACAAGAAATTAATGAACTATTTAACTTAAACACAAATATTTAAAAACAAAGTATAAACAGTGAAAACAAAACGCTATTAATTGCAAAGAAAACTAATTTTACCTAAAACCTACTCAAGCAATAGTGTCATGTTTTTGTGTATGCCAACCCAGTAGCAAGACTAGTTAAAAACAATATCAAAATATTGCTGGATTGGAAAAGTGCAATAAAAGTGCCAAACCAGTGAAGTTCAGTTTTGAACAAATTTTAATGTTGGCTTCTTTTTTTTCTTTTTTAATAATAAAACAAGACACACTGTAGAAGCGATACTAGCACACACAACTGACTCGTTGTCCATTGCATCCACTATGACATGTTGTAAACTAGGATCGTAAAAAGGTCAAATATATGTGATGATAAAAGATTTGATTATAGATTTGATCCAAGATCTTTGATAATGTAATACCTCCCTTATGCTTTCTAAGAGATCCTAAATTACAATGATTTAAATTTTAGAGTACACAGAAAAGGGGACAGGACATAAAACGTAAATTAAAAGTTCAAAATTCAAGTCACAATCTTTTTATTCAAATGGGTTACTAAGAACACTTTTGAATCGTCAAGTGAATTAACCACATAAGACTACCCAGTAGAAATGCGATGTAAGCACGGCGAGCGTGCCACGATCTCGAGCAGACGCTCAATTCACTCCGAAACTCGCGAATCTGTCATTTAGTTGCTCGCGGACTACATCGCTGTGTGTAGTTACGTGGTAGCTCCCCAAATAATTTAAAATGCCTCCCTGTGCAGTAATTATGTACTTGCAGAGCAAGAAGCCAGGTTTTAAATTTGTCAAAGGGAAGAATATCTTTTCATTGGTGAGTAGAAGAATACATAATTATAAGCTTTTACATAATTATAAGGAAAATAACCTTAAAATCAAAATTGTAATCAATATCTTAAGTATCAAAATATATGATGCAGTATCATAGAAGAGGCAATAGAACGGAACAAAGGTTCCAAAGTGTTCGCGAGAGATCTAGCCATTGGGCGAAGCCGTCTGGCAAGGCTGAAGACGGAGGACAGCAGCATTGTTTTGTCTGGACCAGAGGTCTTGGAGGAGATCGAGAAATTCTATGGACAGTTATACACGTCGACATCAAAACCAGTTGGCAGTCCAGCTAAAGACCCTAGAGCTAGACTGACTCGACACTATGCCGAGGACATCCCGGACGTCAGCTTGTACGAGATTAGTATAGCTCTCAAACAGCTTAAGAACAATAAGGCACCGGGTGATGATGGAGTTACGAGTGAGCTTCTGAAAGCAGGTGGAAAACCGGTACTAAAAGTCCTTCAGAAGCTCTTTAACACCGTCATACTCGAAGGAACTTCGCCACAAGCATGGCACAGGGGCGTGGTGGTTCTTTTTTTCAAAAAAGGTGACATTACCCTTCTTAAGAATTACAGACCCATCACGCTTCTGAGCCATGTTTATAAGCTGTTTTCAAGAGTAATTACGAACCGTCAAGCTCGCAAGTTCGACGACTTCCAGCCTCCTGAACAAGCCGGTTTCCGAAGAGGCTATAGTACCGTAGACCACATATATACGCTACCGACCCCTTTGCTTAGCGTTTATGGACTATGAGAAAGCCTTCGATTCGCTGGAAACATGGGCAGTGCTACAGGCTACAGAGATGCCGTATTGATCATCGGTATATCGAGGTGCTAAAATGCTTGTACGATAACGCCACTATGTCAGTCCGTCTCCAGGATCAGAACTCGAAACCGATCCAACTGCAGAGAGGTGTGAGACAGGGAGACGTCATATCTCCAAAACTGTTCACAAATGCGTTGGAAGATGTCTTTAAGCTTCTGGACTGGGACGGGCTTGGCATCAATGTTAATGGCGAGGACATTACCCACCTTCGGTTTGCCGACGATATTGTGGTCATGGCAAAATCGATGGAGGACCTTAGCACAATGCTCGCAAGCCTTAGTAGAGCTTCCCAACAAGTGGGCCTCAAGATGAACATGGACAAGACGAAAATCATGTCGAATGGCCATGTAGCGCCCACTCCAATAACTGTTGGGAACTCTACACTCGAAGTTGTTGACGAATACGTATACCTGGGACAAACTGTTCGATTAGGTACATAGGTACTGATATGATGATGATGATCAAAACACAAGCAATATACATTACTGTCAATGGTCCTCGGAGTCGCAATAAGGACCGTGTCTAGAAAGCAATGTTTAAATGCCGTGAGCAACAGAGTCGTATGATCGATGCGAGTCTTTCTGGTAGTGATGTTCTACGATATTTTATTGCTTCTATCGACATTTTCAGTGTAGTTCGAATCAGAAGTTAATGTTTTATATCACTGATTTACGTACCTACTGCCAATTTCATACGATTTTGCAATAATTATATTATTGTATTATAATAAATACAGGCCTACAGTTTTGTAGTCAACTTGAGAAAAAAAATCAGACATTTGTGTGAGAGTATCGTTGGATAGGTCTGCAAAAAACATTGGTTGTTTCTGAGTAAATTATAGCGATTTATTTGCTTTCAAAACAAAGTCGGTTTATAAGTTTTTTTGGATATGCGCATTCTCATTCTACATAAACATAACCCTAACTCATTGCGTGTATATACAGGTAAGCCCGCACGCAATCAACCGCTTTTTTTATACCGACTACCAAAAACCAAGTTTTCCACCCGTATGAATGTAATATCCCTGCCCACAATGGCAAACAGGTGTGCCAAATTTCATAAGTGTATTTATGTATGTTTTTCTACATATATCTCAGAAACTTATAACCGTATTTTAATAATTATTTTTTTGTCAAATAAGATATGGTCTGTTAGTGTGTAAAAATCACTAGACTCCTTTTAATTCCGGACGATTATAACTTCTCTAATCAATACCCGAGTTCCACCTGGACGACCTATAGCTACTGCTGTGGCAAACTTCCTTAAGTACTATGTTCTGAAGCTATGAGTGTCAAATAACTTATTTAGGTACGAGACAGAAAGACAGAGCATGAATGGAATTTCTTATCTTAATAAATATTTTTTTACATTGCACACGAGATGACCAAAATCGGTGTAAGTCGGTTGAAACGTTGGAAAGCGAAAAAATGCCTTTTTGACGTTAAATATATTATACATAGAAAACACCCAGTCTAAAGACAATCATAAATGTTCACCACATAAATTTTTGTTTTGTTCGTTGGTTCTAGTTCTTATAATATAGATCAAAATAATCTTCGTCGAGACTCCCTGAAGAAAACATTTCATAAATGCCATATCCATGGCTACATCATCAAAATAAACAAATATTTTCATAGCAAAGGCAAGTTTATCTTAGGACTTGAAACTGCAACCCTTACAGTCCGTGTAAGCGCTCCGCCGTTTGAGCTATCAAAGCAGAATTCTTGCCAAGGAAACTCCCAACTACATCTTTGAACGTTATAGACAAACAATTACTAGGGAACTTATGTTTTGCTCCTAGCAAATAAATATTACAAATTACTAGTTTTTCATAAACCTAAATCAAATATAAATACATTTTTTTTTAAGGTAGCAAACAAGCCTACGGTCTACCTGATGGTAAGCGGTCACCGTAGCCTATGGACGACATATGCCTAGTCTAGTCGTCATCGTTGTTACAACAACTTTGATTAATGTCTCAAAAATGAGAAATTTTCTCGTTTAAGGCCTCATTTATAAGACTAGCTGACCCGGCAAACGTTGTTAATTTTTTTTAAACATCTGCCGCACCAACCTTGTATGTTTATACTAATTCAAAAACGTTCCCCGGCGTGTGAAAAACAACTTACCAAAATTTCATTACTATCGGTTTACCCTTATTGCGCGAGTCCGACTTGCACTTAACTCTGTCCGACTCGCACTTGACTCTTTTTTCTTCTTCAGAAACCTTCCCCGGCGTGTGCATAACAACTTTCCAAAATTTGATTACCATAACAAATTTATTACAATCGATTTAAACTTATTGTGCGAGTCCGACTCGCACTTGACCTTTTCGGAAAATACTTTCTTATCGGATGCAAACGTTATACAAAGAACACACCCTCCAAGTTTCAGGTCCCTACGATCAGCGGTTTAGGTTGTGTATTGAACCGACAGTTCAGGATAAAGCATTTTATATGTATAGATTGGTTCATAAGGTTGTATTTTATTTTATGCAGTTAAAAAGTAGATTTCATAAGGTTTAATAATAATTTGACCTAAGTATGTGTAAATTATTAATTTTATAGTTAGCAAAAATCTTATCTTTATACGCCAAATTAATCCATATGGATTTATTGACATAACCTCTCCCTAACACTTTTCAAACTGTGTCTGCCTATTTGATCGTGATTGGCTAAGACGCTCAGCTCTTTCAAAATTGCGAATGTATTGCGGCGACAGCGGTTCCAGTACTATTTGAGTAACATCGCACTTCTAATGACTTATAATGTGCTGTGGAATTAACTACAACTAGGGTAACTTTATAGGGTAGAAGCAAAATTAGTATGGTGTCTGTAACCACTCGACAAGGTTGACTTTAAAGCTCATATTTCGTATAAACTTACATTGGTTATCAACCTTATTGTTTAAATGAGTAGTTCCTGAACGGGCACAAGCAACAAATGAAACCACCAAAGTGAAATCAGTCACATATCTTTGGAAGGGTGCAATATCTTGGTGGTCACGTTTGTGCCTTCTATCTCATTAGTGTTTACGACTTGGAGAAGTGACCGTGTCGTATTTTATTTATTAATTTAGTCGTAAAATATGATATTTACGTGATTCAAGGTAAGTAAATGAACATTTAGTTATGTTTCTCCATTTTGGTATATAAATGTACATAAATGACACTTTTATCTATAAAGTACAATAATAATTAGAACTCAACAGGTAGTAAGAACCGTTTTTTTGGTTTGAATTTGAACAAGTGCATATTTCAGATTCTCATTTGTTTATTTTACGTATTTGGGGCAATTACAGTTAACTTTTGCAAATAAGAAATATCACTCTATGCCAAAAACCAGTTATTTAATATAAATATTATTGCACTAAGATGATATTAGGTGCCAAAGTGTAGGTATGGGGGCCGGTGAGATTTGTGCTAGAAGTACATCCTAACGGAATCATTACTGTTATTAATTTTCTGTTTGTTTTAGATATCTATACGAGAATTGAATTTAGTAAAATGCCCTACGATTAGCTCGACAGTTTTATCAAGGGCATAGATGACGACCAAGATGAAAATTCAGATGTTGGGGGAGACTCAGACACTGAGGATGTTCTACCTCTGAATGTAATATCACGGAGATTAGCATCTGGAGGAGACTTTCATCGCGATGCCATTGAGTCACCTCCACATCATTCGCCAGCTCCAATCATCAGTAATTCACCAATAACCATTACACCAGCTTGAGGTTGTTGATGGCCACACCAGGCTGGGATGTGATGTTTGCAAAGTTAGACTCTGTGTTTGTTATTATAGTAAGTACGTAACACTGATTATGCTGTTACTAGTTCCTAAAACTAAGACTGATAGTGAGTACCAAGATTGTTGATTTGTGAGCTTTTTTCTTCATAAGACTTGATTTCTAAACATTGTGATTCCTTAGACCAGAGTCCTAATTGATGTTATATAGGTAGGAAATAGATAGTGTATAAAAGTTACTTGCAAATAGGCAGTTTTAGTTTGTCAAAAAGAACTTTAGTTGTGATACCTGTATTATTTACAAGAGATTTTTTGTCCCTTGGAGCAGTGAAAAAATCAAACTTCTTAGCCAACGCATTCAAAAGTTACAGCCGTTTATGCCGCAAATTTTCGAAACTCGCAAGGGAATCAAAACCTACAGGGTACTTCCCGTGAACTCAGACTCTTGAAATTTGGTACGAAAAAACGTCTTATAGTATAGATAAAGGAAAAATTGTGAAAACCCTTAAATTTTTAGTTACATTATATAATAAAAATATTTTAAATAATATACAACATACAATAAGTTTGCACGGAACCTTCGGTGCGCGAGCCAGACTCGCACTTGGCCGGTTTTTTTGAAGTAATACTCATTGAATTGTGATTTGGTTTTATTTACAAAAAGTTTCCCTAAACGGTCACGGTTTCAAATAAAACCACCAAATTTTTTCCTTAAATGGTGGATCCTAAAAACTGGGCCACACGTGGCCTACGTGGTTACTAGGTCGAAAAGAAATTTGTTACAACTACTTACAATTCTTCCTCTTATGATCGCTTCCTCTTTTGCAGATTGTTTGTGTAGTGTTTTGACTGTACTTGTATTGTTTGTAGTATCCGCTCGAGGGGGCGGACGGAAACGTGTGGTAGAAAACGTAATTCCTCAGTTCAGTTCTAACGGGGTTTTCCGAAGTCCTCTACCGCTGCTACCGCGTAACTTCACTGAATGTCCACACCACCAAAGACAATAATGTTCAAAAAATGATCCTATTAACGATGTTCCAAGGACGCGGACTACGCGACAGCTGGCTATTCCAACTGAAAAATTCACTATTTAATACTTTCGATTGAATTTGAAACGAAACTGCGTGACCTTCTGTCGCCGCTGGTATTTCTGGACTGACACGCACGTGCATTGAGTAATACCGAATACCGAACTGAAGTCGAACGATCCGATACCGGCTAGATGATTCATAAATCTTTCCCGAACAAACCCCCGCCCCAGCCAGACCGTGTCTGGATGAGGATAAACCGAGCCAGAGCCATCAATCTACTGGCAATCGAGAAAGCGTCGCAACGGCACGCTTTAGGACTGAATCCCTACCAAGACCTCTGCGACCCGCGGGATACCGTCCGAACCGGGGAATAATTGTACGATGCGACCTAACCGCCATTGAAAGGGCGGTAAATTTGAGTCCTTTAAGAGGACAAGGGAGGTTGGTTTTATCCGTCCACCGAACCCGTTGCTGTAACAAATGTAAATATTCCGAAGACCACCGCGACGGTGGAACAATTGCGTAATTTGTTGAAGCAACTGAAAACGGTTTCATATGCAAGTTGCATAATGCAACCACCCCATACAGACAAACCCTAATAAATCATCTAGTGAATATTACTCTAATTCCAGTTTTAATGTACCCCTATCCAGTTACCAAAAATCAAAAATCAACAAAAAAAAATTCTGCCCTATCAAGGGTTAAAGTAACTCCCGAGAAAAATATTTTAATGTAACATATACTATTACACAGAAGACATACATATTTACATTTTACAAACATGTAACTAAATAGGTATTCATATACATATTAAAATACACAAACATGCACATATTCATATATACACACACAAACATATATAAATACATATATTTAATATATAAAAACATATAAAAGAGGTCCTATCTGATGCAACCCTCGTTCAGCCGCCCGATAGCGGCAGGGCTCCGAACGCGAGCGGGTGCATCACACAAACACACACATATACATATATAAACAAATAAATATAAATAAATAAATAGACATCATACATCCGAAAGTAAGAAATTTTACCATCACTACGGAAACTAGCCTAAGGGGAGAAGAAGTGACAAGAAACTCCCGGATGTACACCTGATACCAATCAGCCATGAAGCAAACCAAGCCATCACGTACACAACATATATCCAAATATGTATATACACACATACACGTACGTACTCGTGATTGTCTCACAGCACTTTCGTAACAAGATAAGGTTAACAAGGCATTTACGCAATTAAAATAAAGCGTCTTATTTAATTTTGCAAACTGATGACAACCATCGAGTGTTGCCAGAGAAAAAAATATTGCGTTCAGAACCTAGCGTTTCGTGCGTTAGGCGTGGCCCCGATGGCAACGGTACAAAATAAGTACCATTACTAATTATTATGTGGAATTTGCGAATTGCAACAGCTAAGGCCTACTTAAGAGGAATAAAATAACAAAAAAGTATAAGATTACAAAAGTAACCCGGGACGAGGGAGCGAAGCGCAAGCCTTGTGTTAGTACCATTACTAATTACTATGTGGCATTTGTGAATTGCAACGGCCTTCTTAAAAGGAAAAAATAACTTAAAAGTAGAAGATTACAAAAGTATCCCGGTATGAGGGAGCTAAACGCGCAGCCTAGTGTAAGTACCACTACTAATTACTATGTGACATTTGCGAATTGCAACGGCTAAGGCCTACTTAAGAGAAAAAAAAATAACTAAAAAGTAGAAGATTACAAACATAAGCCCAGAAGATAGCAACGAGCGAATTGCTATAGACGGGCTCGACTTTAGCCCGTAGGTATTGGTGTTAAGCTCATAAACCACCAATGAAGAGGCCGGATTCTCTCGCTACAAAATGAGCTGAAACCGCATATCTTTAGGGTGTATCATGACCTGACGGAACATCATCTTAATGTCAGCCACAAATACAACCTGGTCGCGGCGAAATCCAGTATAGATGTTCGAGATGTCTACCTGAAGCTTTGGTGCCGACATCAGGCAGTCGTTCAAGGATACATCCCAAGATGTAGGCGCCAACCCATCAAACACCACCCGTATCTTACCGTTTTTAAAGACGGCGTGATGTGGAACAAAATAATGTTCATTGCCTTTCAACTCGAACTGCGAAACCATGTGACCTAGAGATTCGTATTCGTCCATAAAATCCTCGTATTTTGTGCGGAATTCTCTATCACGACGCATCCGACGCTTCATGGATAATAACCTTTTTTCGGCTATTTTCCAGGAGACACAAAGGCGCGGACGAACGGATAGGAAGGGCAGTCGAGTGAAAAACCGGCCAGAACTTAAGCGACCCGTATTGGCGAGAAAATCTTCGATTTCCCAAAAGCGCTGAAGGAAGTCAGCAAGCGAGAGTCCGTAGACGTCTGAGCGACGAATCCGTAGACGCCTGAGCGACGAATCCGTAGACGCCTGAGCGTCAAGAGAATGTGCTGGGCCCATAATTGCAGATCCGAGATCAGTCGGAACAGCGACCAACCCACCTGGCTGGAGTAGCATGACTTTTCCAGGCCGAGCAATCCAAGGACATCAGCACCCAGCATAAGTTCCACGTGACCAGGTAGGTGGAACCTTGCATCGGCAAACTGCAGGCCGAACGAGAGATCCAGGACGTCCGTCGGCAGGGGCACCTGAGGGTGATGACCTAAATTATACCTCAGGACAATAGCTCCTAGTTCATACCGCCTACTAGGATGAGTAAGGAGGAAAAGGAAAACGAGACCCACGACGTTATCCACCCGCAGACCCCCTACTCCAGAAATCCCATGAATCCGCGAACTTACCTGTAAGCGGAGACGCTTCACCAGCCATAGCGACATGAGACACCCCTGAGCGCCTGAGTCCAAAATGGTGAATGGAGTAGAACCTGCGCGGTGGGCAAAACAGTTGTGACAGGTGGTGGAGAGACTGGTGAAACAGCT
The DNA here is from genome assembly GCA_946406115.1 of Apoda limacodes. Classification (NCBI taxonomy): domain Eukaryota; kingdom Metazoa; phylum Arthropoda; class Insecta; order Lepidoptera; family Limacodidae; genus Apoda; species Apoda limacodes. The sequence goes on along the minus strand of OX291559.1, from coordinate 24,231,708 downwards.
GCCACGAGCGCTGTACTTGGCTCCGGGGCTCCTATGGCTCATAATGCCCCACGCTTGAACCCGTATAAGCATACGGGTCCCACGCGGGCATAAGTGACTGCCGAGACGCTCGGCGGCGTGCGATAGCCACTGGATCCCGCCCTCAACTCGCGACTAACGCGAGGACGCTCCGCGATAAGGAGGGGCAAAGGCTCATAATCTGCGTGATGTGCCAGCTCCGCAATACCTACCTGAGTGGAAGGGGCACGTGATGGTGGTGACCGACGACCATCCCGTGGGCTCGCCCGCGGTGAGCGGGGCGAGGAAGGTCAATGTCGCACTGGGGACGGGGGCGATTGGGTTCGATTCGGCGGCGGCGAACCCCCGTCCGTGCGAGCTGTAAACACACCTAATGTGTCATCCGAGAACCATCCTCTCGGATGGGCATACAAAGATCGGGGTGGTGACCCCCACCATACTTTATACAAGCTTCCGGCTGTCGACAGTCGTTTTCGGGCCACCCCAGTCTTTCTGAACTGGTGGCAATCCCGAATGGTGTTTCCCGGTTCGTAACAAACCCCACACCGTTCAGTCCGTCAAAATTCTGGGGGGCCGAAACGACCCGGTACCTTGCGATGTCCCGGGACGAGGTTGTTGACGGGGTCCAGACGGGGCCGAAAATCGTGAAGGTCCCGATTGTGGCTCGGCGGGTAAATTTTCCAGCTTCCTACTCTGGTCTGCTAAAAATGACACTTAAGTGTCAAAACCCCTCCGTGCAATTGTTCAAAACGAGCCCTGACGTCATTAGGTAATTTGTTCAACACAATGTGCAGCAATAAAAATGATTCTATTCTTTATTCTTTATTCTTCATTCTTCATTCTTCATTCTTCATTCTTTATTCTTTATTCTTCATTCTTCATTCTTCATTCTTCATTCTTTATTCTTTATTCTTTATTGTACAATACAACACATATTAACACATAAACAAAGGAAAACTTATAAGTACAAAGGCGAGCTTATCCCTAAAAAGAGATTTCTTACAGCAAACCTAAGTTTGTAAAAGTTATCTTTACTAAGTTTAGATAGTACTCATAGAAAAGTAGGAGGCAAACAGTGTAAGTACAACATTATTCATAAACAAATTTAAATTAAAAACAATTAATATTGTAAATATATATATTAATAAAAAAAGACTAAATATACAAAAAATATTATTATTACTTATTAAAATACATATATTATTCAATAATATCACATACATATAATTACACAAAATAAACACAATACATTATATATATATATATATATATGTATATATATATATCGAATTCATAGAGAGAAATAATGCTCTTTTAATCTATGTTTAAAAATATTAAGTGATGTGCTGTCACGTATCAAACCGGGAAGCGAGTTCCAAATTTGCTCCACAAACAACAAAAGAGTCACCATAAAACTGAGTGTTATGTATGTGCTGGTTTTTCAATAAGTGAGGTAGTATGCGATCGAAGAGGTCTGTCTCTAGGAAATAGAAAATTAAAGCGATCTCTAAGATACAGAGAAGAGGAGCCATTTTAGCTTAGAACTAAAACAGGAAACGTGATCAAATTTACGAAGGCCAAAATCGAATACACAAGTTTTGTAGACGTTCTAATTTGTCTAAATGTTCTTCATTGGCATTTAGGTAACAAGTGTCAGCGTAGTCTAAAATAGGGAGCAATAAGGATTGGGCAAGAGTAACTTTGGTGTCAAATGGAAGAAAAATAATGTAAGCGTTTGAAAACTAAAATGTACCTTTCGACTGATGTCGTTGATATGGTTAGACCAGGATAAGTGGCTATCAAAGGTCAGCCCTAGATTTTTTACTATATCTGTATAAATAATAGGTACATTATCATAAACTATTTGTCGAATAATATAGTGAGATATTAGATTACACATGTACCTACTACCAATAATAATTGCCTGCGATTTTACTGGATTAACCACTAGTCCAAAAGATTTAGCCCACTCAGAAATTTTCTTCAAGTCACTATTTAGACTGTCTACAGCAGCGTTGATATCTTTTACTGCAAAACGACGATATATCTGCAAATCATCTGCATACAAATGGTAGTTTGAGTTTATAATAGGAGTAAAATTCATTAATAAATACAGAAAACAAAAGAGGAGAGAGAACGCCACCTTGAGGAACACCGGCAGTTAAGTCGCACCAATCAGATAAATTTTCATTTGCTCGAACACACTGTGATCGTCCTCTCAAATAGGAATCAAACCAAGAGACCACCGGCGGAGATCAGTTTAAAGATTGTAAAATACCTAATAAAATGTCAAAATCCACTGAGTTAAAAGCACTACTAAAATCTAAAAGGACTAAGAAAGTAAGTAATTTATTGTCCATAGCCAAGCGTATATCATCAGTCACTTTAATTAAGGCCGTAACTGTGCTATGGCCGGGACGAGAACCTGATTGTAGTTGACTAAGAAGTTGATTAAGATGTAAGTAATAAGACAATTGTTTACTGACGATATTCTCAAATACCTTCGATAGAATAAGTAAAATTGAGATCGGTCTGAAATTAGTGCAAGAAACAGGATTTGATATTTTTGGCAGTGGTAAAACAAATGCCTTTTTTCAGGAGGAAGGAAATTTGCAAGCTTTTAATGAAAAAATTAAAATGTGAGTTAAAATGGGTGCAATAAATTCTAAAATAGGAGTAAGCATTTGTAGGCATGAATTGTCACAACCAACAGCCTTAGAAGATATAGAAAGGAAATTTTTTTTTACGTCATGCTCGGTGATCTCTTTGAAAATAAACGGACTACACTTAGGTGCGGGCTGTGTTGAAAGTTGATCTAGTGTACTACTCTTAATCTTACCATCTAAAGAAACAGGAGAGGCTGAGAAATGCTTATTGAGAACATTAATATCAAAGTCAAAGTTATTGTTTAATACAGTGTTACTTGCTACCCCTAGAGCCTTAAAAAATTTCCACGTATCGCTTTGGTTGGCGGTCTCAAGTGACTTATAAATGTAGCTCTTTTTTGAATTTCTGCATATCCGACTGCAGCGATTGCGAAGTTTCTTGTATGCAATAAGATTTTCGTCAGAAGGATCCTGTTTGTAGCGACGTTTTGCAGAATCACTTTTTGCCATCATATTCTTAATTTGCTGAGTTAACCACGGGGCAGGGGGATGCTTGACTTTAACGTATTTTAAAGGAGCATGCATATCATACAATTTGCTTATGATTTGATTAAAGTTGACAACTTTTTGATCTATATCACTGCAGTTCGTTACGGATATCCAGTCTATTTTGCTAGCATCTTTGTGCAATAGCTCTTTATCAATGTTTTTGTAACTGCGAAGTAGGAGATATTTCGGTTGAGGTTTAGGCAATTTGTAAGACACATAAATTAAATTGTGATAGGAAAAGGAAGAACAAATTTGGCCATATGAAGCTACTTTATTACAATCCAAGACAAGAATTAAATCTAGGAGAGAAGGGGAACAGTTCGGAGATTGATGTGTGGCTGAAAGTGGTAGAATATTCATATTAACTGAAGAGACAATAAAGCGAAGTTTGGCAGAACGTGTGTCATTCTTTATAAGACAGGTATTATAATCACCTAATATAATTGGTTGGTCGTATAGAGAAGAAAAATTTTCAAGAGATTCAAAAGAAGTAGTTAATATGCAAAGATGGTATTTTAGCATGATGAAATGTAATCTCAATAAAAAGATGTTCAGCTTTACGAGCACTAAACAAATCGTGCGACTGCGTCGCGCGACCGGTGGGCATTGTAACGCCCCCCCTTCTATACCCCTCTAATAGGTTTATAATCATAATGAAATGTTCTACGAAACTTCTGAAGCATAAACACTGACTCAGAGAGAAATCAAAAGAATCTAATATAAATAATGATGTAGATAAATATCTTATTTGGCCAAGCGTGATCGTCAAAAGTGGTAGGACCCAAAAACCGTTGTGTTAAATAAGTAGTAACCCCAGTTCACAACGAACACACAATATTTTCACTGAAACTTCTAACATAAAACCAGTAATGGTGGCACGATCTAGCTGTAGTTTAGCCCCACGTGGTTCCTAGCTTCTAGTGACCCACAAGCGTAGACTATGGACTATTGGTCGGGCAGCGTTTCAACAATTTAAACGACGGCAATTGAATGTTCTCTATGTATAGGACCACGCACTTTTATCACCACTAACCCCTTTCTAGCAAACTACTCACTCCACATTTCAAACCCCTCCCATCCTATTTTTTTTTATTCCGGACGGATGTCCGACCCTTATTAATTTTAGCAAAGTAAAAAATATTTCTTTTAAGTATAAATCTAGTCATGTTGGTTGGGATACTATTATAGAGTCCTAGATTAATATGAACGGTCTAGCTAAAACGGCCTAATTATCCTAAAGTAATAAAATATTAATAGTATGTTCTAAATGTTCGTGAAGTTCTAACAAACCCGGGTTATTTCAAATAAACTAACACGTCATTCCATCATACAGAATAAGTGAAAACCAAGACAACTACCCTTTATTATTGTTAGAATATTTATTGTACGAGGCTACCCCAATGGTTGTTAAACGACTTAGGTAAGTTTCGCGGGTGTTTTCAATATTATAAAATTTCTAAGTAACTTAAACTTTTGCGTGTATATTCAACATTATAAAACTCCCTATCAGCGCTCCTCTTGAAACTACCACCAATCACATACGTTCAAACAAACCACCAATCAACGCTTTTAAAACATTCTCCAATTAACTTTAGTTCCAATCAAACACTCAACCATAGTTAGCTTCAAACCATTCATTCTCGCGCCACAGGTTCAAAATTTAACGCAACTTTATTTTGTCTAGAGACCGAATTCATAAATCGGAAGTTAGATTACTACCTACATTTCACAATTAGTTCCGTGTTGATGTCTATGATTCGTAAGTCATTTGTACCGATATTTTGTTAGCTTTAAACCTTTCATAAAATAAATAATAACTTCTCATCTAATGTATAAAATTACTTAACTTGAATATTTGAACGCGCCATTCTAATTTAAAGATGCATTTTGCTATAGGTAGTACGTTCCTTGAGCATTGTTTACTAATGAAAATCTTCGCGCTAAAACTTGAATAAAAACAAACAGTGTATTACAAAAATGTTAAGGGCCCTCTTACTCCCCACTAGCGCCGCCATTAGATATCCTCAATTTTCTCTTCGTAGAAAACGAATTTCTAAAAACGGCCACTTTTAGCAAAAATGCCAACTACAAGTCACAGATATTATTTAGAAACTATATAAAACCTTCTAAAAATAGCTTAAGACTAGCTTTATATTTGCGGCATTTGGATTTTAGAAATTCGTTTTCTACGAAGAGAAAATTGAGGATATCTAATGGCGGCGCTAGTTAGCTGCTATATGCGCCTTAAGGCATAATTAAGGTATCGTCACAGCATGGCCAGAGAGCAGCGTGCCGACCGCGATGCAGTCGCGCCGGAGGCAGTGACGCCACGCGACTCAGGCCCATTTCTTTTTGGTTTGATGTATTGATTTATAAAACTGAGTACAAAATCAAATTGTTTATGATATAACCTACAATATTTTTTGAACTTTTCTTCTTTATAATATAAATGTCGTTTTATGAGTATTTGAAAGCAACCCTCTTCTTCTCGCGACGTGAAAATAAAGTCGATCTTCGTCGCGGTCGCTAACAACCGAATGCTACCTTAAGCGTCTTTTTGGGGCGACCATAAATCCGTGCTTGCCTTAGAGGACATTAGGACAAACAGACGTGGCCCGCGTACGAGTAGGTACAACAACAGTACCAATTTGAGGTGAGTAATGGTCTTGTCTTTACCCGTCACTTGGAGGAATAAGAACTATACGCTTTGCCTGCACGTAATTACACTGTTTACGAGTATGTGTGATGCAAAAGTACATTGTTCACCGAGGGGTGAAAGTGACCGATAACGAGGGTGTAGTTGAAACTAAACTACGCGAAGCTGAGCGCCTTTACTATCTACGAGATATGAATCACATTTTACCTCGAGTGATACATAGTGCTTTTTACTACACCTACGAGAAAAATAAAAGATAGTAAGTTGAAATTTATCAGATATTTAATTAAAATTTATATTAAAATTATTACAGTTAATAGAAATTTCTTCATCAGCTGTTAAGATCAAAATTTATTTTCAATGAAAAATAACATGCATGCCATTAACATGCCAGTAACATTTTTGGAACACTTAAGATATTAGAAAATAAAGTTTACAAATATTACCACAGATGTTGCTCTTTAGAATAATAACGTATTATATATAGGTACATTTTCCGTGCTGTCTAATATATTAGAAAGTTTGGTTTTTGCTCTACTTAGCAGGTCATAGCAGTAATGAAACATCTACACAAAGACGTGCTCTGAACTGTACTTATACTGCATGAGATTCTCTTCAAGCCGGTGTGGCATGTACGTAAAGTTAGCAGAACAAATATCGCAAAATGAAATAATTTGCCGCTAATTTGATTTATCCGTGAAAAAATAAAATTTGCCCCTTTTTTATTTTTTGAGTTACAGAGTTTGTTGCTAACTTTACGTAAAGTTACTAACGTAAAACATGGGATTTAGAGAAAACCAAATAAATAGGAATTTGCCGTGACTTATCCGTGAAATAATAAAATTTGCCGCTTCTATATTTTTTGTTATAGGGTTTTTTCTTTTTTTACGTTTTAGTACGCAACAAACGAAAAATGGGATTTGGAGAAAACCAGCTTTTATATTTTTTTAATTAAAAGAGTTAGCAAAACGACTTTCGCCGATCGATATCTCTCTAAATTCAAATTTTCTTCGTTAGTGTTCTGCTAACTTTAGGTACATCGGCTTGGCATTTACTGAACACCAAACGCCAACTGATTCACCGGCGGAACATCCTAGCACCGCCATTCAGATAATGTCGTTATATATTCAGCGCCATCTATTGATATTGCTGGTTAAACTTCAGTTCCTAAAGCGATTCCTTATTCTTGGTGTGAAAATTAAATATAACAAATTCTTTTTTCGTTTAATATGTTTTAGATAGGAATTAATTTTATAAAATACCATTTTCCATTATGTTATTACATTTTTGGTATTTTAGATAAGGCATAGGTATTTACTCTTCTCTTTTACTGACGCCGCCATTCAAATTACAATAACTATAGTGGTATACAGATAGACAGGCAGATAGACAGCAAACAGACAGAGAGACAGCCCTGCAATATTATTTTCCAAAAATGTACTGACACATTTATTGTTTTAGTTATAAACTAGCGAATCTTGAAAACAGTGTCCGTGTTAGTATCGGATCAGTGTTCAGCCATTGTTGATATAATCAGGCGCTACTTTGCGGAAATTCATTATTATGATAAAATATCATTACCTTGCAATCCGCTAAAAACAATTCAGTAGCACTCACGTGCAGAAGTACAACATCCACGTGGATGGTGTACTTCTGCACGTGAGTGCTACTGAATTGTTTTTAGCGGATTGCAAGGTAATGATATTTTATCATTCAGCGATTGTCCCCGTAACCCGTGTAATGTAATACAGTACATTTATATTACAACGTTTTGAGGTGTGTTGGTAGGTCGGTAGTCGAGGATTGAGTCGAGCGGTGATAAGGTATCGCGGCGGTACCCGTCCACACCCACACCGACACCAACACCCACAGTTTCCGCCTAAACTAACTTTACTGCTCATAACACATAACGCATGTCACATATAACAGTAGGTACACTTAGAAGCGGCGAGCGACATGCGCTACAAAGAACTCAATTTTACTCGCGTCGGTCTGTACGTTACATCTGTTCTGTAGTTTTCACATGCTTTCTATTTTTCTATTATAAACTTATCTGTCAGGCGAAAGAGTATGACAGGTACTTACAGTTTTATTTTCGCATAACTCTTTTAACGATGAGGAAATCGATGAAAAATATTAATGATTTTGGTCGCAGAGTTATGACTTAATGTTGCTTGTAACTTTGTTAAGTACCTAATTAATGATCTTCTGCATCGGACAAGTTTGACAGAGTGTCAATCGTTATATACGACGATCTACATCGGGCAAGTTAGACTGAGTCGCGATCTACATCGTGGATGTTTGATGTTTTTAGTTTATGGGTACCACATGTTAGTGGTGTGGATAATTGTACTCAGTTTCGAATGGAGAAGTTTACTTAGAAAGTACAATATCAGGTTAATCAAGTTAATACCGTGAACGTTGTAACGAAACGATTGTTACGGCTGGTGCGTCGCTGCAGGCGGTGACCATCGCTGCGGGCGGCGACCGTCGGTACAGACGGTGAGTTGGTGACCGTCGCTGCAGGCGGTGAGGCGGTGATGCGGTGACCATCGCTCTTGCGACCATTTATTTCCATAGGCTTAGGCATAATCTTCTCGTGTAAACACATTAATGGTTATCCTAAATGTTCTTGTACAATCTTTGTAAAAATAAATACGGCTGCATGCCACTTATAGACAAGCTGCGCTTTAAAATAAAATTCCTTTGAGGACGCAAAGTCGCAAAGACCATAAGTTTTGTACTACTGCGTCTGCGCCAGCGTCCTATCGAACTAAAGCTGGCGAGCGTTTGCCTCTGCAGCGTCTCACTAACATCTACACTGATGTTACTGACACTAATGTTACTGACACTAATGTTACTGACACTAATGTTACTGACACTAATGTTACTGACACTAATGTTACTGACACTAATTTTACTGACACTAATGTTACTGATGATATAACAAACAACTGATGCTAGGCACCTTAAAACAAACCTTATCTTAAAACGCCCTATTATTTTTTTTCGTTATTTGATTGATGATATTATATATTTCGTAGGATAATCAAGAAAATGGATCATTGCAAAAATCCTAGGATGTTTGAAACGACCGGATGGGTGGAAAATAAGAATGAATAGTGTAATCTTCCGAGCTATATTTAGAATTATTGCAAAAATTGAGTCTGGTTTAGGACGAATTGAAATTTGAGCGCTGATTGGGTGGAATAAAGTACGATTTACAACATCTTTCTGATTGGTCAGCACCTACGTGGCTCTTCGTAAAGAACTATAGAATTAGAAAGTAAGACAGAGAACAGACAAGGCAACATTATTTCTGAGGAAGTCATTTGATTTTAAAATATTATCATAAAATTGGGAGCTCGCTGCCCAGTAACATCCATTTTTTGGAAACGACATCCGAAGCATCATCGGGAAAAAGCAGTCATGGATAAGAGGGTAGCCTTGTAGCATATTTTCTGAGCTCTGCCATGTTTTTTTGTAGGGCACGTTAACTTGTCGGTCCTCGCTGTTTTCATAAAAGTGCATTAGTTAAGAAAGTCGAAAGAAAATCAGAAAAAGTCGAGCGACCACTATCATCCATCAAATAGTGTCTATCAATTTGCACTTGATGCAGGCACCATGTTGCTAAACATTCTATAAATTTGCACTTGATGCAGGCAACATGTTGCTAAACATTCTATCAATTTGCACTTGATGCAGGCAACATGTTGCTAAACATTCTATCAATTTGCACTTGATGCAGGCAACATGTTGCTAAACATTCTATAAATTTGCACTTGATGCAGGCAACATGTTGCTAAACATTCTATCAATTTGCACTTGATGCAGGCAACATGTTGCTAAACATTCTATCAATTTGCACTTGATGCAGGCAACATGTTGCTAAACATTCTATCAATTTGCACTTGATGCAGGCAACATGTTGCTAAACATTCTATCAATTTGCACTTGATGCAGGCAACATGTTGCTAAACATTCTATCAATTCGCACTTGATGCAGGCAACATGTTGCTAAACATTCTATCAATTTGCACTTGATGCAGGCAACATGTTGCTAAACATTCTATCAATTTGCACTTGATGCAGGCAACATGTTGCTAAATATTCTTTCAATTGGCACTTGATGCAGGCAACATGTTGTTAAATATTCTATCAATTTGCACTTGATGTAGGCAACAAGGCAACATGTTGCTAAAAATTCATACTCATACTCATTTATTCATAATAAAATTATGTCAAATGTTACAAATATTTCATTATTATAAGTTATCATTATTACATTTTAATTGTTATTTAAATAAATTTCCTTAATGTTTTTTTTACTTAATAAAATAACGTTGGGACTATAAACTATAAACTATAAACTCCTATCCGAAGTTCACCAACAACAATTCGACAATCCAAAAAGTCGATCATGAATCAGGGATAAACTCATTAGCCAATAGGCGCTTTTCCTAGATTACAATGTGGACACCGGCCAATCAACGCTCAGGATTTACAAAACGTATGTAGTATTTGCGATAATCCGAAAGATAACTCGAAATATTACAAAATATATTCTTTTTTTCTAATCATTTATTTTCGCAATAATCCGTTTTTTTTTCGATTGACCTACAATATATATATTTATTATACAACATGTTAGGGAAATGGTGTATACAGACGAAAGTGGTAGATCTGGGTTGGTTTGTAGATGTTCGGAAAAATATCCTGAAGTCGGAAAATGTTCAGGTTTCCCAACAACGGTGCAGCGACAGCCCTGAAACAGCTGATTTCATTCATAATTATGACCGTTGACCCCAAAATATCAGATGAAAGAATAATAATTCAGATAGATAGTTCTTATCAGTATATCTCTACCTACTGTCATTCTGGCGAACCGAGAAATCAATCCTTCAAATTCCTATTTATTTTATCGTATTTATTTTTGCTTTAAAAATTATATTTGGTTTTAAATGAATTCAGAATAATTATCATAACATTTAATAACAATTTGAAATTATAAGACATAATTTATGACTAACCTATTATCTTACATGTTAATTAATACGTAAAACCCAAAAAATCTGTTCGTATTTTCGAACTATTGACGTTCGACAGCAACTGCAGTGAAAACAACTACCTATTTCTTAAATTTGAACCATAAAAATAAGTATTTTGTACCTACTGTGTTTGAACTGTAGGCATAAATGAGACAACATAAATTTTTACCTTTAACTGTTCGCCTCTGCGGCCCAACTCTTTGAGAGTGCCACATCTATCACACATATACTCAACATACACACAAGTTAAATTGAAGGAAATGGCAAGGTTTTATTTATCTCTTTCTTAAATTATGAAGGGTTCTCGATAATTTAAATTATTTTTTTAGCTATTTTTGTGTACTCAAATAATGTATGTGATGTGAAGAATACTATACTAGAATATTAAACTATTATTAAACATTTAATTTTTTAACTCCTAGATACCTAAGTCGAAAACAAACTAATTTTATTACTAGACATAACTAGCCATGAATACTATGAAATAATGCATTTCTTTACAAGTAACAACTAACAACAAACAGTAAAATCCTACTTTTACTTAGCTCAGTGCGAAATATCATCAAAATCAGTAAAAAAATTAACTTATTATAGGCGTATTTACGTACTAAGTCTGCACGAATAAGAACTAGTATGTTTGAATAAGGTCAAATAAAGCTGACAAAGGAACCCTAATTTTCGGGGAAATTACTCTAAGCACCTAAGATAGCAGGATTTTGTCTCTTTCATAAATTATTCTAGAAAATTAATTTGCGTATTTTCGTGTACAAACAGAGTATATCTGGAAGTACTAAAGTAATTCATGTGGTTTCGCCTTTTTTTATGTGTCCCTACTGCAGGGCACAGACCTTTCTCTGTTCAGGAAATCTTGGACTATACTTAGTCTACCATGACTTAGTGCCGGGGGCCGTAGGTATTATCAAATGCTATTTTATACTACTAGATAGGTACCTGTTATTCAAATTCAGTCGAAAGCAAACTAGTTTTTATGTCAGACATGACTCTGGAATCATGCATTTCTTTACAAGTAAACACTAATTACGACAGACAAAAATAACTAAACCTCAGAATAAAGAAAGAACATACCTACTCAGTGCGAAATAAATAAATAAATAATAAATATGTTTGGACATTACACACAGCGCTCTCTGGCCCAAAGTAAGCAAAGCTTATGTTAAGGAAATCAGACAACGAATACAAATACATATCATACATAAATACAACCAGACTTAAGACAAACAAATGTTTATCACATATACCGGTGTGAAGTTGGCAGTCAAAAACCTGCCGCCAATAACCCAACCAAATTAAGAAATCTTGGTTATTTTTGTATTTAATTCCTAAAAAGGTGTAGCAATGCGATTTAGTTTGTCACGAATCTATAATTATATAGAAATAAAACATCTATTTGTCACAAATAAGAATCATTTCCTCGCTAACTTTCTGGCAGCTAACTTACCTGCTCGTATTGCTTTTTACCGAGTTGCTCTTGGTACCAATCACAAAATTAGTAATCTTTGTATTTTGCGGATAATGCTGTGCTAATTATACAATTGTGGAAACCATAAATAGAGGACGACAGGCTTTATGACATAAAAAGTGGAATTTAAATTGTAGCTTTGGTTCGACATTGTTTCGTTTAGCGGTACCTACCAATTTTTAGACGGGTATATGACACTAGATATTAGTGGTCTATTGCAATATGTTCAGGGATAAAATCGAAAATAAAACGGGATGTGGGTTTTAGGTGACATTTTACTCCGAAGATTACCTACACATACACAACTAACAAGAACAGTCATCACTAATTTGCATCAGTAAAAATTGATTAGGTAAAAAATTTAGCCTTAATTATCTACTATACTGTATTACTATATGTTTTTAACCCAAACTGTTGCTAACTGTATGTATATCATACAGTAAAAACTATTCACAATGGTGGTACATCCTTTTTTATGAACACAATAAAATATAATAAAATGTACAAACCTTATAAAATCCTAATTAAAATACCTTACTGAGTTTTGGGTGACGATATTACACAATAATATAAATTCTTAACACTGCAAAAATCCATGTACTTTTTCCACACTCCACATCTATCCACCATATGACTTCCATTTGATAGGTATCTAATATTTTATCTTCGTAAATTCACGGTTTTCACTAGGTATTCTTCAAAAATTACGATAATCTTCAATAATCACGGTAAATCTCCAATAATTACGGTAATTTTTCAGCATCAGACCATGTTCAGGGATAAAACTAGTTGCCTGTAAAGTCGGTATACGGGCGAAAGTTTTACGTGACAACGACTTTGAGTGGTAAAATAATTTTAATTTGTCATAAGGCGGGCTAACTGTGCTCGAGTGGAAGGGACGCGTGCCTTTCACTTTTATGTCTGTCTCTCTCGCTCTTAGGCGGGCTAACCTCGACGCGTGCCTCTCACTCGCTCTCATTGTGAGCGCATAACGTGAGCGGAGCGTAACGCAGTTTCTTGAAGTGTCACCCGGCAAACCAATTTATAAGACGTTGTCACGTCAAAATCGAAAATGAAACGGGATGTGGGTTTTAGGTGACACGTGTAATGATCTAATGAACATTTATAAAAAAAAAAACATATGAGCTATACAATTGCTGTCATCATGGCTTTGCTATTTAATAGAGTCAGGCATTTCAACAAGATAGATATAAAGATCTTTCAGATTGGTGCGATTTAGTAGCTGGCGTTCCACAAAGCGGTATTCTCTTTCCTATTCTATTTTCAATATTAATCGATCTAGTTACTACAAACATCAATTGCTCTTACCATCTATCTATACGCGTATGATTTGCAACTCTACTCTCAATGTAAAGTCACTGACATTGATAAGATTAATAACAATCTTACACACCTAAATAAATGGTCAGAAACCTTTGGCGTACTTGTTAACTCGGCTAAATGTCAATCAATAATCTTAGGTAGTTGGATACTAGCACTCTTCCACCGTTATTGCTGAATAAAACTGTCATACCACTTACAACGGAAGTAAAAGATTTGGGCTTGACTTTAGATAGTACTCTGAGCTGGAGTAGACAAGTTACTTAAATTTGCTCTAAAGTTTCTGGGATATAACGTGCGTTGTACACATTAAAGCTAAAGTTAATTAACACTCTTGTTTTACCGGTAATCGACTATGCTGATGTGTGTTATCCTGATCTTAATCAAGATCTTCTTAACAAGATGGATCGTCTTCTAAACAATTGTATTCGCTTCATTTTCGGCTTACGCCAGTATGACCACGTCTCCAACTTCCGTTCAAAACTCAAATGGTTACCTATTCGCCAACGTCGGCAATCTAGAATCCTTTTAACCCTGTTTTCTATTTTATACGATCCATCCCAGTATACTTGAAATCTAGGTTTCAGTATCTGGGAGACACTCACACCCTCTTCGCTCGTCAAACAGTCTCATGCTAAAAATCCCATCCCATAGTACCAGCTTTGTATCAAACTTCTTTACTCTTCAGGCAGTGCAACTCTGGAACTCAATACCTCTAGTGATTAAAAAGGCTCAGAACAAAACGTGCTTTAAATCTATGTTGAGGCGACATCTATTATCTATTAGTACATTCTTAATTTTATTAGTCCATTCAAAACATTAAAGGTATTGTATTGTATTATATATTATTATAATATGTATTTAGCTGTTTACGTATATATATATATATATATATATATATTCATTATATTTCTAAAATTATCTTATGTATTAGTGTAATGTGTTTGTATCTATATATTTATCCTTTATTTGGCACCACCAACAAAGCTTTTCTGTCAACCTATGGTCGACTGGTAGGGAATGCCTTTAGGCATTAAGTCCTCCAGTTGTACATAATATATTTATATAGTGTGCAATAAAGAATAAATAAAATAAAATAAAATCAAAACTAGAGTGATACTCGATCGATAAAAGTAAGAAAAAAAATCATAAGCATATCAAAAAATGTTGCGGTCTGAGTTGAGACTTCATTTATTTTTGATTTAATGGACTGCAAGCAAGGGGTACACGACACTGGAATTCACTAGATATCAGTAGACTATTGCAATAGCTATAAAACGAGATAAAAACTAGAGTTGTTATGAACACGCACAGCGGCGACGGTTGTAGGCTAGCGCCGTAAAAATTAGACAACCGTACGGTAGCTAGCTACTAGTTAGCCACTGACGTATAGAGTGGACTGTGTATATGACGTCGTATTGCGGGCCGGATGGGAGAAGCCGGGTGACGCACTTGTGAACCGCTGACCACGAAGATTTCTTCAGAGCGAAATAAAATAGCCGAAGTGAAGCAGAGTATTCTATGTAGAATTTATTTCCACTTTTACACTAGCACTTATTTTACACTTAATTTCTAGCAGAGTTTCTTCCTTTTTTCTTGCAGAGTTTCTTTCTTGATTATTGGTAATTTTCTTTCTTGCTTCCTTGCTGCGAACTGCGACGACGACTGCCGGAGCGCTCGAGTTTTAAACTATTCCGAACAAAGCGGCAGGCCATAAAATCACCGTTATACGCCGTACAGATTCACGCAGAGAAGTCACGCCGACAAGATTCGGCGAGACTTGAAGAGAAATAGGTGCACTGTTCACGGTGAGTTCTCAGTCCGGTTCTCCCCGTTCTCCGGTATGGACGACTTTGCTAGTGCAGGCGCTTTGGTATTGTGTGCACTAACACACTATAACGTTGAGACTAAAAAAATCCAAAAAATGAAAGTGTTCTATGAATTTTAATTCCAATTCGGTAGTCCACATTTTGTCAGAATTACTCTTTACACACCTACGTCTAGCATCGTTAATGCTCACGACGCACTGAAAAAAAGGATTTACATAGATAACTTAAAAACTGTGGTTTTAAGAGCCAAAAAATGTAAAAGGCGTCTCGCAAGCGCAAACGGCAAAGTGCGCGGGAGTTTGTTGAACTAAATGAAAGGGTTAAGAGCGTAATCTTTAACGTATTGCTTATTTTGTAAAAATTCACGTTTTTGCTTTTCATATAAATTTCATTCATACAATGATAGATTTTAACTAAATTTAAACTAAACATTATCGGTGTTTTTCTACGTTATACAATTATTGCAATTACAATTTACACTACTCAACCCTGATTGAGTACATAACACATCTTTACATATAAAAACATTACAGGTTATTTATCTTAAAAAATTTACCTTAATTATTAATTTTACATTTGTTTCTATCATTTTATGTAGGATTATACATATCAAATCTTAGCCGAAATTACTTATAGTTTCTTAATTATATAAGAAATATTACATATAATCCTAGAACACTAAGTACATGCGCTTCCTAACATTAAGTTATAGTTTGGTTTGCCTAACGTTTTCTATACAATCCCTTATGTATTTAACTGTTTACTCAACGTTTTACTTTAAAATTTACATAGTTGAGTGAGCCTTATCTTTATATACTTTATTTTGCATAGCAACATAATGCTTTTAAACCTGAGCTGTTGTGACTTTATTTTTCGTCACTTACAACGTTACCATTCATTTATCATATAACTTACAAAAATCTTACGAAATTATTATCAATCTACTTTACATACTGTTTTTTGGCGTTACCCTATTGTGTCTGAATAAGACTTTATTTACCAAAAAAAACCTTATTTTAAATTATTTACATTTTTGTCCTTATATGATCGTCCTATTTATGCATTTGTGTGGTCCGTCACTAAGTGATACTCGATCGATAAAGGTAAGAAAAAAAATCATAAACTGTGAAGACTTATTCCTCAGAGGAAAATAAATTAAAAATGCGTGAAGTTCGTAAATACAATTTTATTATAGTTTCCTAAACGATCACAATTCACAATTTTAAATGGTCTATAATTCAATTATGTCATACACAATTGCAGTTTAATTGGTTTGGAAATTATCCAATTTTGCCGTCTTTTGTTTTCTTTAGACGACCGAGTTGAAATCTTTTTTACCAGTCGACTGTTTTTTTGTAAATATCGATGAATCGTTTTATGTTGTGAAAATTCAGTAGTTTGCCGTAATCTAGGCCTTTACCATATTTTTCAGTGATCTTTTATAAAACTGCACTTCATTACCTTCTGTGTGGGTTTGCGGTCACACCCACAAACCGGCAATAGATATCTAATGAGATCAAACCCTCAATTCCGCAGTCTCATGCAATAAAATCCTTTTCTAATTTATTTTCAGTAGTTCCTCATACTCGCCGAATATGACGCACAGTAAAAAAAAATACTTTTTAATCATTTTTGGTAAAAATACAAATTACGGTTATAACATCTTTTCTTAGAGCAAATCTCCAAAAGACTGAATTCAAAAGTTTTCAATCTGTCATTCTTTTTCAAATCAGATTTAAAAGTCTGTTGACGTAAATAAATATGGCCTGTATGGATATCGAATTTTACAATAATTTTGATATAAACACGCAAAAGGGTGATCTAAAGCTACTTACACACTACATATTACAAATTATAAATTATAAAATACTTCACTCGCTACATTATCCCCCCTTCCTCGTGAAAATTCGGTTACACGAATTTTCCGGGCTGTTAATTTAATTTTTAAAAGACAGAACCGAACCCTTTAGCTTACATCGCGTACGCATCTAATACTCTAACCTCATCACTCATACTAACCCAACCTAACACGCTAGCCTCATATACTTCCTATTCATTCATCCACACACGAAGGGCATAACCGCTAAGGAACACCATGACCGATCTGTAAGGGACTTGATGTTACTTGTTTCATCTTGGCCTTAAGGCTTATTTAATGAGTTATCCCACCGCTCAAGTCTTGGACAAGGGCTTCTTTAAAGAGTTGTCAATCTGCTCCATCTTTTGGACATATATAAGGGTAGGAGCGGTGTCCAGGGTTGTTTCCCGGCCCACGGAGTCCAGGGTATAGCCCGGCCCACGAAGGAGCGGTGTCCAGGGTTTTCCCGGCCACGGAGTCCAGGGTATAGCCCGGCCCACGAAGGAGCGGTGCCCAGGGTTTTCCCGGCCACGGAGTCCAGGGTATAGCCCGGCCCACCCATCACAGACGAAAGCAGCCAGCTCAAGAACAATGTTCTACTGCAGCCGCACCGATGCCGCCAAGCCAACCGACGCTCCGCACCGCATCGCCAATACGTATTTTCAGTATAGACAACTAGAAAAGTAAGTTTTAGGTATCTATAATATAACATGTCCATTACTTAGTAATATTTTAATATGTAACTTTTAATTTTTATGAATAAATAAGTTGACAGGGGATATTAAGGAAATCTATAAATTTATTTTAAGTTTGCATGTCACAAGAGTGGTAGAAACTTCAGAAAGTGTAGATAAGGACACACAAACCGAAAAAATGGCATCCGAAAATTTTGATATTAAAACTGCTATCTCCCTGTTGCCTATTATGACAAGCCAGGAGCAGGTAACTACTCAACTGATAGATAGCATTTAGTTATACGGGTCCATGTTCAACGATGCCGCCCAAAACCATTCATAGAATTCGTCCTTAAGACATAGCTCTCAGCTAGCGCCAAACTTAGGCTTAAACCTTGTTACGAGACTATAGATTCACTGTTGAAGGAGATGCGCACACACCTTATTCAAAAAAAAAATCAGCTGTCGCCCTTCAGTCGCAAATGTTGACCACTAGGCAGGGACGTAGCTCTATAGAGAAGTTTTGGTCTATAATTCAATTATGTCATACACAATTGCAGTTTAATTGGTTTGGAAATTATCCAATTTTGCCGTCTTTTGTTTTCTTTAGACGACCGAGTTGAAATCTTTTTTACCAGTCGACTGTTTTTTTGTAAATATCGATGAATCGTTTTATGTTGTGAAAATTCAGTAGTTTGCCGTAATCTAGGCCTTTACCATATTTTTCAGTGATCTTTTATAAAACTGCACTTCATTACCTTCTGTGTGGGTTTGCGGTCACACCCACAAACCGGCAATAGATATCTAATGAGATCAAACCCTCAATTCCGCAGTCTCATGCAATAAAATCCTTTTCTAATTTATTTTCAGTAGTTCCTCATACTCGCCGAATATGACGCACAGTAAAAAAAAATACTTTTTAATCATTTTTGGTAAAAATACAAATTACGGTTATAACATCTTTTCTTAGAGCAAATCTCCAAAAGACTGAATTCAAAAGTTTTCAATCTGTCATTCTTTTTCAAATCAGATTTAAAAGTCTGTTGACATAAATAAATATGGCCTGTATGGATATCGAATTTTACAATAATTTTGATATAAACACGCAAAAGGGTGATCTAAAGCTACTTACACACTACATATTACAAATTATAAATTATAAAATACTTCACTCGCTACATTATCCCCCCTTCCTCGTGAAAATTCGGTTACACGAATTTTCCGGGCTGTTAATTTAATTTTTAAAAGACAGAACCGAACCCTTTAGCTTACATCGCGTACGCATCTAATACTCTAACCTCATCACTCATACTAACCCAACCTAACACGCTAGCCTCATATACTTCCTATTCATTCATCCACACACGAAGGGCATAACCGCTAAGGAACACCATGACCGATCTGTAAGGGACTTGATGTTACTTGTTTCATCTTGGCCTTAAGGCTTATTTAATGAGTTATCCCACCGCTCAAGTCTTGGACAAGGGCTTCTTTAAAGAGTTGTCAATCTGCTCCATCTTTTGGACATATATAAGGGTAGGAGCGGTGTCCAGGGTTGTTTCCCGGCCCACGGAGTCCAGGGTATAGCCCGGCCCACGAAGGAGCGGTGTCCAGGGTTTTCCCGGCCACGGAGTCCAGGGTATAGCCCGGCCCACGAAGGAGCGGTGCCCAGGGTTTTCCCGGCCACGGAGTCCAGGGTATAGCCCGGCCCACCCATCACAGACGAAAGCAGCCAGCTCAAGAACAATGTTCTACTGCAGCCGCACCGATGCCGCCAAGCCAACCGACGCTCCGCACCGCATCGCCAATACGTATTTTCAGTATAGACAACTAGAAAAGTAAGTTTTAGGTATCTATAATATAACATGTCCATTACTTAGTAATATTTTAATATGTAACTTTTAATTTTTATGAATAAATAAGTTGACAGGGGATATTAAGGAAATCTATAAATTTATTTTAAGTTTGCATGTCACAAGAGTGGTAGAAACTTCAGAAAGTGTAGATAAGGACACACAAACCGAAAAAATGGCATCCGAAAATTTTGATATTAAAACTGCTATCTCCCTGTTGCCTATTATGACAAGCCAGGAGCAGGTAACTACTCAACTGATAGATAGCATTTAGTTATACGGGTCCATGTTCAACGATGCCGCCCAAAACCATTCATAGAATTCGTCCTTAAGACATAGCTCTCAGCTAGCGCCAAACTTAGGCTTAAACCTTGTTACGAGACTATAGATTCACTGTTGAAGGAGATGCGCACACACCTTATTCAAAAAAAAAATCAGCTGTCGCCCTTCAGTCGCAAATGTTGACCACTAGGCAGGGACGTAGCTCTATAGAGAAGTTTGGCTCAGATTTGGAAGAGTTATTTGTGAACTTGACCTTGGCCCAAGCAGTTGGAAACGAACAAAAATATGAGATTCTCCGTCCATTGAACGAAAAGGTAGCGATAAAGCGTTTCGTAGACGGTCTTAGCAATTCCCGTCTTAGTACCATTATCGCTTCCCGTCCGTTCCAATCCCTTCCGGAAGCTATTAGGGCCGCAGTTGACGAACATTCGTTAGCCCCTAGTGAAGAACCGGTCATGCACGACACATAGCACCCGCGGTTGAGCCGCTGCAAGTTCCAACTACAATAGGTATAATTTGCAAGTTAACCAACCGCGGACTTTTCATAACAGTTCCGGATTTTTCGGATCTCGTGGTCGTGGAAAGCCCACAAGAGGCTCCACACATTATCGAGGTCACGAAAAATTCCACTCGCGTAACGTAGCACACGTACAATATTCGCAAAATACCGCTAATGCCGAGTTTACTCAGAATGCACCGAACAGAGTTTTTTTGTCCCTACAATAATAAGTAACGAGTCAGAGCATTATGTTTCAAACTATAATATAACCGGCAGCGTAGTAACAATAAACATAGGTATAGGTAGTACACACAGCAGTATAAGCTTATTAGTTGATAGCGGAGCGAGCCTTTGTGTTTTGATATATGAGTGGCTACTCGAGCATCTACAATTATTAAAACAAATGCGACACGATATAAAAACAATTAAAGGCGTAGTCGGTAAATTATTTTCAGAGGGTTATGTTATTTTAGATTTAGTTTATAATGATGTTCATTTTTGCGAAACTTTTTATATTTTTAAGAACCTATCGTGCTCAGGTTCAGCTAACGGTATTTTAGGTGATAATATTTTTAGAAAATATAACGCCGTGATTAATTACGAACAGGAAACATTTAGTTTATCGAAAAACGGGATAACCGTATGTATGCCCACAGGCAACGGTCCCGAAAGGTACACGGAAGTACACGTAATACCGCCTCGTTGCGAAGCTGTAAAACTAATTCCTTGTTCTTCAAGTGAAGATTGCGTACTTTTAGCTCACGAAATTTTAGAAGGTATTTTAATTGCCGGAATAGTAGCGAAACCTTATTAACGACGCATTCCTGTAAGAATTCTAAACACAAGAGACCGAGAAGCCAAAATAGATTTATCTCAGTTACAGGTTCAATCTATTAACAACTTCGACGTTTGTTGCTTTAACAAGGAAAATAAATCTGTGGATAGGGTTAAGACTCTGTTCGAAATACTCGATTTAGGTTACCTTAATAGGGAAGAGCGTTTAGGTATTCAACAGATTTGTGCGAAATACGCTGATGTATTTCATTTACCAGGGGACAATTTATCTGTCACTAACATGATGGAACATAACATTGTTTTAAAGGACAACGTAACACCCATTTACGTTAAGCCTTACAGAGTCCCCCAAGCTTTAAAAAGTGATATAGAGAGATGCTCAAAAATGATATAATAGAGGAAACTGTATCAGAATGGTCGAGCCCAGTTTTGTTAGTACCCAAGAAAGCTGATAAATCGAATGATTAAAGTTGAGATTAGTTGTCGATTATAGACAGTTAAACAATAAAATCCAAGACGATAAATTTCCATTACCTAACATTAACGAGATATTAGACTCATTGTCCGGTAGCATTAATTTTTCTAAATTAGATCTTTCTCAGAGCTACTACCAGCTATCCTTAAATTCAGAATCGCGTAAATATACATCGTTGAGTTTAAACAAGATGTATCAACTTTCCTTAGACAAGATCTCTCGTAAGTGTACCGCGTTCACCGCAGGAAAACAATACCAAATGAAACGCTGTCCCGTGGGTCTCAAAACAAGTGCAAGTGTTTTTTCCAGACTTATGACCATTGCAATGGCAGGCCTTAGTTTTGACAAGTGTTTTATTTATTTAGACGATTGCGTTGTCATAGGAAAATCTATGGAACATCATAATAAAAACTCATATGCGTACTGAACCGATTACGCGAGGTCAACCTTAAATTGAACCCAATAAAGTGTGAGTTTCTTAGACAAGAAATTATTTACTTAGGACACTAGATTACATCACAAGGTATATTTCCAGATCCAGATAAAATTAAAATTATCAACAGCTATCCAAAGCCAAATAATGTAGACGAAGTAAAACGATTAGTAGCGTTCGCAAACTACTACCGTCGCTTCATGTCACGTTTCGCTGACATAGTATTTCCGTTAAACGCCTTATGCAAGAAAAATGCTATATTTAAATGGACTAGTGATTGCGAGTTTACTAGTGAACGCATATCAAAATTTAAAATTAGCTTTATGTAACTCACCAGTTTTGGATTATTCAGATTTTTCCGAGACCAACCCCTTCCATTTACAAACCGATGCTTCAAAAATAGGACTAGGTGCAGTTTTATCAAATAGCAATGGCTAAGTCGTAGCTTATGCTAGTAAGAGTTTAACACCAGCTCAGACTAGGTATCCCATTATAGACCTTGAGTTGCTAGCTATTGTATGGGCCGTAGGTCACTTCAGACCGTATTTATATGGTAGAAAATTTTAAATCTTTACCGACCATAGGCCCCTTGTTTATTTATTCCGCTTAACCGACCCATCCAGCCGACTAACAAAGTTTAGATTGTATTTAGAGGAGTATGACTTTTAGGTAGAGTACGTTCCGGGCCGACTCAATGCAGCTGCAGACGCGTTGAGCCGTCTTCCGGTAACGTCTAAAGACTTAAAAGAGACACACGAACATATAATTTCTGTGTTGACTAGAGGTCAGAAAAGGAAGTTAGCGAGTCAGGAACCAGACTGTGACTATGACCAACGTACCGAACCTTCCACTCTCAGTGGGCCTGATCAACCTACTGTGGTAGAAGTACTCAAACGACCAAATGACATAACAGAACTAATTTTCAGAACAAATTTAAAAGACAAACGACTGAGAAATTTAGAAAATATTTCAATATTTCAACTATTGCACTACGTACCATCGCAATCTTTCTCTTTCTTGATACTCGATCGTTATCGTCTGATGAGGCGTGTAAAGACTCAATCCCCCAGGGAAAGATAAATAAAAAGATAGTTCGTAAATACAATTTAATTATAGTTCCCTATACGATCGCACTTTACAAAAAAATAATTAATTTCAATCCCTTTTATGCCATACACAATTTTACTTCTTCGTTTCGGAAATTATTCATTTTGCCGTCTTTTCTTATTTTGACGACCGTATTACAATTTTTACCCCAAATTTTGGCAAATCGTGGTACGACGTGATTAATCCAATGGTTTACGACAATCTATGTCAACTCCATATATTTCCCGAATTTTCAAGATACGGAAAAGGGAATTCGATAAAGGAAAAAAGGCCCAATCCACAAAAAATCAAGGTCTTCGTAGACCTTACTAATAAAACAGAAATATGGTACCTTCTGTGTGATTTATGGGGTAACTCACAAACCGTCGACAGATAATCCAGGAAATCAAACCTCCTTATGTGCTTTCCTTTTGATCGAATCTATTCCCAAGCACAGGTTCTTATATATGGTCCACGCCGATAAGATTGCACCAGGTAAAATAATAAATTATCTGTATCTATTTAAAATTTAAAATTTCTATTTTTTATATCTTACTTTGAGAAAATCTCAACCAGACTGACTTTGAATATTTTTCCATCTCTCATCTTTTTAAAAATCAGATTTAAAAGACTGTTGACGTAAATGAGTATGGCATTCCATGCCTGTATGCATATAGAATTTTACAATGATTTTGACATAACACGCAAAAGGGTAATTTAAACCTAATTACACACTACATATAGAAAATAAAATACTTCACACGCTACAGGCGTTAGCGAGGGATCTCGAAAAGTTGTGCAAAAAATTTAATATTTTGGAGCTACATATCATTAAAAATAAGAGTAATGCTCGTTTTATCAAAGGTATACTGCGCAGTAACAAAAATTGTAAAGTCGCGTCACCGAAGTTTCTGATTACAAGAGACGTTATTCGTATTTCAGATAGAGACGTGATAACGACAATTTTAAATGACTTTCACCTCTTGCCCACAAGTGGACATGAAGGTATGAATCGAATGTTAAATAATGTCAAAAAATATTATTTTTGGCCACGCATGACCAATGACGTCATAGATTACGTAAGACGATGTAAGAGTTGTCAGATTCAAAAACACTCTAACAAAGAACCGAAGACCATAACCTCCACTACCAATTCAGCATTCGAGAGTGTTAGTTTAGATATTATGGGTCCACTAGACATAGATAACCATTATTGTAAATATATTCTTACTATCCAGTGCGATCTCACCAAATACGTAGAGGCTTATCCACTGGAGCGCAAAGACGTCGAGACAGTAGCCAAAGCTTTTATGAACAACTTTTTTTTGCGCTATGGTATCCCGAAACAGATGCTGACCGACAAGGGTACCGAGTTAATGTCATCAGTGATGACTGAGGTGTGTAGGTTACTAGGTATTGAGAAATTAGGCTCTACAGCTTACCATCACGAGACCTTAGAAAATACGCACAAACATTTAGGCGCCTACCTTAGGATCCAGTGCGAGAACAATAGTAGTGATTGGAGCGAGTGGGTTCCATTTTGGTGTTTTTCACTTAACACTAGTGTTCGTTCAGAAACTAAAAACACTCCATACGAACTCGTCTTTGGTAAACTTTGTAACCTCCCATCTAACTTTTGTAAAGGAGTCGATCATCTGTATAACTACGACGACTACCCCAATGAGTTGAAATATAGATTGCAGAAAGCACAGTTAGATGCTAAGCAAAATCTTTTACAAAGTAAGAAATTAAGAAAATATAATTACGATAGGAAATGTAATATTGTTGTATACAAACCAGGTGAGCTAGTTTTAGTAGAATAGAAAATCAAGTAGGTAATAAATTAGATTGTATTTATAAAGGCCCTTTTGTAGTTTTAGAAGATTTATCTCCTAATGTAAAAATTAATATGTATAATAAGGAATATGTAATACATAAAAATCATACAAAAATATTTTATAATTAATTAACTTTAAGTTGTATATTATTATTAAGATTAATTATATTTAATAAAATGTTTAATATTATATACTTATAGATATACAGAAAACATTTTTTTTGCAAAAGGGGTGTGTAACCCTGTACTTTTCGGGGAGGTGCAACATGTAGGCATTGCGAAATGCACTTCCTCACGTGGACCGTCTGATAAGGTCGCACGAGTAACGTAAATCACGTTATGCTTAGTCAGTAAGATAGAATTAGTAACTTATGTTATAATATAAATTCAATCAATATACGAGAGTCAACTGAACACCATGTATTTTATTTAATACGACCATCAACTTGTCCGCACCATCAGAGCGCCTAGGCAGCCCTCCTCAAAATTAATAAAGAAAATTCAGTAAAATAAATTAATTATTTTTATATAATAAGCTACAATAGGTTTTAGAATTAATAATGAGCCAAAGATGTCATGATCTTTGGTCTCTATATAATAGCATAAAAGTCGTATAACCGACCAAGGAAGTAGTACTACTTCTTTATCAATAATTAAAACTATGTAAGGTAAAAAGGTAATCATAATAAATGATTTCGCAGACATCAACGAACGACATTACAATAACGAACGAAAATAAATAACGAAAATATACAATAACGTTCAATTACGTTTTAATTACGTGTCAAATAGACACGAAAAATATACCGTATAGAAATTACGTCTCTTGACGTGAGACAACAAATAGTTTTTTTGACAATTAGATAAAATATTAAATAAAAGAATGCATCCAATAGACGCTAGTGAAAAATTATTATTCGTAGTTAAATATAAATACAAATCAAAGCATCTCTTGCATGTCAATCGAAAGAAAATAAAATGTTTCCTCTAAAGGAAATAAAAGATAAGAAAAAACAACAAAATATAAATAAGCGTTATTTTTATAAAAACTACGGTGTCGTAAAATTGACTTTCTGAATTTTGAAGATGTTATAAAACAACATAGTATTTAGTAATTTAAAAAAAAACATAATACACACAAACACATAATAATATTGAAAGCAAATGCTTTAATAATCATTTTTTTTGGTCAATTACATAAGTAGTTAATACAAATAAATTTTTTCACGCAATGTGCCCTTAATTTAACAGGTATCTTCAACATTTAAAATCTTTAATATGGTAGATACCCACATTTTTGTCATTTAAGTACACCAGTTCATATACTAACGGTGAAACTTTACGTATAACGCGACATCTTACGAACTTCGGAGCTAATTTAGTGCTTTAGTGCAATGGAGTGGAGCAATGGAGATACATTGATAAGCAGCGGCATCACTTAAAACGTGATTGCGTCTCCATACATAATCATTAACATTAAACTCTTTAAAAGTACGACGCAGAATATAATGTTCTGCGTTCTTTTGATGTGCCTTATATTCGACCTTTTTAAATATATTAGGAAGAAACCCGGTATGCTCAGCATAAATATCCCTGGGCATAAATACAAAATTGTCGAAGTCCTCGTACTTCGCAAAAATATTACCGTCGGTCACTAATTAACGGCCGAAAACTAAAAACGCTGGTGAATAGCCAGTCGCATGATTACAAGACTAATTAATTGCCATTTGTACTTGTGGAATAAATTTGTCCCAAGTTCGGTGATCTTCGCCTACCAAGGCCGCAATAGCCGTAATAATAGTTTTATTATAACGTTCCGCAGTGTTTACTTGTGAAGTGTAAAATACTTTTGGAATGTTATATTTTTCACAAAGATTTTTACAATCCTGGCTAGTAAATTGTGAACCATTGTCCATAATTATTGTTTGGGGTACTCCGTAAACCAAGAAAACGTCGTTTTCCAAGGTTTTTAATACATTAGCCGCTGTGGCTTTTTTATAAGGAAAAATTAAACAGTATTTACTGAAACAGCATGTGACAACCAAGATGTTTTGATTCCTATCCCTTGTCATTGGTAGATGACCAACTAAGTCAATGGAGATACATTGAAAAGGACGTGAGCAAATTTTAGGTTTTCTCATGACACCAAATGGGGAATGGTTTTGATGCTTGTAAGCCAAGCATGTAGCACAATCAGCTATGTAATTATATATCTGGCGGAACATTCCTAACCAATAAAAATCCCTTGATATCTTTTTAAAGGTTTTAAAAGCACCAAAATGCGAGTTTGACGGCTCCGTATGTTTAGCCGCAATAATATTAGGCCTATCGTTAGGATTTGGAACCTCCTTCCACATGTAATCACTATCAGGTTCCGTTACGACTTTTTTAAATAGTTTTCCGTCCTTAATACAGAAATCTAAACAATCTAATGGATTATTTACGCAATTGGTACGCTTTTGTTCGTACCAAATCATACTCCGATCAGTATCAATTGGTTCAACGAATTTATGAGAAACATCATCTACGTCAGTCTGTACGTCAGTTATACATATATATACTATATATAACATATATATACTATAACAGTAATTTTCATTTAAAATAAAAATAATCTATGATTTATCTATCTATCTATTGAATTAATGATATGAATAAAAAAACATTTGCATTTGTAGTATTATAGTATAAGCAAATTTGCAAATCACGTCGACTGCGGCGCGAGTTAAGCCTTCCCACTGGGCTCCGCTGAAAATCAGCACTGTAGTACTAGCTGCAGCACATGATGAGCGGTGTCCATTTTTCACATTGCACTACAGCACCCATTATACAAAAACCAAACCATATATGTAGTTTGTAGAATGCTTGTTTTTATGTTTTTTTGTAAAATTGAGATTGTAAACGTTATGTGTAATGTGAAATAAAGGAATCTATCTATCTATCTATGTGTCCTCTATTATAGGGGTAGACCGAGATAAAATATCAGGAACAACATTGTCCTTTCCTCTTTTATGCTTTAAAATAAAATAAAAGCAAGACAACCGTATGGTCCATCTGGCTAACCTACCTGTTGGATTAGATAATTTTAAAAACCATTTCAATGCAGCATGGTCAGTAAAAATAATAAATTGTATCCCGTTGTCAAGAAAACAACGCCAATGTTCTAGTGCTAGAATAACCGCTAGCGTTTCTCGCTCCGTGGCCGAGTAATTCCGTTGTTGCTTAGATAAAGACTTACTCATGTATGCCACAACAACCTCATTGCCGTCTACCTCCTGAGAAAGCATTGCACCTATGCCAAAACCAGATGCATCACAATGTACACTAACACTAAATGGTTAGTCATAATTTGGACATGCTAAAATAGGTGTATTTAAAAAATGGTTTTTCAAAGTATTAAATTCGTTATCCGCTTCTTTCGGCCATTTAAATATTGGCGTTTTTTTACCCGCAGACGTTAATGAATTAAGGGGACCAGCTACAGTACTAAAATTGGGTATAAAACGCCTATAGTAACTAGCTGTACCTAAAAATCGACGAACCTCCTTACGCGATTTAGGAGTAGGGATTTCAAGAATGGCTTTTACTTTATCTGGTTCTGTGAGTAGACCACGTTCGTCCACAATGTAGCAGAGATATTTTAGCTCATTTTAAAAAAACTTACACTTCTCAAAATTAATAGTTAAACGAGCCTTTGTGAGTTTTTCCAGTACTCGATTTAAAAGGGATATGTGCTCGTCGAAACTCTCACTAATAATGATAATATCATCTAAATAACAGAATACTTTATTGTTAAAATTAGGAGAAAACAAGGAATCCATCAATCTCTGCTGTGTAGCAGGACTATTTGATAACCCGAAGGGTAATCGCTTAAATTGGAAGCTGCCGCGTGTCGGAACGTAAAACGCAGTTCTGTTTCTGTCATCTACGTGTAAAGGAATCTGCCAAAATGCTTTTGCAATATCAATACTGCTTAAATATTTCGCATTAGACAAATTATCTAAGATTTCATTAATAAAAGGTAAATTATACGCGTCTTTCTTAGTAATTGAATTTAATTTCCTACTATCCAAACAAAATCTCCATTTGCCATTCTTCTTAGGCGTAACTAAGACTGGAGATAACCATGGGCTCTCGCATGGTTCAATAATGTCCCAATTTATCATTTAATCTACCTCTTCACTAAGTACCCGTTGTTTTTCGGGAGACAGCCTATAATTACGTTGTTTAATCGGTGCGTGATCACCAGTATCTATTCTATGTGTAACTAGATTAGTTTCACCAATAATGCCAGTTTCCTCAAACGAAATAGCTTTAAAATAACTAATAACTCTGTCCGCCGTCTCTTTTGAAAAGGGGAAAGGTTATTAAAACTGAATCTTGTTTTCCACATTAGAAAGTTCAGAAATAATTGATTTTTTTAACTTCATTCTTAACTTGAAAAAGACTAGGTGCCAAATTAAAGGATTACCAAAAATCTATCCCTAAAATTATTGAAGGGAACAAATCTGGGAAAACAAATGTCTTAATTATATTACATTGTTTATTAAATACCATTGGTAATAAAAAATAACCAATAGCTTGGTGTACTGTTTTACCAGCAGTCGAAACTTTTATATTCTCATCCCTATAAAGTGTTAATCCTAGCTTTTGTATGGCTGGATGTGAATAATTCCCTAAAACGCTGATGCAAGAACCTGTGTCTAAAACGCCTATACATTCTGCCTCTTTTATATTTATTTAAAAAAGGACGTAAATTATCATTTTCATTTTTAAACAGGACCGAAGTACGAAAGGAATTGAAAAAAATATTGACTTTGCTAAGCCATGACGACCAGTCAAGTAAATCCTGTCTACAACGATTATAATTTATAGTATTTTTAAAGTAATTCTTATTAGAAGATTGATTACAATTTGGCCAATCTATCATTCTTACATTCTTAAGACCACATCTATAACAGACAATGTTGTTAGATGTGCATTTACTAAGTTCGTGTCCATGTACACGGCATCGAACACATAATGGCGGACGATTTTCATGAACCGCCGCAATTTCCTTTGGCTCTTCGTTATGCACCGGATTAAAACTTTGATTCCTATAAACCGTTGGTTTTTAACTTAGGAGAACTAGATTCCAACTTAACCAAAGGTTTTTGTTTGTAATTTTTAAAAGATTTAAAATTATCAAGTGGTTTCGCTCGAAACTCTTTCTGTCTCCAAATTTCATAATTAATACCTTTGTTATTTGCAAAGGGCGTTTCTGAAGAAAGGTTTCTTATAATCAAAATCAGAAAAAATCACTTCCCCGTTTTCTGGCTCTTTAAAATTCCTATTTTTTTCAAGAAATTGGTCGTCTTTCTTGCAAATGCTAATTAAATTGTCAATCGACATAATATTTGCAGGTATTACAAAAAAGGAATAACATGGCCTAATGTTCCGAAGTAATATTTCTAACTGGTCACTTTCACAAAGCGATTTCTTTAGCCTATTGAACATTTCAACCATTATTGCAACATAAGTAACGATAGTTTTCGTTCTCCCCTTGAGTACGTCTGTATATATCTTGCCAGCCTTCATACGTCCCCACTGCTGGGTCGCGGCCTACCCTCTTAAGCGAGGGTGATTGGGCCATAGTCCACACGCGGGCCCAGTGCGGATTGTGGACTTCACATACGTCATTTTTTTTCTTTTTCACCGAAAAGCCAGTGGTGTGAATAAAATAATCAGTGTACTTGAGAAATTAAGAAAAGACTCATTGGTTCACGCCGACCCCGGGGTTTGAACCTCGGCCACTTGGGACGTGAAGTGAAATTTAAACCCCTTGGCCACCACCGACTTTGTATATATAGTTCAATAATTTATAATCGTAGTCGAAACTATCAAAATCTTCAACTAATCTTATACACAGTTCGTCTCAATTGTTTAATTTTTAAAAAAAAATCTAAACCAATGTAAAGCGTCATCAGAAAACAGTTCAAACGCTCGAGCTACCAGTAATTCTTTCTTTATATTCCTAGAAAGCCTAAATTCTTCTAGTTTTTGCAAAAACGACCTAGAGCATGATTTCCCATTATAATTGAATCTTTTCAATTCAAGTGCAGAGCTTCTATCACAAGAAACTGTGATAAATTTATTTTGTTTTACGTCTGCATCTTCTAAATATTCCCTGGATATTTCTAACTTATTGAAGACCTCATTAAATTTTTGGGATACCTGGTTAATTCCAGGTAAAATACCGATTTCTGACCTATTGTCATAAGGTAAATCAGAAATTTCATGTAATGAATTAAATTCTAGTTCAGTAATCTCTAAAAGCTTGTTATTCCATAGTTTTTCCAATTTTTGAAACTCATTTTTAACTGTAGCCAGTTCTGGACCCAAGTTTAACTCATCCGTAATATCAATACGTAGTAATCTAAAATATATATGGTTTAAAAACGCTTCCAACCGTTTAATTTTTTCCTTATTAATACCTGTGTCATCTAGTTTTCGTTTAAAAAAAGTTAAAGTAGCCTAAACACCTTTAATATTTCAACCAACTTTAATATTTGTCGCTTCAGACCTATTAATGTCTCTGCTGGTTTCTCAAACCTCACCAGGATTTCGTAGATGAGCTCATTTTTATAGAGCAAATGAAATTTAATGTTTTTTTCCATTTTTACTATTTTTATTTTATTAGATTTTTTAATTTATGTCACTTCCTTGAAAAAAAATAGTAAAATTTTCGTAACAAAGCTTTTACTACTTTACAGTCTCTCTGTAATAACAATATAAATATATTTGTTTCCAAGAAGTGGTACGTGTACTCCCACTTATGTCAAGTACTGCTTTAGATATAATCGACGAAGATAATCTTGGAAACAACAAAAAATAAAATTATTATTAGTAGGGACTTTTTATTTATTAGTTAAATAACGTAGTTTTATTACGTAGTAAAAGAACCCCTAACTTGGAACAAATATAAATAATTAAACGATACAGCTTTTCACTGTCTCCATTTGTCCAAAAAAAAAAACAAAAACGATGTAAACGTTTTTCTCCGAAGTATTTTTTTTCTGGTGGACCTATATGAATATTAAATACTCTTAATATTAGTAATACGTTACTAATCTAACGATTACTATTATAAACTGGAGAGGAAAATAAATATATATTTAATAGCCAATCGTGTCCGAAAATTTCATGTTAAAAATGTAGATGGTGCAGTTAATTGCTTTTTGAATTTTGAAAAATTGTCAAAAATTATGTCTATTTTTAAAAAAACCCTTTTGCGTGATATGATCGCACACAAAACTATAAAAAATTGTAATTTTTATCCCGTTTGGCGCCGCTTGTGCAGACTTATTCCTCAGGGGAAAATAAATTAAAAATGCGTGAAGTTCGTAAATGCAATTTTATTATAGTTTCCTAAACGATCACAATTGACAATTTTAAATGGTCTATAATTCAATTATGCCATACACAACTGTACTTTAATTGGTTTGGAAATTATCCAATTTTACCGTCTTTTCTTTTCTTTAGACGACCGTGTTAAAATCTTTTTTTCCAGTCGACTGTATTTTTGGAAATATCGATGAATCTTTTTTTTTTCTAGCTACTGTCTACTGTTGTTGGCCGCAGATGGCCTTTACAACTACACGCGGACTAACTTTTGCTGCGGTGCTGCTTGCACTCTTAGCGAAAAGTTGGGCGGTTTGCGCAAGGGTGTCCTAGACACGAATCTCGGCTTGGGCAACCGCTCTTAGAAACTAAAATTTGTATCTAACTAAATTTTACCGCCGTTTCGGAGAATAGCAAAGGCGTTCTGAAGAGAAGAAACGGCAAGAAACTCTTCAGCCCTCGCCTATTATTATTTAAATCTAACTAGTCGAAGCGCCCGGGTATATTAGTGAACCTAGTATACCCGCGCGCTCGAGTGTGTGTGTGTGTGTGTGTGAAAACTATACTAATGTCTAATGTTCCGTCGTATTCTGTATATATTTCTATGATCTGTGTTCGCGGACGCGAGCGATCGATGAATCGTTTTATGTTGTAAAAATTCATTAGTTTGCCGTAATGTAGGCCTTTACCATATTTTTCCCGATTAAGTAATGAAAAAAACCAATAAGCCGTAAATGGACAATCCGCAGAAATCAAGAATTTCAGTGATCTTTAAAAAAAGTGCACTTCATTACCTTCTGTGTGAGTTTGCGGTCACACCCACAAACCGGCGATAGATATCTAATGAGATCAAACCCTCAATTCCGCAGTCTCATGCAATAAAATCCTTTTCTAATTTATTTTCAGTAGTTCCTGATACTCGCCGAATATGACGCACAGTAAAAAAAAATACTTTTTAATCTTTTTTGGTAAAAATACAAATTACGGTTATAACATCTTTTCTTAGAGCAAATCTCCAAAAGACTGAATTCAAAAGTTTTCAATCTGTCATTCTTTTTCAAATCAGATTTAAAAGTCTGTTGACGTAAATAAATATGGCCTGTATGGATATCGAATTTTACAATAAGCTACTTACACACTACATATTACAAATTAAAATACTTCACTCGCTACATTAATTTTACAATAATTTTGACATAAACACGCAAAAGGATGATCTAAAGCTACTTACACACTACATATTACAAATTAAAATACTTCACTCGCTACATTAATTTTACAATAATTTTGACAAAAACACGCAAAAGGGTGATCTAAAGCTACTTACACACTACAAATTACAAATTAAAATACTTCACTCGCTACATTAATTTTACAATAATTTTGACATAAACACGCAAAAGGGTGATCTAAAGCTACTTACACACTACATATTACAAATTAAAATACTTCACTCGCTACATTAATTTTGACATAAACACGCAAAAGGGTGAACTAAAGCTACTTACACAATACATATTACAAATTAAAATACTTCACTCGCTACATTAATTTTACAATAATTTTGACATAAACACGCAAAAGGGTGATCTAAAGCTACTTACACACTACATATTACAAATGAAAATACTTCACTCGCTACATTAATTTTACAATAATTTTGACATAAACACGCAAAAGGGTGATCTAAAGCTACTTACACACTACATATTACAAATTAAAATACTTCACTAGCTACAAAACATATCAAAAAAAGTTGCAGTCTGAGTTGAGACTTCATTTATTTTTGATATGATAGACAGCACGCAAGGGGTACTCGGCACTAGATATTAGTAGACTATTGCAATAGCTATAAAATAAGGTCAAAACTAGAGTGATACTCGATCGATAAAGGTAAGAATAAAAATCATAATCATATCAAAAAATGTTGCTTTATAGGGATATATAACACTTGGTGTTAGTAGTCTTATGCAATTGCTATAAAATAAAATGAAAATTAGATCGATTACACGAATACAAATAACTATAAACATACTAATAATGTTTTGTCTTGAATAGGATTGACAATGATTTTATTATATTTAAGTAGCAGACACTATGGGAGTCCCTCAAGGCTTAATTTTAGGTCCTTTTCTATTTCTTATTTACATTAACGATCTCCCATATCATGTAAAAAACCATGACATTGTCATATTTTCTGATGACACCTCTTTACTTTTTAAAGTTAAGAGACGACAGACATGTTATTATGAATTAAATAATGCCCTTTCTAAAATTGTTAATTGCTTTAACGTTAATAATTTGTTACTAAATAAAAAAAAACCAAATGTGTTAAATTTACATTACCAAATGTTAGTCAGATACAGACATGTATTAATGTTAATGGTGACCAATTAGAACTTGTTAATTCAACAGTCTCTTGTGATAACGAAGGATTCAATGGGGTCCTAATATTCATAACCCAGCCAAAAAACTTAGCTCTACTGTGTATGCGATCAAGAAAATAAGACAATTGACCGATGTCGACACTGCAAAAATAGTATTTTTTAGCTATTTCCATAGTTTAATGACATATGGTATCCTATTGTGGGGTAGCGCTGCTGATGTAAATACAATATTTTTCTTACAAAAAAGGGCAATTCGTGCTATTTATAAATTCTCCTACGATATCTCTGAGGGATAGGTTTAGGGAAGTAAATATTTTAACTTTAGCGTCGCAGTACACATATGAAAATATTTATGTGTACATGAAAATATCGATAGTTTTAGCAAGAAAAGTGACGTTCACAATGTATACACTTTTACAACAAAGTTCTCAATATTCAAATATTCAAAAGCTATCAATAAGTAAATTTAAATCTTTTAACAAGTACTTTGTAAAAAAAGTATACTACAATATTTCAGACTATGTTAATGATAAAAATCCTTGGGACTGAAGATGCTCAATTACAGGATGCATAGGTAAACCAAATTAAAATGGAAATAATATAAAATTGTACAGCTTAAAATTTTTATTTAAAACATTGATTGTATTTTTAGTTTTTATGATTTTTTTTAAAAGAGTAACTATCGAGTTTCTTGCCGGATTCTTCTCGGTAGAAATCAACAACATTGTGAACCGGAAGGAGGGTGAGAGGGTTCAAAAAATGTTACTTCATAACTTTGACGATTCAAAAGTGATTGTAAAATCCTTATTTGAATAAAACATTTTGACTTTGACTTTGAAGTGATATTTGTATATTGTGTTTTTATTCGGGCTATCAACAATATTTTTTCATTTCTTTTTATTTATTTTAACATATTTAAACTTATTAACACAAAAAAGCAAAGGTTGTTTTGGGTTTGATTTATATTTAGAAACTATTTTGTTTGTTTTTGTTTGAGTTTTTTGATTATTATTTTTTTTATTGTCATTCATCTGGAAAAAACCAATTCATATTTTTATATTTTTATACACTTTTTTATATTTTCATTATTATAAGTGATTGTTTTTTTTTATTTCAATATTAACACTTTGACTTGAATTTTTATAAATAGTTTACTTATATTTACTTGCAGCAAAGTCATGAGATCATGTAGTTTTATGTTTGATATATTTTATGTTTTCTAATTAAATTTGAAATGTTTTTTTTTTTTTTTTTAAATATCTTTGCACATCCAACTTAAATGCTTTCTCTTTATTTTTTAAATTTTCAAGTTTTCGTAATCATTATTACATATTTAGATTATTTCTATTAAAAATTAAACATCTTAATCTAGTTTACCCTTGTTTGAGTTTTATCGTTGATTTTAGTACACTTTTTTTTCATTATCTTACGCACTACTTTACGTTACGTTACTACTTACGTTACTTACGTTACTAACGCAGTATAAGGTTTTTTTTGCAATATTAATGAAAATATTAATAGAAGGAATTTCAAGGAATTTCATTACTTAACTACAAATATTATTAAGTGTTTTTGCAAATATTAATATATTATTTACACAGTACAATTTGACTCTTAACCTAATTAATTCTTGATACTATTAATTAATTATTACCTTTTAGTTTGT
The DNA here is from genome assembly GCA_946406115.1 of Apoda limacodes. NCBI lineage: Eukaryota > Metazoa > Arthropoda > Insecta > Lepidoptera > Limacodidae > Apoda > Apoda limacodes. The sequence goes on along the minus strand of OX291559.1, from coordinate 24,194,956 downwards.
GTTACCCCGTTTTCGCAATCACAGATTATTTATTTTGTTTATATATATTTGTATTATTGATTAAATACTTTTCTTGTGCAAAGTAAATAAAAAAGATTTTTTTCGGTTTGTGTTCTTTTTTTTTTTTTTTTTTTTTTTTTTTATACCACTAAGATGGCAAACAAGCTTACGGCCCGCCTGATGGTAAGCGGTCACCGTAGCCTATGGACGCTTGAAACACCAGGGGTATCACTTGCGCGTTGCCGACCCTTCAGAAATCTAATAACTTCTTTCTTGAAGAACTCCATACTGTAGTCCTTGCAGAAAACCTTGGCAGGGAGCTCATTCCACAACTTAAGCGTTCGCGGGAGGAAGTTTCTCTGAAACCGCACTGTACGCGACCATTTAGGTTCTAAAGTGTGAGAATGAATTCCCTGCCGATGGCGAGCGGTGCGATGGTAGAAAGTAGCCGTGGGCATCATTTCGAACAATTCCTCAGAACACAACCCATTGTACAAGCGGTAGAACACACACAGTGAGGCAAAGTCTCTCCTCAGACTTAAGGGCTCGATACCGCAAGTGAGTTTGGGATCGTCGACAATTCTCACAGCCCGTCGTTGAACCGAGTCAAAAGGGTCAAGCTGGTATCCGGGTGCACCTGCCCAGAGATGGCAGCAGTACTCCATATGGGGCCGAACTTGCGACTTGTAAAGTAACAACCTTTGCCCCGACGTGAAGTACTGCTTCGCTCTGTTGAGTACACCAAGTTTTTTGGACGCCAGCTTTACCTTATCTTGTAAATGATCTCGGAACTGAACATCGCTGGAGATGTCGACACCAAGGATCCCAATGCTCTTGGAGATGGAGAGGGGAGTGTTCTGGAATTGTGGGACCACAGTGAATGGAGTTTTCTTAGCGGTGAACGCGCACACTTGTGTCTTTGTAGGGTTGAATCGGACCAAGTTTACCCGTCCCCAGTCAGAGACCTGGGACAGTGTGGTCTCGATTTGAGACACAAGTTCTCCGCGGTTTTCCTCCACAACGGAACGAGGGATGTTTGCACGACCCGTGTAAAAAGTGTCTCCAGTACTGTCATCTGCATAGCAATGTATGTTGTTGATGTCCAACATGTCATTGATATGCAGTAGAAACAGCGTAGGAGACAGCACAGAGCCTTGCGGGACACCAGCATTAATGTCCATGCTATCAGAGCAACTACCGTCAACTACAGTTCGTATGCGTCTGCCGGACAAAAAGCTAGCCACCCATTTGCACAAACCCTCGGGCACTCCGTAAGATGGCAACTTCGATAGAAGACCGCGGTGCCAGACCCGATCGAACGCCTTCGCTATGTCCAGGCTACATGCCAATGCCTCCCCCTGACTCTCAATGGCTAGTGCCCATCGGTGTGTGAGATACACTAGAAGGTCACCAGTCGAGCGACCGTGGCGAAAGCCATATTGACGGTCACTGACCAGATCGTGTACTTCTAGGTATCTTAGAAGCTGTGTGTTGATCACACGCTCCATCACCTTAGAGAGGAGAGAGGTAATAGCGATAGGCCTGTAATTCGATGGATCTGATCTATCGCCCTTTTTGGGCACCGGGTGCACATTCGCAGTCTTCCATGTAGACGGAAATTGCCTAGTGTGGTAGGAAAGCGCGAAGAGGCGCGTGAGTACAGGACATAACTCAGGAGCACACTGCTTAAGCACCACTGCTGGTATACCGTCTGGCCCACTCGACTTATGAACGTCTAGAGAAAGCAACGCCCGCCTGACCTCCCGCTGCGTTATGGAGATTTCCGGCATGGACTTACCGCACCACGGTATAGTAGGTGGTACAGCGCCTTCATCGTTCATATTCGAGTTCGAGGCAAAGAGACTGCCCAGTAGATCGGCTTTCTCTTTAGCACTATGGGCCAAGTCACCATCGGTCTTTCGCAGTGGTGGTAACGACGACTGGCAGAAGTTCCCTTCGGCAGCTTTGGCAAGCGACCAGAAAGCACGACTCCCAGAAGGATAGCTCGCAAGTCGCCCACCTATTTTGCCGATGAATTGGAATTTTGCTCTGGCAGTTGCTTTCTTACTGAACCTCGAGGCAGCATTTAATTTGCGTTTTAACTCAGAAATATTCGGATCCTTATTATAACGAGCCGTGGTCCAAGCCTCATATGCATTTTGCTTAAGAATTTTAGCTTTTCTGCAAGACCTATTAAACCACGGTCGTTTTTTGACGCCGGCAGCTACTCGCGGGTTAGGAATATAGCATTCCATACCAGCAAGGATTGTCTCAGTGACTGCGGCTGCGCAGACGTCAGGATCTTCTGAGTTAAAGCAGATCTGCCTCCACGGGTACGATGCGTAAAATTCACGCAATCCATCCCAGTCTGCCGACTTATAGTGCCACACACGACGCCAGTTAGTTGGCCCAGAAGGATCAGGTTGTGTGCATGACACTTGAGTCCGAACGAGACAGTGGTCCGAGGAGCCAAGAGGCGCATCCACTGAGATGGAGTACCCGTCCGGACGAGTAGTCAGCAGAAGGTCCAGTAAGGAGCTCGTATGTTCCTCTATATCTGGTATTCTCGTTGGAGAAAGTACCAGCTGAGAGAATCCATAGGTCAGAGCAAATTCATGAGCAGATATCCCAGCATAGTTATTGGTTCGAGAACTGAGCCACTCGCGATGGTGGGCGTTAAAGTCTCCCAAAATAACTAGTTCTGCTGTGGGATATTGCTCTAGAACTTTGTCAGTCGTCAAACTCAGGTGCGTGAAGAGTCGAGTTACGTCCGTGTCACCGCTATGAGACCTGTATAGGCACGCATAGATACGAGTGTGGCCGCCGTAATCTACGCGCACCCACAATATCGACAGGTCCCTGTCTTCAAGGCTATGAAGGCGGCGACAGCAGATATCCTCCCGGACGAACATACATACACCGGCACGACTCATAAAATTGTGTTCGAGTTTGGAGCCGGGATAATGAAGGTATGATGTGTCGGCCGGGCAGGATATCTGCGTCTCCGTTAGAAAAAGAATGGTCGGCTGCGCAGTTTCGAGATGGTGGTGGACTGCGTTAAGATTTGCGTGAATACCCCTGATGTTGCAAAAATCCACATTATATGTGGATGGAGTAGCCGCTGTGCAAACTCTTTTCTTTTTCTGTCTTCTGGCCATAATATATATAAAAAAAAGTTACTAAGACTAAGGATGAGGATTCACTGCACAGACAGCATAGAGGGCAAAGGGTGCGGTTCTAAGACTGCCGAAGCTCGCCACAGATGATACGGTTGCTGGCACGGCGGGCGGAAGGGCCCCTGATCCCCCTCTGTTGTAGTAGCCGGGTCCACTCCGGTCTCCTTCTCCGGCACGACTACCACTTCAGATACTTTACACAGGCTGGCGGATCAGCGTCCCAGGGCGGAGATTAAGTGATCCCTGGGTTCGGGATCCCGTTCAACCTGCGGGCGGCCAGCGGTCAGCCGTTTCATCAGGTCTCCCTGACCGCCGAACCAGCACGCCGCGTCTATGCCGAGTATGACAGCAACAAGCACCGCCGGTCCTCCGCTGTCCGTGCAGCGAATCCTCAAAGAGCTCTGGCAACCTTACTCACCGCCAGGAACACAACACTACTCAATGTTAGTGTTATTATGGCCGCGGTTTTCTGTAAGGTGGAGGTACTTCCCCAGTTCGGGCCGCTCATTCGAGCAAGTACTCGCTATGCCCTGCTTAGTTGTTCGGGTGGCTTATTCGAGCGAGTACTTGCAGTGCCCTACCTCTCTTTAGCTGTTAGTATATTAAAAGTCTATTAAACACCAGTTTCTGTTTGATAATATTTAGTTACAAAAAACGAAATTTTAACTATTTTTGTTTATTTTTAGTGTACCTTTTATGATGTTTAATCTTTTTTTAGAAAGTAAATTTTATTAGTGTTCTATTTATTTTAAGTATAAGTACACTCAAAAGTACACTCAATATACAGTTCTTTTAGTCTTATTTTTTAGTGTTCCTTTTTTCATGTTTAAATTCTTTTTTCAGAAAGTAATATTTATTTTAAGTATACACTCAATATAAAGTTTTTATAGTCTTATTTTGATACCTATTTGGATTATTTACACAGAAGTAATCAAAGCTCTTAATCTTTCTAACTCTCCAAAAGGATAAGTACGTAACTGTTTAAAATAAATTATACATTTATATTATTAATTATCTGTTTTACTGCTTTTATACTATTTTATTTTTCTTACCTTTATCGATGGAGTATCACTCTAGCTTTGACATTTTATAGCTACTGCAACATTTTACTAAATTCTAGTGTCGTATAGCCCCCGCTTGCCGTCCATCATATCAAAAATAAATGAAGTCTCAACTCAGACCCCTGTAATCGCCTTACAGTTTTTAATGGTAGAAATCTTATGTACTTACTTTCCTTAATCGAGAAGTTTCCTATCATTGGCACACTTCACTGAGCTTTAATGGTTGTGTTAGCGCAAGCATATAACAAAAAAAGTAAAAATTGCTTTTACAAATAAAAACACAATTATTTCTTAGGTTCTTTTCCGACTAATGACTGACCACAGAGTTCCAGTTAACAAAGCTGGCCGAAATAAAAAATATGTGAAAAAATAACAAGAAGGTAAGTCATTTTGATATTTGTATGGCTTTGAAAATACTCAAAGATGTAAAGTCACAGAATAATTGATAGTAAGAGGTAGGATAGGTATAGTAAGTATTTAAATTGGTACGTCCATCACAGGAAATGCTTGCATTCAACGCGCCTGCACTGAAAATCTAGCGCTTAATTGACTATATCCAGCGCTAGACGGTTCCCCAAACTTTGACGTCGTCATATTACGTTTGACATCACATCTCAGCGCTTATCTCCTTGTCATGTTCTGTGTTTGACATATTTGGGATAGACACACAACTAAACTTTACCTACTTAAGCCAAGCATAAGCAAACAATCAAAAAACTACCATGCTTACATTTCAATACAATACCAATTATGCAGAGAAAAATGCAGTTCGTTAGCAGTATTTGTAGTCTTTATATGTGGTGTCGTGGTGTTTAGTACACAAAGTACTAGGCTACCGTAGATACCGAAGAGATTTTGATGCCGTGGCCCGATAATCGTGTCTAATTAAAGTTAGAGTTGTGCAAAAAAAAGGGGAGAAAAAATATTGATTTAACTTGTATGGAAATTAGTCAATTTATACAGTTCACAGTTTCCACCTTCTGGCATCGGCATTGTACTCATATTATGATACACGAATTAATTTGGATTACCTACGTAGGTAAGAAAAAAAGATACGTTTAATTAAATTAAATTCTTACCTTACCAAAGAGTAAGCTTGGCTCAGCATTGCATCGTGGTGAGTGGTGAGTGGTGAGTGGTGATGTAGTGGAGTGGTGAGTTATGTCCAGTTCGGAGCTTCCGTAATTGCGTCATCGGTTTTGTCTGCGTTTGCGAAGCTGTAGGTGAGCGGGTATGATGTAAGTGGGTAGACTCGACTGTCGACCGTCGAGCGTCGAGCGGACCGCGGAGGTTCGTGATGTTACGTTACGACAACACAACACAACACAACACAACATTCACCCACTTCGTGCGAGTCGAGGCCTTTGTTATTTCAATATAGGAAGGCCAACAACGTGTAAGCTCTGTACACCGTACGTACACCGTACACCGTGTTTGTACAATGTAATCTATCTTTTTATGCGCTATATTTGATTTTATAAGGCGTTACATACCTTATGGAACACGGATTTAGACGAAGGTAACGACACCTCATTTGTCAAAATATGATGAGTATTATATGATACCTTAGGAGCTAACCGAGAACTTATGATCAGTGCCTATCTTAGGCGCTAACCGGGAACATATGATCAGTACGTATCTTAGGAGCTAACCGGGAACTTGTGATCAGTATTCATCTTAGGAGCTAACCGGGAACATATTGATCAGTACCTATCTTAGGAGCTAACCGGGAACTTATGATCAGTACGTATCTTAGGAGCTAACCGGAAACATATGATCAGTACTTTTCTTAGGAGCTAACCGGGACCATTTATTTATTTATTTATTTTTACACAATTACTACTATCATTGCAGCAAACCCAATTCGATAGTGTAAGACAACAATAAATCAGTAGAATTAAAATTAACAGTTAAAAATTAAAAACATGCAATATGATACTAGGTCAAATGTCAAAGAATAAAAATAAAAATTTTAAAATTTTTAATTAAAAGTTAAAAATTAAAAACATGCTACGTCAAATGTCAACAAATAAAAGTATAAAATTCAAAAATATAAATTAGAGTATCAAATTTTTTTTTTATAACTTGCGTCCAAAAAATCTCCCATTTAAATTCCTCAATCGAAAATGTTATCAAATAAATTTTCTGGCCAACTCGATTCAGTGCATGCAATGTTCGAATCATTGATGACTTTGCGAGCAAATCGGTCCTAGCGCGTTGCACTGCAAACATACGTGGGCGCAGGCGACGCGATACATATCCGTTAGACACGCACAGCCTCATCATGCTCAATATGGCCGGGTTTGACAGCACGCCCCGGAATACTCTCATTAAATAAAAAAGCGAGGACCCAATCCCTCCTGACCTCCAATTTGTTGTAACCGACCATGCCTAGAACGAACAGGGTCGGATACATTAGAGGATAGATGGGATAGATTCCATACATTCGCTGGTACAAAAATCTGCAGTACTTGTTTTGGATCCGCTCTAACATTATAATATATTTCTGCTCATAAGGAGCCCAAATAGCAGAGCCCAAATAACATATGATCAGTTCCTATCTTAGGAGCTAACCGGGAACATATGATCAGTACCTATCTTAGTAGCTAACCGGGAAAATATGAGCAATACCTATCTTAGGAGCTGACCGGGAACATATGATCAGTTTTTTTTTCTGAACTGACATTGCAGTTGGCTGTTGCAGCCTTTACTGCTTCACCGGATTTTTTTGGGCGAGTCTCTGAAGGAGCCTCAGCCCGTATAGCGCCCAACGCTCAAGAGCTCCCTGCGGGGGGAGCCTCTGCTTGGGTTGTCGCTCTCGGGGGCGTCCCTTCGACTGGCGTGAGTCTCGAACCCGAAGGTGAGTTACCGCCAGGAGGGGAGTTCCCCGTTACGCGGGTGCGGTTGCGATTGAGTGGGGGCGAGAAGCGCGGACGTCGACTTCGTGTTGGGAGGGAGGCACTATTGGGGGAGGCCGTTGAGACTAATCTCGCTATCCGGATGGCGAGATCGTAATCTGAAGCCGTTAGTACGTACCGTTGAAATTAATCTCGCTATCCGGATAGCGAGATCGTCATCTGGGACCGTTAGTACGTGCCGAGGCCGCCTAACTATAGTTTTACGACCGTGCCGAGGTCGATCGGGGGATGGTACGTTGTGGATTGCACAATTAATCGATTCGGGTGATTTTGTGTACGCTCGAAAAAGCGGACTGCCAGATCTTTGAAATATTGGGGAATCGTGGGGAGTTCGAAATCTCTGTGTAGGTCCGCATTGCGGACGTACCAGGAGGCTCCGGAGGCCTCTCTGAGAAAGCGGTTTTGGAGGGTCTGAAGTTTATGGAGATTGCGCTTGGATAACGCAAAGACTACGCTAGCATAAGCTTGTATGGGGCGGATGCAAGTTGTCTAAAAATTTAGCTTATTTGTAAGCGACATCTTACTGTACTTGCCTATCATGGGATAAAGACGACCGAGGACAAAAGCGGTTCGGTCTCTTACTATTTTGGTGTGATCGCGGAAGTTCAAACGCCTATCCAGGGTCACACCGAGATATTTGGTCTTGTTTTAACATTACCCAACCCCGTGCAGAGGTGTACGCACTTGTGCTGTATACGCTGGACGGTGCCGGTCCCAAGTCCGAATAAATGGGGAGGGCCCTGGCCTACATTTATCAAGGAGCCTATTAGCTGCAAAGCGGGCATACTTGGAAATGCAGTCCTACATACTTACACATGCACATACACACACACACACACACACACTATGCCCAGCGCAGAAAAAGCTTCCAACGCCTCCTGGCAGCTTGCACCGCGTCGAGCAGATGAATGCAGAAATGCCATCGTCAAAGCCAGCAGCCCCTGGAGGGAGAAAACGCAACGGGCGCCGCCATCACCGGGGACGGCGCTCAAAAAACAACACTGTGCAACCAGGAAACAGCGAGCCTTCTAAGACCAACGCTAACCAGAGTGCACAGCAAACTAACGCGACTGAAGGGGAGACCCGACAAGAGGACCCAGCTCTGACCGATGCCGCTACGAGGTTGACTTGGCCGAAGCCCTCGACCAGTTGCGACGCGCTCAGTGAGGAACGCAGCCACAACGGGCGTGCTGGAACCACACAGTCAGCGGGCGGGCCTATGATGACGGCTAACGCAAGCACGACTGGACAGAGCGGAGCACTGGGAGGGGTGACGTCTGAGGCTCCTCAAAGCGGACTCCTGGAGCGAGCTAGGGACACCTCAAGGTCAACCCAACCAATCGCGACCACAACTAGTCCGAAGAAAAAACGGAAACGCGGACCTAACAACCGCGGATCACGCTATGCAGCGAATCGACCTGAGCAATTGGGACACCCCGTACCGCCTGCAAAGGCGAAGAGGGAGCGCCCCGATGAAACCTTGTCGCCAAGGGATGGGCCGAAACGCGCCAAGCTGGATCTGACACCGAGGAAGACAGCAACTAGCTATACCGATGCGAGTAAAACGCACCAGCTCATAGCTATTGCTCCCACGCCTGCCACTGACCTGACGGTGGAGCAAGCACAGCAGCTCGAACTCTCCATCGAAGAGAGGATTATTGAAGCAGCGCTTGCTTCACCGACAGACAACGAGCCACCATTCGCACCCGCATTTAGAGGGAAACCTATCATAGCAGAAGGCGTACTAAAAATGTGGTGTGAGAATGATGAGTCGCTAACTTGGCTCAAAAACACTGTAGCCACCCTACAGTCACCAATCTCGGACAGCAAACTGACTGTCATCCGACAGTCAGATATAGCGAAGCGAGTCCGCGCATCGCTATGGCTTCCGAAATCTATTGGTGTCGACCTAACGAGGACCCATTGCCTGCTGACCGCGCAGAACCCATGGTACAATGTAAAATCATGGCAATTGTACGGCACAACCATGCAGGAGAAGGGTATCTTCCTGACCCTGGGCATTCCAGAATCCGAGGTGGCGAAGATTCTGGAAAGGGATAGACGAGTCGCCTTCATCTCCGGCAGTGTGTACATCAGATTCAGCACTGTTGGAGGTGGAGGTGATTCGGCGGACACAGAATCCCTAGACGAACCCAACACAAACGGAGCTAAGGCTACTGGCACACTACCACCTAGCAACCCAACTACCTCAGCCTTAGCTTCCACAGAACACGCACCTACACGCAGCTCCCATACCAAACATAGGCGCCTACGACCACACGTCGTCTGATGGGGAGTCGTTGGACAGTAAAATTCTCGGGTCCCTATCAGATTAGCGTGATCCAAACTAACCTCCAGCACAAGCAAATTGCAACGGCTACCCTGCGCAGACTGCTGGAGGTTGACAAGAAGACCTTAGCCCTAATCCAGGAGCCGTGGATTAGAGGAAATAACATATGCGGTCTTAACAACATCGGGGGTAAGTTACTACACAAAATCTCGGCTAATCAACCGAGAACATGCATATACATACCTAGATCAATACCAGCCTTGCTACTAACCAATTTCTGTTCCAGAGACCTTACAGCTGTAAGGCTTGATACAGGAACGGACAAACAAACGCTAGTCTAGCCTCTGTCTACATGCCCGGGGATGAGGTGATACCGTCTAAGGAGCTGACTGAACTAGTGCAACACTGCAAAGACCATGGCTGGGACATTATAATATCAGCTGACTCAAATGCCCACCACCCTCTATGAGGGAGCCCAACACCGAACCAACGAGGTGAGTCTCTAACAGAGTATATATTCTCAACTAACCTTTCTATAATTAACAATGGCTCGGAGCCCACTTTTGTTAGTTCCAGATATCAGACCATAGTAGATGTAACTCTCGCATCCGATGGGGCAACGGATCTTGTGTCAAACTAGCACGTCTCCGCTGAACCATCCTTTGCAGACCACAGGAGAATCTGCTATACCATAAGAATATACAAGTGCATAAGAAGGACGAGCAACCAAAACGTAGCCCACGTAAGACGGACGTTGCAAGGTACACGACCCTTCTTCAATATGAGGTAGATATAATCAACTTTAAAGACATGACCAACAGCACTGACAACATAGAACATAATATAAACACACTAACCACGTGTATCCAACACAGCTACCAGCAAGCATGCACCCCTACAACACCAATCATAGGGGGAAAGTCTCACTGGTGGGGGCCAGAATCAGAGAGACTCAAACTCAATCTGAAAAGACTCTTTAATCGAGCCAAAAACACAAGAACTGAAATAGACTGGGAACGATATAAACAAGCCCAGTATCATTACAAGAAACGCATAAGATATCGCAAATTTTAGTGAATGGTCTACCCCAGGTATTCATAAAAGTAGGCGTAAACTGGATGAATTATATAAAGAAAAAACATATAATAATAACCAAATATTTAGGGAATATTTAAAAAAATACTCAAAAACCTTTAAAAAGGTCTGTCTTGTTGCAAGAGCAATTCACCTCAGACATAAAGTAAAAAATTCAACAAATAAAATAAAAACTACATGGAACATAATAAATAATGAAACTGGTAAAGCTAGGAATTCTTGTCAGGACTTTGAGTTGATTGTAGATGACGCTAGTTTTAAAACAAATTCTGAGGTAGCAGTTGCCTTTGAACAATTTTTTAGGAATATTCCATTCAAAACAACTGAACATCTAAACTCAAGTCCAATCTTAGCAGAAAAATTATTAAAAACTAGTGTTCCTGAATGTAACGTTCCCTATGTATTTAAAAACATTAGTCCTACGGATATCATTAATACATTTAAAACATTAGAAATTAAAAACACCACAGACCTTTGGGGACTTTCTGTAAAAACTATAAATTCAGTAATTCATGTTATAGAACAACCCTTAGCCATAATTTTTAATAGTTGTGTTGATAGTGGTGTGTTTCCTGATGAGATGAAACTTAGCAAAGTTATACCTCTTTTTAAATCAGTTACTTCAACAGATCCTAATAATTTTCGGCCTATTTCAATACTACCTATACTCAGTAAAGTTTTTGAAAAAATTATACTTTGTCAAATGTTAAGCCATTTCTGTATTAATGAGCTACTTAGTAGTAAACAGTTTGGCTTTATGAAAGGCCGTTCCACAACCGATGCAGGAGTGGCACTATCAAAAAATAAATATAACGCCTGGGAGGATTCGCATGACGCCCTTGGAGTGTTTTGTGATTTATCTAAGGCATTTGACTGTGTTTAACATGAAAATCTCATCAGGAAGCTACATCACTATGGTATTAGAGGCAAAGCTCTCGACCTTTTGACATCCTATAAGAGTAGGAGAGTACAGAAAATAGATGTCAACGGTGAAAGATCTCCGGGATCAGCAGTCACTATGGGAGTCCCTCAGGGCTCAATTTTAGGTCCTTTTCTATTTCTTATTTATATTAATGATCTCCCATATCATATTAAAAACCATGACATTGCCTTATTTGCTGATGACACCTCTTTGCTTTTTAAAGTTAAGAGACGACAGACATATTATAATGAATTAAATAATGCCCTTTCTAAAATTGTAAATTGGTTTAACGTTAATAATTTGTTACTTAATGAAAAAAAAACCAAATGTGTTAAATTTACATTACCAAATGTTAGTCAGAGACAGACATGTATTAATATTATTGGCGAGCAATTAGAACTTGTTAATTCAACAGTCTTTCTTGGCATAACGCTGGACTCCTAACTTCAATGGGGTCCTCATATTCATAACCTAGCCAAAAAACTTAGCTCTGCTGTGTATGCGATCAAGAAAATAAGACAATTGACCGATGTCGACACTGCAAAAATAGTATATTTTAGCTATTCCCATAGTTTAATGACATATGGTATCCTATTGTGGGGTAGCGCTGCTGATGTAAATACAATATTTTTGTTACAAAAAAGGGCAATTCGTGCTATTTATAAATTAGGATCTAGGATATCTCTGAGGGATAGGTTTAGGGAAGTAAAAATTTTAACTTTAGTGTCGCAGTACATATATGAAAACCTTTTATATGTACATAAAAATATCAATAGTTTCAGCAAGAAAAGTGACGTTCACAAAGTAAATACTAGAAGTAAAAATAAGCTGTTGGTGATTGATACACGTCTACACAAAATAAGTAACTCTTTTATGGGGCAATGTATACACTTTTACAACAAAGTTCCCAATAAAATTTAAAATCTATTAATTAGTAAATTTAAATCTTTTATCAAGCAGGTACTTTGTAAAAAGGCATACTACAATATTTCAGACTATGTAACTGATAAAAATCCTTGGGACTGATGATGCTCAATTACAGGATGCATAGGTAAACCAAATTAAAATGGAAATAACATAAAATTGTACGGCTAAAATTTTTTTTATTTAAAACATTAATTGTATTTTTAGTTTGTTTGTATTATTGATAGTGTTTTTAAAAGAGTAATTATCGAGTTTCTTGTCGGATTCTTCTCGGTAGAAATCAACAACATTGTGAACCGGCGGGAAGGTGGGAGGGTTCAAAAAATAATATTTTATAACTTTGACGATTCAAAAGTGATTGTAAAATCCTTATTTGAATAAACCATTTTGACTTTGACTTTGACTTTGACAAAGGTGAATCCTGGCGGCGGTTCTGCGACAACATCAATTCCACCAATGAAGCAGCTAGAGTGAAAAAAATATTATCACAAAATAATAACAAAACTCTGGGCTCAATAAAAAAACAGGATGGTACATATGCGACCTCTGATAGCGAGATAAGCAAGGTGCTTATCGAAACACACTTTCCAGGATGTGTAGTCACTGACAACCCAAACTGGGAAAATGTGGAACACAGAGAACCAACCCCCACAGACTGGAATATAGCCAAATCCATAGTCACTGCAGACCGAGTTGTGTGGGCAATCGAAAGCTTCCAACCCTTTCAAATCTGCTGGCCTGGACAACATATTTCCAGCACTCTTGAAATGGGGACAAACAACACTTGTGCCACATCTAGTTGATATATTTAGAGCTTCCATAGCTCACAACTATATACCTCGCCAGTGGAGAGAAGTCAAGGTCATATTTTTACCAAAACCGGGTAAATCTGACTACACACAAGCGAAATTTTACAGGACAATTAGTCTGACGTCCTTCATGCTGAAGACTCTAGAGAGGCTAACAGATAGATACCTAAGGGAGGGTGCACTAACGCGCATGCCAATGCACCGCCAACAACATGCTTGTAGAAAGGGTAGATCGACAGAATCAGCCCTACACGCTGTCGTAGGAACTATAGAAGCAGCCCTCTCTGATAAGCTAATGACACTAGGCGCTTTCATTGACATCGAAGGAGTGTTTGACAAAACGAAATTCAATAGCATCAGCCGTTCTCTTAGTACATTTGGAGTCGAACAAACCATCAGTGGGTGGATTGATCAACTTTTGAAGCTAAGAGCAGTACAATTTACAGTTAACACCACCACGAGAGGCATTGTAGCCAAAGGCTGCCCACAAGGAGGAGTACTCTCTCCTTTACTGTGGAACATTGTGGTGAACGATCTGCTGAAACGTCTTAACGATAGATGCTACTACACAGTAGGTTACGCGGACGACATTACCATTCTGATCAAAGGCAACTCAGAAAATATTATCTGCACTCGCATGCAACTACCGATACCATTCATCTAACTCAAAACATGGTTACGTGACAGAACCTTACAACAACACAACAAACAGTGGGCAGAACAGACAGACTGCAAACAAACCAAAAATGTTTTTACACCCTTGGACGCAAATCTGTCGCACAAACTGTTAAAACTTAGCAGGAAAAACCTACGCTACATAGTTGGCATAATAACAGGTCACTGCCCGCTAAACAGGCACTTTTTCAATATCGGCGTTACTGACAGTCCTCTATGCAGGGGCTGTATGGAAGCCGAGGAGACACCGCCTCACGTGGTTCTTCATTGCAAAAGCGTGAGCGACCAACGGACAAAGCACCTTAAGAATCCACAAACCATGAGAGAGGCGCTGAATAACATCAGATGCCTCCTTAACTTTTGGATGGAGCTGGGATGGTATGAATAACCAATGACAGGTATTGGTTACCTACGTACAATGGCCCTATTAAGAGGCTAAGTGCGGAAAACATATGTCCAACTAACTAACTAACATTACCTTTCTTAGGAGCTAACCGGGAACATATGATCAGTACCTATCTTAGGAGCTAACCGGGAACATATGATCAGTACCTACCTTAGGAGCTAACCGGGAACATATGATCAGGACCTATCTAAGGAGCTAACCGGGAACATATGAACATGCTAACAAACTAAAGTTCAAAGTTACCGAGGGGTTTATCCCTGACAATGACAGTAATTCCTCTGTTAATGAGACTTTGCAGTGTGATAAAGGTAATTTATTCTGTGCTTTGAAGAGTGATAAAGTTAAGTACTTACTTATTGTGTGCTTTGAAAAAGTGATAAAGTATGTACTTACTTTATTTTGTGCTTTGCAGGGTGTTAAATCAAATCAAATAATAGTTATTCAAGTAGGTTTTTGAGAACACTTTTGAATAGTCAATACCATGTTAATTTCTGGTAAAAAGAGCGGGCAAGAAACTTAGTTAAGTTTAAGTTCAAACACGGAGAAAAAAAATATTGTTCGAATTAAAAACCTGTTTATTAAAATGCGTTAATACTAAATTTTATTAATTTTAACATTTTTTTTTTGAAAATTACAAAACTATGTAAATTTAAGTATATTTTATTAATTTCATAAAATAATAACAACAAAATAGTTTTATTCTTTTCCGTAAATAATAATTTGTACTTCGGATTACAGAATTTTACAAATCCTATAAAGCTTTACTCGAATTTATAAGTAGGGTAATTAATATCAACATAAGGCTTACTAAAGATTACAAAAAGTTTTATTAAAGTGGGAAGACAAAACACTTCTTGTCATTACAGTGAAGGCAAAATAATTAAGAATTAGTGAAGTTTACTAATAACAAACATAATATCGTACTGCTACCAATGAAGGTTGACGTCACGCATCCTACATCGCGCTATCGAAGTTTTTTCGGTATTTCGCATAAATACAAGCCGAATTGCGAGTAAAGTGGACCAAGGCGTTCTTTAGGCATAACTCCTCACCTGGCGGGGAATTCCCCTTTACCGCCCCTCTACAAATTCCACAATTGGTGACCCTGAGCTGAACAAATCTGACTCACCTTCCGCCGCAGCCCTTCATCTACCAGGTACATGGACCAAGTTATCAACCGTACGCTCCGAATCACAGAGCTTCATTAGGACCTATCGGTGTAATTAAGGCTTATTGTAAGCATATTACGTTATTTGCATTCCAATAATTTTTACTTGTTTTAAGTAAACAACACTGTTATTTCAACAAGAGTAGTTTTATTTCTGTTAGTAAATACAATAAGTAAAACTCATTGGTAACCGTTAATGTAATTTACTTGTCCTCGGAATTACTAATATTTTAGTCATTATTAGCATTATTTACTTGTAGCTCCTAAAGTTTTTTCTCTGTGAAGTTAGACTACAATTCTTTGTTAATTAACTTAGAAGTATACAATCTGTATTGAAACACTTACCTAGTTATATAAATAAGTTAGTAAGCTACTTAAAACAAAGTTGTGATATATGTACACACATGTCAATTATTATTTTTAGGTTTAACGTGGCATCGTCAATCGTGTTAAGGAATTCAGATATTTAAAAGTACTAGTAGAATTAAAACCATTATAACTATAGTCTTGCACAATTATAATTATACACATATACACATAGGAACCTACGCTTTAAAATATCCGTACTATATACAAATGCGATAGTGAGTCTGTTCGTTTTTCCGCTTCACGTCACACCGGAGCATCTAATTAAGCTGAAACTTCGAGCGAGCGGGAAGCGCCCCGGCACTCTTTAAACCTCGTATATGAGGTGAACGAGTGGGCTATCCGGATACCGAGATCGTCCTTAGGGTTGGGTGCAAGCTCGAAAAAGCGGACTGTCAGGTCTTTGCGGTATCGTGGGGAGCTCGAAGTCCCTGTGTAGGTCCGACGAACCAGCGGGTTCCAGAGGCCGCTCTAAGGAAGCGGTTTTGGAAGGTCTGGAGTCTATAGAGGTTGCGTTTAGACAACGCATAGACGACACTGGCGTTCAGACGCCTATCCAGGGCCACACCGAGATATTTGGCCTTGTTTTGTCAAGAAATGGCACGGCCGAAGAGTAAGAGGAAAGATGGTCGGCCAATGGTGAAAAGGACGGCAGAGCTTTTGTCGGGATTTCTAGGGCGGTGATTGCGGATTGGAATTGTGATTGGATAAATAGCGGTTTCGTCCGCGAAGAGGGCTAGTTGGGTACCTAATGTTTTAGGGATGTCGTTTGTGTACAGAAGGTGCAAGAAAGGGAAGAGCACGGACCCTTGCGGGACTCCTGCTTGTATAGGTCGAGGGGAAGAGAAGGTGCCTCCGACTCTATAGCAAAAGCTGCGTTTCGACAAATAGTCCCGTATGATGAGTACGAGGTGGTCTGGCAACTGATAGTTGTACAGTTTGTAAATTAAACCGTAAACATCGAAAAAGACAGCGCCCGTGAGATGGGGCTTTGCGGGGGCATAGGTCTTTGATAACTTGTTTGACCTCGTCGACCGTACCGAGGGAGCAGAGGAACCCGTTGGGGCAGAGATGTTCTGCGCTCCACTTCTACCGCATGATCGGAATCGAATGATTGTGTGCTTAAGGGCACACAAGGGCTTACAGGCTATTAGACGCAAGGCAGTCCACACGCAGGAACGTTGTTGGGACGGGTTAGCGGAGGGTTGTGTTGAATGTGTCTGATTTCAATGCTCTGGCTAGGCGCCAATAGGCTTGATGGGAAGGAGAGATATTGTCCATCAGATCACCAAAAAGTTGGGCGTGAAGCTCAGCTACAGCGGATCTAAATCGTAGACGTAGGTTACTTTTCGTCCCGTAAAAATAAAATTTGTCATAGGAATAACCAAATTACTTGTGCGTGAACTATAGCCACAGGTCAGCGTAGTGGTCGTAGAAACCCTACGTCGAGAACTGAATCCAGCGTGGGCGGAATCGCTGGCGACAACTAGTAGAAAATTAGCCTACTTCCTTCTCTGTCTCATCAACCCCACGTTTGTTAGCATGTTCATATGTTCCCAATTAGCTCCTAAGATAGGTACTGGAGCAGGCTTAGCCTGCTCGTGTCTCTTAGAGCCGGTATTTCAATCACTACTTATTATTTTGCTTAAGTTAGGATGTAAGTTAAAGATAAGTTGAATATTTGAGGACCGAATGCGTATTTCAATGTAACTCAGCTACAACTTAACTTAATCTAAGATTTTGGAAGGGTGAACCTGTTGTGCAACATGGCAAAACAATACATTCAGCATTGTCCGTTCAATTTAATGACCACTGTAAGGGTTACTAAAGCACACAGTTACACAATCACTTTTTACTACCTGTTTTTTTGCCATTCGAATTATTGTGCTCTTGATCATTAGTTAGATAGGTATTTTTTGGTAATTGCATTGTACATTATAAGCGAGGTTCGTCATATCTATCTATGCCATGCCAGGTACCCAAAGGATAAAAAAAAATGAATGTACCACTACCTAACAAATAAAAACCTAATATGTGTGGTTATTATAACATTGATGAATTTTAGATGATTTTTTTTCCTAAGGAGCGTACAAGCCCTTATGACCTAGTTATATTTTTCTTGAAACCAAACTTTGTTAATTACAAAATATTTTTTTAATCCCTGTTCAGCATTAAATAATGTAAACTGTTAAAAAAAATTTCACGCAATCATAATATTTTTTAAATCAAAATAATACTTACGTACTTATAGTTTATTATATACTCTTTAACTAGCAAATTACTGTATTTGTTTAAAGATATCTGTTAAAACATTGCTTTAAAAGAAATAACGTCCGAACCTCTCGTTTTTATATTTTTAATTCATAATAATTCATTTATTCTTATGTATATACGCGTTGGGGTCCTCTTAACTACTGCCGGGCTCGGCTTGCCCCAGTCGCCAGTTATTTTGGCGCCGAATACGTGTGAAAACCGTTAACAAAATATGTCTAAACTAGGTGATCTGTATAAAGACCTATTTGCAGAGTATAAGAAAGGAAAAATCCCTAATCCGAGCATATAAAATATAAATAGTCTAGAAATGCACAATGTTCGTCCTTCACGCATTTTCACGCGACGATCGATCGGTAGATCGACAGAAATTCTCTGCGTAGATCGCGAAAATGATGGCGCCGAGTGGCTTGATGAAACCGACGTTGAGCTTCATCAGAGCACAGTACCAACAACTAACTTGCAAGATGCTTATCCAGTTGTTAGTGTTGAAGAAAGTCTTGCTAATCTGTGGTCGGAGGTCAATGTATATTAAATATGTTTATGTACTAGTACAATATATGTTTTTCGCATGATTACATCATTCCTTTAATATTATTATTATGCCAGTCAAAAACAACCTGCAACCTTTCTGACTAGACATTTTTATCATAGTCCTTAATTTTCTAGAATAAAATTAGATTATACTTTATACCTGTGTTTAAAGATAATATTCTAAAAATTTTAAGATTCTTTGTAGGTACTAAAAAATAAACGTGATATTGGGTGGCGGAGGGGGGGTTAGTCTTAAACCTCACCACGTATCACCAAGGGGGAGGGGGGGTTAAAATGCTAAAAAAAACATCACGTGATTAATGGACGGCCCCTTAGGGCAGTTAAATGCTACTTGTAATCGATCCTAGATTAAGCTAGGATAAGAGGCGATTGAAATACCGGCCCGAAGTAGGTCATATTGCGTATAGAATACACAAACCGATCGTAAATAAGGTTTGTTATTCGCGTAGAGACAACAATGAAATGAGTAAAATCAACATATAAGCATTAACGATTTGCCAAGAAAAGTAATGTAGACATATCCCGCGTGATAATAGTTGTGATATGGTGCGATGCCATTTGAGGCAAGATTGAGGCAAGATCACCATCTTTACGCTCTCACCACGGAGCATTAGCATGCCCCGCGAGGTAATAGGAAAAGTGTAAGGAGCGCAACTGAAGCCGTCCCGTAGCCACAGTACGTATGAAGACAAGCGTTGAGGCTGACGCCGCGTTTCAGGAATTCCTTGCTTCAGTTGTGCTCAGTATATGGCCACTCAGTCGATAAGTGCCTTACCTTAGCTCCTAAGGACAGTACTCGCTGTACTCGGTGCTGGGAGCGTACCGCTACTCTTACCGCAGTAAGATTTGACGTATCGCGTCAGGAGGTGAAATCAAAGATGATTAAGGGTGTAACTTGCAGTGGTCCACTTCGTATAACAAATGAAACTAACTCAGCTACAGTTTACCTACAGCAGGCTTATAGCAAGGTTTTTACTTTTTTTTTTAAGGATTTATCTGTCAATTTCAAATATCAGTTGTTTTTTTTTAATATTGTTATGGGCTCGGACGGTCTTTGCACACTTTTATGCATTTCCAGAGTTAATGTCAATTATCTTGTTATATCGCGGCGTAATCGCGTGTCCTCGTTTTCATGCCCCAAGATAGGGCGGGAGTTTTGGTGTGGATCCTTCAGAAATTCACACCAGAGACACCACTCCTTCATATGTTTCGCGACAAAACTCCAAATATCAGTTGCAATTGAAATCATCTTCAGGCGTACCGCAAGGTGGCGTGTTCTCAACGCATTTCTTCTTTCTACCACTTGTATGCAGACGACCTTCAAATATACACTCATGCCACTCTAAATGACCTCAAAACTGCAGTTGATATTACGAATGGTGATTTAGCGATAATTGCAAACTGGAGTAAGTCATATGGCCTATTAGTCAATCCCGCTAAAACTAAAACGATAATAATTGGTAGTTTACGCTTACTTAGTAAAATCATCAGGGATACAGTAGCACCTGTTTATTTTAATAAAGTTTGCAATACCATACCACTGCATATATGACACTGTTAAAAACCTAGGGATTTTATTCGATCAAACTCTATCCTGGGCTGCACAAATCCAGGAGGTCAGCCGGAAGATGTTCTCCTCAGTTGCCTCTTTACGGAGGTTAAAAAAATTTCTTCCAACAAAAACTAAAATTTCTCTTACACAACCTCTCCTTGTTCCTATTCTCGACTATGCCGACGCTAGTCTATCTTAACCTCACTGAAGACCGCTTGACAAATTAGAACGTCTTCAAAACCTATGCATTAGGTTCATATTTGGATTGCGCAAACACGACCATATCTCCGAGTACCGCTAACAACTCAAATGGCTTCCTATAGTTTACGCGGGAATACTCACATACTTTCACTTCTCTACTCTGTATTGTTTAATCCTTTCACTCCACTTTATTTAAAAGAGCGTTTTGAATACCACTATTCTGTGCGGTCTTCATAAAATGTTTTATTCAAAGTTTCTTCTCATTTATCACATTTTTATGGCAAGTCATTTACGGTATTTTCATTCAACCTGTGGAATTCCTTACCTGTCTCTATTAGAAAAGCACAATCACTTCATGTATTTAAACAACTAATTAAAGTGCATTATTTAACTATTTCTAAAACTCTGCTATCTTTTAAAGCTTATCCTCTTCTTGTGATATTTAATTTCTTCTATCAGCTTCATTTAGTTTAAGTAAGTGTATGTGTAAGTATTAATTTATTTATGTATATTTATTTGGTATGTAATTTTTATGTAGGTATTGTAACGTCCCCCCTTCTTTACCCCTTTTATATCAAAAATATTAATATAATGAGACAATAAAATATTCTAAGTAACTACGCAGCCGATATCACTCAAGGAGAGAAATCAAAAGAACCTAATAATATGATGTAGATAATAATCTTATTTGGCCAAGCGTGATCGTCAAAAATTTAAGGACCCGAAACCGTTGTGTTAAATAAGTAGTAACCCCAGTTCTTTTGTAGGTACGTCAGAGTAATATAGCAATCAATAGTATACCAAATAAGCATAAAAGAAATTAATCAAGAAAATAAATATAGGTAAATCTACGAACATAAAATAATGAACTACTTCGTGTTTTCACCATTTCTAAGGTCAGTACAAAACACATAAACAAAGCAAATACGCGAATATCAGAACTAAAGGACACAGGTACTAAAGAGTTATATAATTTTTCCGCTATCCCTAAGCAAAGGAACCCAAATTAATGCTACTTCCACATTTGAAAGTAAAATCCATACGAATAACTAAATCCATTCGTTTTGTACAGTGGGAACCAGGTAGCTCAGCGTTCAGGACTTGCGACCTGAAAGTAGGTTTAAGGGGCGCCCCCTTACAATGTATATTAGCGCTCACCTACACTAGCTAACCAGCCAAAATAGTAAAACCCCACTTATAGTAAATCCGCTAAGGATGGACATGGATTACACATAATAATTACTGTATCTCTTGGCAGACCTAATTCTCTAGTGGGCTATATAATTATTATGGCTAGTAAAATCTTAGTTCCCACTTCTACTTTCATAAAAGATTTATCTTTACCTAACTAAAATGTCGTAGAAACTAGGTCCATTAATATATTCCTTCCTACTGAGGTGATGGAGATTTCTTTTTACCATAAATTTTTAACCGGCAAAAGCGGGCCTGTCATTTGGATGTTTCAACATTAATTTAGATATTTTTAAAACACAACCCAAAGGATTTCACAACGAACATACAATATTTTCACTGTTACTTCTAGTAGAAAAGTATTTACTAACCAGTAATGGTGGTACAATTTGGCTGTAGTTTAACCCCACGTGGTAGCGTTTATGAGTAGAGGTGTGCCTTAACTAATTTTAACAAAGAAAAAAGAATATCTTTTAAGTATAATTCTATTTATGGTGGTTGGGGTACTATTATAGAGTCCTAGATTAATATGAACGGTCTAGATAAAACGGCCTAATCTAATCCTATCCTAAACTAATAGAATATTAATATTATGTTCTAAATGTTCGTAAAGTTTTAATAAACCCGGGTAATTTCAAATAAACTAACACGTCATACCATTATACAGAATACGTGAAAACAAAGACAACTACCTTTTATTATTGTTAGAATATTTATTGGATGAGGTGGACTAATGGTTGTATAAAACTCCCAATCAGCGCTAGTCTTAAAACTACCACCAATCACATACGTTCAATCAAACCACCAATCAACGCTTTTAAAACATTCTCCAATCAACTTTGTTCCAATCAAACACCTAATCATAGTTAGCTTTAAACCATTCATTCACGCGCCGCAGGCTCAAAATTTTACGCAACTTTATTTTGTCTGAGTTCAAATTCATAAATCGGAAGTTAGATTACTACCTACATTTAACAATTAATTCTGTGTTGATGTCTATGATTCTTAAGTTCATAACTTAATATTTTACATTTTATTCATTTCTACTTATTTTTTGTTAGCTTTAAACCTTTCATAAAATAAATCATAATTTCTCAGCTAATGTATAAAATTACTGAACTTGTATTTTTAAACGCGCCATTCTAATTTAAAGATGCATTTTGCTATAGGTAGTAAGTTCATTGAGAATTGTTTACTAATGTAAATCTTCCCGCTAAAACTTGAATAAAACAAACCTTTTATAACAAAAATGATAAGTAATGGTATCGTCACAGTATATATAGAACAATAAAAATAAAAAATAAAAATATTAAAAAAAAAATCCGGCCGAGTACGAGCGCTGTCTCGCGCTCCGAGGGTTCTGTACAAACTTATTATATGTAGATAGTTCTTACATCATAAGATCAAGTTGCACAGGTTTTTTAATGCCTTAATTATTAGTTTTTGGATTTTTTCTATATATCTGAAGTTAAATCTTGCTTCTTGCCAAATTTCATGATTTTAGGTCAGTGGGAAGTCCCCATAGGTTTTGATTTATATTTGTGTCACAATATGCGACAAAACTTGCCGTACTTTGGTCATGTTTTGTATCGCAATGACTTAGAATCTTCATTTTTGTGCAACTTTAAATAACCGTAGGCTTTAGTATTTGATATCAATTTGAACCTGATACCTCCACGAATCCTTAAGTAAAAGGGTCTTGACAGATAGACAAACTTTTTTAATGTCTTATAACTAAATATTAACGAATTTCTTTCTATATTTGTAATTTTCCATGCATTACCCGGAAAAAGTTGGAGATGTGGTCACACAACAGAAACTTGTGTATCCATACGTAAAGTATTTGGTTTATTCACTCTCAACCGACCATAAAAAAAGTCTTCTTGAGCAGTTATTAGCGCGAACGTTTTTCTGTTTCTGAATCCGAATCGAAATGAACAAAAATTATGATTTAAACCTACTTATGCATTTACAAGTATAATCATTCATTAGACTAAATCTGTCATATTGCATATTATATTCAGGGAACGCAGCCGTAACTAAACATAGCCTTCAGAATAATGCAAACCTCACTTTAGCTGCTAACCATGAAGATCTTCTGTCTGTATAGTTTCAGACAACACTTTTAAACAGTCAAAAGTACTTTTGACTGTATAGTTGCAGTCAAAACTCTTAATCAGTTAAAATTACTTTTAACTGCAAAAATTAGTCAAAAGTACTCTAAATTAGGTTAAGAAAAATATATGCTAATAAAAAAGTTTTGTATTGTTAGGTAGGTAGGGTGCTCCGTGCTATACACAAGAGGTACTCGTATTGTTAGGTAGGGTGCTCCGTGCTATACACAAGAGGTACTCGTATTGTTAGGTAGGGTGCTCCGTGCTATACACAAGAGGTACTCGTATTGTTAGGTAGGGTGCTCCGTGCTATACACAAGAGGTACTCGTATTGTTAGGTAGGGTGCTCCGTGCTATACACAAGAGGTACTCGTATTGTTAGGTAGGGTGCTCCGTGCTATACACAAGAGGTACTCGTATCTGCACGACCCCATTACTAAGCTCAAACTCACGCTGTCAGTCAGTCAGTCAGTCAGTCA
The DNA here is from genome assembly GCA_946406115.1 of Apoda limacodes. Taxonomy (NCBI): domain Eukaryota; kingdom Metazoa; phylum Arthropoda; class Insecta; order Lepidoptera; family Limacodidae; genus Apoda; species Apoda limacodes. The sequence goes on along the minus strand of OX291559.1, from coordinate 24,170,783 downwards.
GTCTGTCAGTCCGTCAGTCCATCATTTCGTCAGTCCGTCAGTCCTCCAGTCTGTCAGTTTGTCAGTCTTTCTGTCTGACCTTGAAGGTACTCGTTTGTAGCAAATTGTAGCGCAATATACTCGTAGGTATAACGCTGAAAAAAGGATATCACTTCCGCCAGTCCCCAGTCCCCATACACTGAGGAAGGAAACTTTTTGCGCACGTTTTCGTGAGGTGCCATCGGATAGATATGTAAAAACCGGTCAAGTGCGAGTCCGACTCGCACACCGAGGGTTCCGTAAAAGATAAACTGTAATGAGGGACAAACATAACTTTGCTGCTGGAATCAATGGATTTTTTTGTGAAGTAACAAAAAGTGTAAGGTTTTCAGATTTTTCCTTCATGTGTGCTACACGGTATTGCTTCTTGCCTAATTTCATGATTCTAGGTGAACGGGAAGTTACAAAAATAACCGTATTTTGAGCATATTTTTTATTGCGTTGATTTTTTTTTTACAACTTTAAGTGACCGTAGACTTTAGTATCTGATATAAATTTCAACTTGATACCTGGACTCCACGCGATCTGGAATAACAGGGTCTTATCAGACAGACAGATATTTTTTTTTTGAATGTGTTATAAATGTACAAATTAACAATTTCTTGCTTTCTATATTTGTGATGATATATATAATATATATTATAATAATTAAAATATAATACCTTGCTTCGTTTAAAATTTCATGATTCTAGGGAAACGGGAAGTACCCCATAGGTTTTGATTTATTTGTGAATTCTAAAGTATGCGACAAAAATGGCCGTTTTTCAGCTGTATTTTTTTATTGCGTTGACTTAGAAGATTGATTTTTTAACAGCTTCAAGGGACCCTAGACCTTAGTATTTGGTATTAATTTCAACTCGATACCTTTACGCGATCCTGAGAAAAAGGGTTTTCACTGACAGACAAACAGACAGACGGACAACAAAGTGATCCTATAAGGGTTCCTTTTTTCCTTTTGAGGTACGGAACCCTAACAATGCATATATATATATATAGTTCTTAAGATATTTTTTCTCTATACATATTTTTCAAGTGATTAGCTTCCAAAGTAAAAAATTGAGGTCTCCCTCCGTCTTACTTTAAACAGGGTAAACGTGTTCATTGATTTCTAAAATAGGTATAACATTTATCGCAACAAACTATCACCTCTCGATTTCCCAATGTTACCCATTAAGTATTACAAACTTAAAGTACCTACATAGTGGAGAATTGAAACAAAAATATCAAATCTTCTGATATTAATATTTTCATACACTTGTCATAACATCCCGATTTCGAATTACATTATTACCTTTCTCTTTAATTACAAATTGAGAATAACTCATTCGAATGGTTAATTTGCGATGCTACAAACGCGGTACACCACCACACGCGTAACATTATTTTACCAACTCAGTTTCCTAGAGTTCGTTACAATACATCAATAAATTATGTCCAGAAAGGCAGAAGGCATCTGACTGGCAAAAAGATCATCAGATTAGTTTCACGGAACCCAATTATCGCCACTGAAGTTACGTCCTTTCATTTGATACCCTCGATCTTAAGTTCATGTTAAAAATTAGCAATTTTTTAATTAAGAGGACGATGGAAACCAGTTGAGCGAGTCAAGAAACTGAACCCATCTTGTACCTGTTCTCGTAAGGTTGAACTTCGCACTTAAAGTTTTATGTAGCACACGCGTAAGGTTGAACTTCGCACTTCAAGTTTTATGTAGCACACGCGTAAGGTTGAACTTCGCACTTCAAGTTTTATGTAGCACACGCGTAAGAGCGCTTACATTTTTGGCTGGTCTTGTCTAGTTTAAATTTTTTTTAAAAAAACTAGCCTTTATATACAAATTCTAGCCGATTTTTAGGTTCTCTGACGAAATATCGAGATCTAAGACAAGTAAACTTAATTTTTAGCACTTTTTTGTGATTATTTAAGAATTATTTTTGAATAACTTGCGCTGAGAAAATAAGCCCGCCCCTTTTTAGTTTTTTTATGAAAAACCATTAACTGAGTACGGCTATGGACCAGCAAACGATCTCAAAATACCACGTGAATGACCCATATATCAGCCCCCTTAACTTTATTTTCAACTTTAAATTGTTACTACATTCTGATAATAAACAATAACCTAAGTCTCTTACTCGTTACTTGTAGCTTGTAATGTAGAGTTTGCATTATTTTGCATAAAAATGACAAGATACTAGTAAAACTATTAAAAAAAACATGATTTTGTGAATTTTGTAGTATTTTCCAAATATCAGCCACCTTCGATCTAATAACAGCCTCATGCGTACCAAAAATCAGCCTAGCATTTTTTGTGATTTAGATGCTTATGCTCTAAGATTTGGTAGAAATATTTTTACCATACATTTAGGCCTTGTGATTCGTTGCTAGTGGCAAAGAAAATTCATACTACTACTAGCTTTCATCCGCTACTTCACCTGCGTGGGATATTTACGTGAACCTCTGATTTAACAGAGTTAAAAATTATTCTGTGTTAGTCTTTGTTCCTCCGTCTACCCTTTACCGAAAATCAAATAGACATCGTCGACATATATAAAGCCTCCTAAGTTCAGATATATTGCATTACGCACTGTGTTGCGGTGATAGGTTCCCCCCCCCCCCCACCCCCTGTCACGTAGAACTAAAGTAGTTGGTGAAAAGAAACAATCCCCTAAATAATGATAGTATATATAAATGTATATGGGGATAAAAACCGTTAAAGCATAAAGATAAAAAACGAAAAGTATAGTCATTATATCAATTACTACAAGTCTCACTACACAAATAACTTAAACAAAATAATTGAAAAAAGTCTTATGGTTGTGATGGTACCTCACAATCAATTTGTTATTATTTTAGTTAATAAATGACGATATAGTCATATGAAAGCTATGGAAGCTGTTTCTAAAGTAAAGTTATACTAGATAAACATATTTTAACATGTTATAAATAATGTCAAGCTCGAAAAAGTACAATCGCAAACAAAAAGCGATAATTGAGTAAAAAATAAAAGTGGTGGCTGATATTTGGAACAATTTTGATTAGTTGCGGTACTAAATTTCAGCCACTCCTTAATTTTTCTAAATAACTGTACAAAATATTCATACTTGTTCCCCTAAATTATAAAGATAATACCTAAGCATCAAAGTAAGTGAAATATCGCTTACTATGCTTCCAGAAAAATCACGCGTTTTTGTTAAATTTTGCGTGTATCGGCACAACAATCTAACGAAGGGATAGGAACGATTATTGGGAGATACGTCGAAAATATATATTCTTTAAAAAAATAGACCATACGTTACTTCTTATTTATGACAGAGAAAAGCATGCCTGGCTGATATTTGGTGGGAGGCTGGTAATAGGAGCATGCACCCTATTAAGTTGTAGTTGAGTTGGTTTTTGTTGTAGTTTTAAACATCTCAAAAATTTCAATTACAATTTATATTTGACATTGACAAGAAATCTTTAAAAAAAAAGTGAAAACCTTGCTATAGGCCGTGCCCCGAGGTCAACTGTAGCTGAGTTGGGTGTTTTTAGATTAAAGCAAGTGGACCATGGTTATGACGTCATTTGTTCCCCTGTGGTCGAAATAGTCTTTTGTTTATGCGAAGTGGACCACTGCCCAAGTAACTGCTATATTAGTATTGTTATTATGTTATAATATGGAAATAGATATATTTTGGGTAGGTACAGGTACATTCAAAATCAACAGTTTTGTATCACAGTCCCAACCAAAACGAACCGAGTCCGCGAGCTTCGGGTGCGAGGGGTGCGAGTGATCGTGATCGCAAGTATGAGTGAGAGGGCACAATTCGGTTAGGGGAGGGTTAAGTGTTGTGCTTGTGCGTTTTGGTATGCGTTATGTGCGTCGAATGTCGAGTGTCAGTCGACACGTCACGCAAGCACAAGCACAAGCACAAGCACAAACACAAACACAAACACAGCACAACACACAGCCGACGACACTGGTAATTTTCTCGTATGGTCGTGGTCACGGCCGCCGCGTCCGGCCGCCACTTCACCACTTCTCAAAAATGCCGTCACCAGCCGATCGTTGCATTATGCATTGTGCTTTGTGTGTGCTTCACTAGGTATACCACAGTCTTACGAATGTTCCCCTTTAAAACATTTAGTATATTTAGTAGAGGTAAAAGTACTAATTTGAGGGACCCAGCCAAAGAGATTGCAATGTGTGGTGTTGGTGTCATATTTGATGTGGGGGGTGGGGGGAGGGACGAGTGAAGCTGGAATGCAAAAGCTCACCTTGTCGTCCGAGAGAGGAGACGGGCCGAGCGAGTGTGAGAGCCAGCGAGGGGGGCGCGGGCATGTCGCCTCGCGCGGTCGTCGACCTGCGGCTCGGGCTCCGGAGTCGCACACACACACTCACACAGACACAATGCACGTAGCGAAGCGCACGACCAGCGCGCACCTAAGCGCGGAAATAACTAACTAAACGAACGAACAGATCAACAGCGCGGTCGCACTCGACGCGCCGAGCTCGGCCGAGTGTGCCGCCGCCGCCGCCCCGCCGCTTGCGTGCGACCTTGGCCCCGCCCCGCGCCCGCGCTGGCGCACCCGCTCGGACCCTTTGTCGTAACAGTCGTGTGCGCGTCCATAACGTAATTCAGGTAATTGTCATGCTGTTCCGAACTCCATAGCATCTTGCAGAATGCAGAGTGCTTGTAACCGCCGCCGCGCCGAACGTCGAGGCCACGTACCAAACCCTGCGTCTGCCTAGGCCATGCAATTTGAGTATTCATTTTATTGAATCACTAGCATTTACGCAGTAGGTATATGCTCATTAGCGCGAGATTACTACAGGATCACTCTAAATAACTGGTATACTCAGTAGGTATTTTACGTTCGCTGTCCGGAGGCTTTCCCTGTACCAAAAAAAAGTTATGTAACCTCGCGTAATAGCGCTTTGCGGTAAAACCCGCGGAGTTATCTATTTCTCCGGACTCTCGGTCTGGATAAAAATGCATAGTCACAGGTCCAACGAAGCCTTTTAGCTAGAGCCTGGTGGTCCGCGGCCCACTAGTGTTCGCGGAAGCGTTAGAAGTGGGCCCCGCAGTCATTACACAAGTCAGATCAGACGTGAATAACGCGGTAGCGTGTCAAGCCAAGTTCAAGCTAACAGAACTGGCGAGCAGCACCGTGCGTAATATTACACGAACCATTTGGAGCCACTTTTGACCCCCTCATACCTCAAAAACTCATATATTGAGACTTGCGGGATACATATGTGCTCCAAATTTCATAAGCACATCTCAAACGGTTATTTAGATATTAACGTTCAAAAATCGTCATTTTTATCACTGACTGACCTATAGATCAAAACTCAAAACCAGTTCCAGATGACCTAGAAAGTTCTAATTTGGTATGCAGATAGGTAATTAGGTGAATACAAAGGAATAAATCAGAAACTGGTAAATTTCTATCATTTTATTATAATTTTTCACTTAATTGATTCTATTAGGAACACTTAACTTATACGTATAAAAACTGTAATGTATGAATCAGCAATCAGCAATCAAAACTTATGACAGCCGGTCTTTATGTGAATTTTAAGGTCTTCACGTGAATATAAAACGAGTTGAAACCACCCTTTTTTTTTTTTATCCAAAAATTTCCGTTTTAGTACTTATAAGTAAGAGTATAGTCGACTTTCGTATTTATTTCGTTATTAACTGGGATTAAGTAGGTATTAATTATTGTTTCAATGTTTGAATATATGTATAGCGCACATTAATTAATCCTTATTACTTATAAATAATTAAATAATAGGCATTTCGGTACATGGCGCGCAGTGCGACGTCGGAGCACAAGGGTGGCAGCAGTGCGATAAAACCTCGACGCGAACGTGTCCGAGCGAGTGGCAGTGGTGCCACCTTAGCGCTTTCGGAGTTGAATCTCAGCGCTTTTTTGGGACACATAGCGTCGAAATTTTAATATTAACTCCTAGCGGAATACATAGCGCATTTTTATGGCCGACCAAACTTAGCTGTAATCACGTCGCAATCTTGCCAAAAAGTAGAAATATCGCAGCAACACCGTAATTAGTTAAGCTTCCGTTCCATTTGTTTAGGGTATTTCCCAACTTAAATAAATTGTTTCTGGTAGATGGTTTACGATGTACAACCTGGACCTTTAGGAATTCAGTCACCTCAACCTGATCCTTCTGACATCGAAAGCGAAAGCGAAAGCGATCAGCCATACTTATTAATACTAAGATTAATTTAGATTTAAAATTATGCCAATTATATTTGTGGTTATATTATTATCACAATTCTTTTAGTAAATACGTATGGTATAAGCAATAGTTTAAATCAAAAATTGATAATAATTTTAGTATAGAATAGTTATAATAGTTATAAGTAGGTATGTATACTTAACTCTGAATGAGTTTGAGAATGAGAACTTATTGGTAACAAAATGTTTTTCTTGAGAAAACAGGTAAGTAAATAGATAACAGGTAATTTGTTACGTAATCGTCTTAAATAATTATCTTTTTATTACGTATATTGTACAATGAGTCGTACAACAGAATTACGGGTGCGTAACACACTTACCTTACACCGAATTATTCCATTGCCTCCCGATGGAAGCTGCCTATTCCATTCGATTGCATATTCTTTGTTTGAGTATAGTAATATACAACAAACAAATAGGTTGCGTGAGACTATAGTAGAGTATGTATGTCGTAACTGGGATGATTTAAGTATGTACACTGGCGCTCCAAACGGGGATCCTTACTGCTCCTAAGAGGAGAATCGAGCAAGCATGCTTTGTTCGACAGATTATACCTATATGGAGCTGCTTCTGAATTAAAGGCTACAGTAAATTTGTATAATATTAAGATCGAAGTGTATCATCAGGATGGTGTTCTACTAAGATTGTTCGGCGAAGAAGGATATCCTATAAAACGCAATGATACAAGAAAATACAGAAAACTAGACTTTCAAGCGGCTCCGCCCGCCCTAAATTCGTTTATCGGCGTGAAACTCCTTAATTAACTCCAATTAATTAATCAGTTAGTTATCGTAATGAATTGCTATAGCATGCTATAGGTGCAGTTATAGTTCGTTTAACTCTGTTATAGTTATTTCCGCAGGAACTTTTGAATTTTTAGGCATAAAAATAAGCCTATATGCTATTCCAGGACCCAACCTATACATGTATACCAAGTTTTATCCCGATCCGTCCAGTGGTTGAAGCGTGATTGAGTTACAAACATCCATCCAGATTCTCAGAAACTTTCACATTTTTATTATTAGTAGGGTAACACAAAAAAGACACTTATACCCCGTAAACGTAGGAAAATAACGTAGTTCAATGGTCAGTCCAGAAATTTATTTATAACAACATAAAATATCATTTCTTCTTATAATTTAGGATAATATATTGTAGCCTAAGGTCTGACTTGGCTAGTTTCTAATATACGAATTATTTTACAGCCTTCGCAAGTTCTGAATCTATTACTTGTCGGTTCTTATTTTATTATTCCGAAAATTTGGCTTGCTGGAAGAAACTAGCCATCGAACGTAATAATTCGTATATGAGAACTAGCCAAATCAGACCTGACTTTAACCAATAACTATGCTGGGATATCTCGTCATAAATTTGCTCTGACCTATGGATTCTCTCAGCTGGTACTTTCTCCAACGAGAATACTAGATATAGAGGAACATACGAGCTCCATACTGGACCTTCTGCTGACTACTCGTCCGGACGGATACTCCGTCTCAGTGGATGCGCCTCTTGGCTCCTCGGACCACTGCCTCGTTCGGACTCAATGTCATGCTCACAACCCGATCCATTTGGGCCAACTAATTGGTGTCGTGTATGGCACTATAAGTCGGCAGACTGGGATGAATTGCGAGAATTTTACGCATCGTACCCGTGGAGGCAGATCTGCTTTAACTCAGAAGATCCTGACGTCTGCGCAGCCGCAGTCACTGAGACATACCTTGCTGGTATGGAATGCTATATTCCTAACCCGCGAGTAGCTGCCGGCGTCAAAAGGATCCGAATATTTCTGAGTTAAACGCAAATTAAACGCTGCCTCGAGGTTCAGTAAGAAAGCAACTGCCAGAGCAAAATTCTAATTCATCGGCAAAATAGGTGGGCGACTTGCGAGCTATCCTTCTGGGAATCGTGCTTTCTGGTCGCTTGCTAAAGCTGCCGAAGGGAACTTTTGCCAGTCGTCGTTACCACCACTGCGAAAGACCGATGGTGATTTGGCCCATAGTGCTAAAGAGAAAGCCGATCTACTGGGCAGTCTTTTTGCCTCGAACTCAAACATGAACGATGAAGGCGCTGTACCACCTACTATACCGTGGTGCGGTAAGACCATGCCGGAAATCTCCATGACGCAGCGGGAGGTCCCTGGTCGTGCAAACATCCCTCGTTCCGTTGTGGAGGAAAACCGCGAAGACCTTGTGTCTCAAATTGAGACCACACTGTTCCAGGTCTCTGACTGGGGACGGGTAAACTTGGCCCGATTCAACCCAACAAAGACGCAAGTGTGCGCGTTCACCGCTAAGAAAACTCCATTCACTGTGGTCCCACAATTCCAGAACACTCCCCTCTCCATCTCCAAGAGGATTGGGATCCTTGGTGTCGACATCTCCAGCGATGTTCAGTTCCGAGATCATTTACAAGATAAGGTGAAGCTGGCGTCCAAAAACCTTGGTGCACTCAACAGAGCGAAGCAGTACCTCACGTCGGGGCCAAGGTTGTTACTTTACAAGTTGTAGGTTCGACCTCATATGGAGTACTGCTGCCATCTCTGGGCGGGTGCACCCGGATACCAGCTTGGCCCTTTTGACTCGGTTCAACGACGGGCTGTGAGAATTGTCGACGATCCCAAACTCACTTGCGGTATCGAGCCCTTAAGTTTGAGGAGAGACTTTGCCTCCCTGTGTGTGTTCTACCGCTTGTACAATGGGTTGTGTCCTGAGGAATTGTTCGAAATGATGCCCACGGCTTCTTTCTACCATCGCACCGCTCGCCAGCGGCAGGGAATTCATTCTCACACTTTAGAACCTAAATGGTCGCGTACAGTGCGGTTTCAGAGAAACTTCCTCCCGCGAACGCTTAAGTTGTGGAATGAGCTTCCTGCCAAGGTTTTCTGCAAGGACTACAGTATGGAGTTCTTCAAAAAGAAGTTATTAGATTTCTGAAGGGTCGGCAACGCGCAAGTGATACCCCTGGTGTTGCAAGCGTCCATAGGCTACGGTGACCGCTTACCATCAGGCGGACCGTCAGCTTGTTTGCCACCTTAGTGGTATAAATAAAAAAAAAAAAACTTATTAACCTGTTAGAAAAAAGGCCCAAAACAATTTTCATTGACAGTATTCATAGCGCCATATTATCTAGATTCAAGAAAAAACTATTTAAGCACTTTAAATGCTTTTTTAAAGCCGTATCCAATGATACCCTACACAATATGAGGTGTGTGAAAAAAATATTAAAAACTTAGTATTGCCACAGTTGTTAAGTTTTTTAAACATTTTGGATTTCTATTTAAAATTCTTTTGCAAATTATTGAGTATTTTTTTGTCTTGGGTGACCTTGTTTGGGGCCATTTTGTTTTTGATTTCTTTTGCATATACAAAGTATCTAATTATCTTATTTATTTTAAGTAATTATATCTATTTAATTTACGTTTTATAGACTGAGTACGTTACATGTAGATTGTTCTATATCATTAATGAATTTATCTACTTCTATTTGTAATTTTTCTACATTATGAAGCATTAGGTACTTATAAATTCAATCTTACTGTTTCACTATATTTAGAGTGGGCGAGAGATTTAAAAATAAAAAAAAAGTAAAAATGCTACACACGAATAGTTGACGTGCTTGAGTTTTAAAGGATATTAATTGAGAGTTTATCAAGTGATTGTACGTAAGTGCGCGCGACTTGCTTTTCTTGCAGTCGTACGTGGATATAAAAAAAATTATATTCATTTTGGAAAGAATATTTTTTACTTTTTAGTACAATTTTCTGTTAGATTAAATCTTTATATGATTCTAATGTTTTAAGAAAAGCAAGATTAAAAAAAAATTTTTACTTAATACTTTTTAGTGATCATAGGTTAATTGATTTTTATAGTTTATAAGTTGGGTGATGAGAACTTGGAGAACGATATAATGTTCAATATACATTAGTAATTAAATTTCCACGTTCCACCCTGATGTCCACCTTCAGATGCACTTCCTGCATCTGCCAAGAGGTGATAACTTCAAAATGAACATTAAATTCGTGATCTGCGTGCGACACCCACAAAACCCCCGGATACCCATTTTGAATTTTTTTCAATTTTTCACCTCCACCTCTAGGTTGCACCCCTGGTACAACTCTGGGAGGGGGTTGTTGGTCAAAGTAACTGTGGAATATTGTATCGTCACCCGAGCTTCGTAAGTATGCAAAATTTCATCGAATGGTGATAATAGGGAGTATGTTTAATTAAGCTTGCCAGATTTCACCACAAGATGGAAGAAAAAAAGGAAACATTGTGAGTTATATAAAACCAAGTAAAGAAGTATTTAATACCTTTGACAATTCAAAGTGTTTCTAAAAATCTAATAAATATTAAAATAAAAAAAAATATTTTATTATAAAAGCGCCAGTGTCTTTGTGACAAATGTCGTTATGACATAATAACTAACAAGACTACAAAAACAATTAATGAAAAAAACTAAATAATTTCCCCGTTTTCACTAAATAATAATTTTGAAGAAAATTCTTAAAAAGTTTTTTATTAATTTGCGCGTAAAAAGTTGGCGCTATATTTTGTTTTTTAAGTTTTTTTATTTAAATTTTGTAAATTAAGAAGAGATTTAATGTTTTTTTAAATAAAAAAAACATTCTTATAAAATCATACTTTGACGTTAAAATAAAATATTACTAGATTGTATTGATGTGTGTAAATGTAATATAAAATAAAAATACTTCCAAATAAGTCATCACTTATAGAGTAGGTACATTCCATTGACCTGGAATAAGTCATCACTTATAGAGTAGGGTTCTCCATTGACCTGGAGTCATGAAACTTGTCAAGAAGCAAAATATTAGAGAGCAAGTTAAGGAAAAAAATTAAACTGTGTCCTGTGTCCTGTGTCCTGTGTCCTGTGTCCTGTGTCGTGTGTTGTCCTGTGTCGTGTGTCCTGTGTCCTGTGTCCTGTGTCGTGTGTCCTGTGTCCTGTGTCCTGTGTCCTGTGTCCTGTGTCCTGTGTCCTGTGTCGTGTGTCGTGTGTCGTGTGTCGTGTGTCGTGTGTCGTGTGTCGTGTGTCCTGTGTCGTGTGTTGTCCTGTGTCGTGTGTCGTGTGTCGTGTGTCGTGTGTCGTGTGTCGTGTGTCGTGTGTCGTGTGTCCTGTGTCCTGTGTCCTGTGTCCTGTGTCCTGTGTCCTGTGTCCTGTGTCCTGTGTCCTGTGTCCTGTGTCCTGTGTCCTGTGTCCTGTGTCCTGTGTCCTGTGTCCTGTGTCCTGTGTCCTGTGTCCTGTGTCCTGTGTCCTGTGTCCTGTGTCCTGTGTCCTGTGTCGTGTGTCGTGTGTCGTGTGTCGTGTGTCGTGTGTCGTGTGTCGTGTGTCGTGTGTCGTGTGTCCTGTGTCCTGTGTCCTGTGTCGTGTGTCGTGTGTCCTGTGTCCTGTGTCCTGTGTCCTGTGTCCTGTGTCCTGTGTCCTGTGTCCTGTGTCCTGTGTCGTGTGTCGTGTGTCGTGTGTCGTGTGTCGTGTGTCCTGTGTCCTGTGTCCTGTGTCGTGTGTCGTGTGTCCTGTGTCCTGTGTCCTGTGTCCTGTGTCCTGTGTCCTGTGTCCTGTGTCGTGTGTCGTGTGTCGTGTGTCGTGTGTCGTGTGTCCTGTGTCCTGTGTCCTGTGTCCTGTGTCCTGTGTCCTGTGTCCTGTGTCCTGTGTCCTGTGTCCTGTGTCCTGTGTCCTGTGTCCTGTGTCCTGTGTCCTGTGTCCTGTGTCCTGTGTCCTGTGTCCTGTGTCCTGTGTCCTGTGTCCTGTGTCCTGTGTCCTGTGTCCTGTGTCCTGTGTCCTGTGTCCTGTGTCCTGTGTCGTGTGTCGTGTGTCGTGTGTCGTGTGTCCTGTGTCGTGTGTTGTCCTGTGTCGTGTGTCGTGTGTCGTGTGTCGTGTGTCGTGTGTCGTGTGTCGTGTGTCGTGTGTCGTGTGTCGTGTGTCCTGTGTCCTGTGTCCTGTGTCCTGTGTCCTGTGTCGTGTGTCCTGTGTCCTGTGTCCTGTGTCCTGTGTCCTGTGTCCTGTGTCCTGTGTCCTGTGTCCTGTGTCCTGTGTCCTGTGTCCTGTGTCCTGTGTCCTGTGTCCTGTGTCCTGTGTCCTGTGTCCTGTGTCCTGTGTCCTGTGTCCTGTGTCCTGTGTCCTGTGTCCTGTGTCCTGTGTCGTGTGTCGTGTGTCGTGTGTCCTGTGTCCTGTGTCCTGTGTCGTGTGTCGTGTGTCCTGTGTCGTGTGTCCTGTGTCCTGTGTCCTGTGTCCTGTGTCCTGTGTCCTGTGTCCTGTGTCGTGTGTCGTGTGTCGTGTGTCGTGTGTCGTGTGTCGTGTGTCGTGTGTCGTGTGTCGTGTGTCGTGTGTCGTGTGTCGTGTGTCGTGTGTCCTGTGTCCTGTGTCCTGTGTCCTGTGTCCTGTGTCCTGTGTCCTGTGTCCTGTGTCCTGTGTCCTGTGTCCTGTGTCCTGTGTCCTGTGTCCTGTGTCCTGTGTCCTGTGTCCTGTGTCCTGTGTCCTGTGTCCTGTGTCGTGTGTCGTGTGTCGTGTGTCGTGTGTCGTGTGTCGTGTGTCGTGTGTCGTGTGTCCTGTGTCCTGTGTCCTGTGTCCTGTGTCCTGTGTCCTGTGTCCTGTGTCCTGTGTCCTGTGTCCTGTGTCCTGTGTCCTGTGTCCTGTGTCCTGTGTCCTGTGTCCTGTGTCCTGTGTCCTGTGTCCTGTGTCCTGTGTCCTGTGTCCTGTGTCCTGTGTCCTGTGTCCTGTGTCCTGTGTCCTGTGTCCTGTGTCGTGTGTCCGCCCGCATCAATAAATAGGTCGTTTTGTACATAGAATAGAAACCATTCGTAAATAAGTTTGATATTCGCGTAGAGACAACAATTAAGAAAAGTAAAATGTTTTAATTTGGAGCAGAACTGAAACAAAAAAAGATGCGTCGCATGCATTTTTGTTCAGTCTTCAATTGTTTGACGCCCGCTTCAGATGCTAGATCCGAAATGGATGATTTAGTTTTGTTTTGTACTATGGGCAAATAAAATAATTTCAAGAACAGCATCAACGTTTTGTATAAAAATAGATATATCCCGCGTGATAACAGGTGTAATATGGTGCGATACCCTCTTGTCACGCATCCACAGCAACAGTTTGGATTGAGGCAAGATCACTATCAGGTTTTAGGAAGAGTGTAAGGAGCAAACCAGAAACCGTCCCGTAGCCCCACAATGACCAGTACGTATGCTGACTAGCGTTGAGGCTAACGCTGAGTTTCAGGAACTCCATTCAGTGTAGACCGCGGAGTTAAGGCTCAGTATATGGCCGTTCAAACGAATAGTTGCTATGTTATATTAGACAGGCTTATAATTTAGCTTGTAAAATGTATGCTCACACATGAGCAGGGATATTCCAAAACAGTGATGACCATGAGAGGACCAGGAACTCCGCCCAAAAATAGAGTTGAAACATGTATATTGAATTTATCCTTCATAGCCGCTCTAGTATTTAAGAATATACAAAGAAATATATACATATAAAATTGACTCTGGTTGTATCCTTCATATAACCCGGTAAGGTCCCGGGAAACGTAGCAATAGTCCCTTAGTGCTGAAAAAAGGACAAGCTTCCAAGTCAACACAATAAATAAGGCTAATATTTAAAATTTAAGAGGTTTTCTTCAGCTCCAAAATGTATTTTGTATTTTGTCTGCAAACAAAGCATACAAAGTAAACTAAGTATACAAAGTAAACTAAGTATACAAAGTAAACTAAGTAAACAAAGTAAACTAAGGTGCTTCTACTCGTAATGGTCACCAAATATAACTAAAACCAAAACTAAAGCAAGCAATGTAAATTGTTGTCAAAGGAAATTAAATATATCTGCAGCAATATTAGTACCAGCGCAGAAAACCGTCATTGTATTCAATTTTGGCAAGATGTTAAACTATTTTTTTGCTGATCAAACTTTGTACTTTCAAAGATTAAATATGATCACGACGCAGCCGCTACCGCGGCACGCTGCGCTCGGCTTCTGAACTGTTTATAAATACAACCTCACACTGTTCTTCGCTACCTAACTTTATTTTATACATATTGCATAATCCTGCTGACCAAATAATAATTTTGTATTTATACAAATAAAATATATTTATAAGATCAAAGTTATGGTTAAGAACAAACGCGAGAGTCAGCTCGGGTTGGATTAAGAATTTTTTTGCGATGATAGAAGAAGGAGATAATTCCTAAAAGAAATGAAAGTCTCACCCACCAAATAATAATACTAGACTGCAATATACAAAAATCATAAATAAAACGCAAAACCTTATAGATAAGGTCAAAATCGTCTATAGGAAAACAAGTTTGGATAACTATAATGGTGTTATTCGTAAAATCTGGAAAAGAGCTGGTTTGGAAGAAACTGCATTTTTTTTTCTGAGTGACTACTGCAGTTAGCAGATGCAGCCATTAAGGCTAGGGTATAGGCTAGACCGCGAAAATACGCCGTTTTTGTGCAAATTTTGTGGATAAACTATAGCATCTAAAGCTTTGAAAAAAATATATGTTATAAAACTTGCTTTTGTCTAGTGCATCACCATACTGAATGATTTTCATTTATTGTATTTAATGCAATAAAAAATCTAGAAGTGAACATTGTTTAAACACTTGTGCAAATTTTTAAAGCGTGTTTTGAATTTGCTTGTAATAAAAGTTGGTTAAATAATTAGAATAGCTTGTTATCTAGTGCATAGACTCTAAGTTGTAGCGAAAAGTCAAAAAATGTGACTACAAAACGGTAATAACGTTAAATTCCATACAAAAAATTTAAAGTTTCAAGGCGTCATTACGGTATAAATTACTTAAGAAGTATATAACATATATATATATATATCATAGTAATGTATATGACATTATCTAATGATTTATAGTACATTTACATACACAACGTTAGAATTACAGAAATTAGCTATCTGACCTATATCGCCCCTTTTAATGCTCTACCGGGCTTTTGGGGCGAGAGTCTGAATGGGGGGAGCTTCGGCTTGGGTTATCGCTTCGACCAGAGTGAGTCTCGAACCGGAAGGTGAGTCAGCGCCAGGAGGGGAGTTCCCTGTTACGCGGTTGCGATTGCGAGTGAGTGAGGGCGAAAAGCGCCCCGGCATTCTTTAATACCTCGTATATGAGGTGAGCGTGCGGGCTGAAGGGCCGTGCGTTCGCCGACGAAAGCGAGAGCATCGTCAGTACTTAGTACGTGCCCAGGCCGCCTAACAATGGTTTTTCGACCGTGTCGTGGTCAGTCGTGGGCGGGGGATTGGGGCTTACTTTGTGGACTGCACAATTAATAGGTTAGACTGCATAAAAATCTTTCTAATATAAACGGCAGAACAGACGACTTATGCAACGCGTTCTAATTCTGAACAGCACCATCTGAGGTAATATTATATGTAAATTATATTTTTTCTAATAACTTAAGTGTTTCAAAAATGTTGCCACTTGCATTTTATTTTTCATTCAAAATAAATTTTGATGTTAAATATAGTGAAAAGCGTGGTAACATTATTTTATTTTCCTCGTAGTATAAATTATTTTTTCTACTACCTGCAAGTAAAAGTCCCAAAGTTACGTCATACCTACTCAGTTTAAAAAAACGAACTGTTTGTGACCCCAGTGCGATAAATTCCCAGGTCAGTTCGCAAAACCGTATAAAATTGCATTTCGTACTCGATGTGGGCAGGTATATTAACATTTTTTTGCATGTCTACTGAGTAGGACTGAATGTGTAGTACTTAAATTCATAACATCTTTACTTAACCGCATTCTAGGCAAATTAAGTTATTTGTATTTGTAATGTATAACTCTTAAATTAGGTATATCTTTCATTAGGTGCTTAAGGATTTATGTTTCTATTTTTTTCATATTTTGATTTTTTCTATAATTATTCCTCATGTCTATTATTACTTTGATGTTCGAAACATAATTGCATTTATAATTGTAATGACATATAAATGGTTCATATTAGATTTCAATCAATAATCTAAGATATTTATAAGTAACTGTTCACAACAAACAAATAAAATAAATAAATAAATAATACTAGTTCACATGCCAAATTTCAGCTTTCTAGGACTTCAAGAAGTACCCCAAGAATTTGAATCATCAGTGAGTGAGTGAGTCAGTGAGGGAGTGACAAAATCGGGGTTTATTAGATATCAATAAAATATAAATTATATAAGCTATGCAATTGAAACTTTATATATTTAATAAGTGCACTATAATATTGACATCATATTCCGAGAATTTGGTTTATATGGTATAATCCAAAACCAAGTTATGCGGAATTAAAAAAAACGACAAAGCGCTTCAAAAAAATGTAGGTAGTGACTCTGTTGTCAGTGCCACCCGTGTTAACTCGAGTTGGGTTTTTGAACCCGCCTCGGAATCATAGTTTTTTTGAGTTGGTTTTTGTCTTGCCGAGCCATGTCCGAGCTTCAGGTCGACCCACTCGCTCCGCATGGAACACATGGACTGGTGAGCGATGCATCTGTCACTTTGTATTACTTGTCCATGTTTGTGTCGAATATTCGAGTAAAAGCTGCTCCAGATTACGATCGAGCCATCGTTGTTATCGCACTGCCGCTAATTAACCTAACAAAGTACACATACTTAGGGTTGCCATACGTCCCGTATATAAGGGACTGTCACCGCGTATTCAGCAATATGACTGTCGCAAATTGTCGCAATAAATTGGATCAAATAACACAAAAATACAGTTTCTGTTAGATTATTGTGCTTTTTTTGATTAATTTTAATAAAATTCAATGTTTAAAAAGTTGATCAATTGAATGATGTGTAAAATCATATTGTATGTAGTTTTACAAAGATCAAAAACAGTTCTGTTATAATGTAAATATAAATGGCGGGATTCTGGTTTGCTACCTGACCGCCACACCCGATCATGATGTTTGTCACTACGAATAAAAGGGTTGGCTCGAGAGAGCCGGGTCAGTTGTGAATTTGCATTAAAGCCTACTGGTTGTAATAACGGTGCTGCGTAATAAAAGCAATGGAAGTATATAGTGTACAAAATGTATAAAGTGACGCTGCCGAAACTGAATGAGAATCCATCCATTTAAAACACTTTAGTTAAGTACAATTGATTATGTAACTTCTCTGTAGAAGGTGATATTTCATTGTGTATTTCTAATTATGTATATTTTGTTGTAGTAAAAATGTTAAATTAATATTACATAAGTAATACCTAACTGAGAGTTTTAGCTTTTTGTGGCATTTGACTGGACCTGTCATTAAGGTCCTTAAGTACTTATAACTGTTGTCCTTGCAGTTTGTGAATAGCTTACGAATCGTAGAAATACTTAAAGGCTTATTTGTGTTTTCACTCGAAACTTAGATTTAATAAGTAGATACTTTATATCTCGTCAAAGTTTTGATAATTTTGGTTTTCTAATAAAACATTCAAAAGAGCGTATGCTAGAGAGTTTCTTTCGCCGTTTCTTCTCGATAGAACGCCACCTTGATTCCGAAACGGCAGTAGTTTATAGACATTTCATATTCATTTTTAAAACTTAATTCAGACTTTTATTTATATATCCTATCATCAAAATACCTATCTACTTTATCATATTTATTTTCCGCCCCAAAGCTAACATTTCTTTTAACGAGTTCGGGATTCAGAGCCTTCATAATTTATCTTATTTATCAATATCTTGGCAGTAATTTTTTTTAACTTATTGTAAGAGATTTCGAGAGACCTTAAACGTCCCGTAACAGTTCCCAATAATTATGGCAACCCTACACATACTCGAAGTACGATATAGCGAGCGCACGTGCGTGGCACCACCGACAGAGCAAAGCGCAAAATAAATATGTACGGACGGGTCCGGTAGCGGGAAGTTCACTCTGTCACCGTCTCGACGCGTAAGTTTGCAGCTAGCGGTACGCACACCGAGCAAACAGACCGCCGGCTGATAACGGTAAATCTCGGATTGCTAAATTAATCTGATAGAGGTCGAGGAAGTGGGGCAGCAGTGAACACACGTGGGTGACGTCACACGCCACGAGCTCAGCAAGCCGCGAGCGACGTCACATTCTCACCACAGTTAGTCACCCACAACATTAATCACTAGGAAATAATTTAAAGTTTGTTAGCTTTACTAATCTTAGGATTCCGAAGCCGAATGGCAAGAACCATCATCCAAATCTAATTTCGTCATGATCAGTAATGATGGGTCATCATGACATTGATCATTACCTTCGTTTTATCCAACGAAGATAATGTATAACATACTTGATAATATTATAAAAATAATAATTGATTGGTACTACATATGTACAAATTATACAACAGTAGGCTAGGAGAACACACTTGCTCACTCGAAGACAGATCGCAGACTGTCCCCTCCATCTTTCGACCTCGCCGTTTTGCTGAGGCCAGTAAGGGATACTATGAAATAGCTTTAAACCAAATTCTTTGTAAAAAACTTAATTCAATACCTGTGAACTGTCGACCGTACTCACAGTTGATACTTATTGGTGTTCCTAACCTAGAAAATATCACCTTCATTATAGCTATGGTGGGTGCAGTATCTATTTTTTTAGTGATTTTAATTTCTTTATAACGATTAAAACAATCAACTATTACTAAAAGTTAATGCCTGCTAGGCAATGGCCCAAGAAAATCGATAACCCAGAGTTGTGCTGGAAGTACCCGTCTACGCATAGGGTTAGGGGAATTTGGAGCAGAGACCAAAGTACATCCTTTACAAGTTTTACATTGCGTTCTGCGTCTTTGTCAATTTTAGGCCACCACACTTTGGAACGTAGTCGAGTTTTCATCGCCACTATTCTTGGGTGACCTTCGTGTGCGGCCGCAAGTACTTTCGACCTCAGACTCGAAGGGATCACGATTTTGTGCCAACGTAAAAGTATGTTACCTTGGAAACCAAATTCGTGTTCGAAAACCTTGTAATTGTTTACTCTTTGGTCCTAGCTATTATTATATACGCCATTTCTAACTATTTTAATGTCGCGATCTTCTTCACATGCTTGATTGAGTTCACTTTGAGTAGTTGCTGTAGACTAATCAATCACTGTTTGCATCCTCATGCGTCCCCACTGCTGGGGCACGGCCTACCCTCACCGAAGGCGAGGGCGATTTGGGCCATAGTCCCCACACGCGGGCCCAGAGCGGATTGTGGACTTTACATACGTCTTTTTTTTTGACGTATGCAGGTTTCCTCACGGTGTTTTCCTCCACCGAAAAGTCAATGGTGTGAATATTTAATATACTTGAGAAATTAAGAAAAAGTCTCAGTGGTACATGCCGGATTTGAACCTTTGCCCCTCAGAACGGGAGTCAGACACAGTTACCACTTGGCCACCACCGACTTAGTCAATCAATCACTTAATTCACATAATTTTCGTCATCAAACGGACGTGGTGATTGATCGATAGTACAAAATCGCGATAAGGTATGAGCGATATTTTTCTTTCCAGTTGCTGTATACGATTTTAAATTTGTATGATTGTAATCGTAAAACCCAGCACTTAATTCTTGCACATGGCTTTGATTGTGGCCCTAATATTACTTTTAGAGGTTTATGGTCACTCACTAACTGGAAAGTATCCTTGCCGAACGGATACATATTAAAATGCTCAACTGACCAGACCAACGCAACGTTTTTCACAGTCGGTGAGACTCTTATTTCTAATAGCAATAATTCGCGACCCACCAGCACTGGGCTAGCCATCATTAGCGAAAACTTGTGTAGCGTTTGGATCGTAATAGCCTAAAGTTGGAATTAGGGTCATAGATTGTTTCAACCAATTAAATGCTTCGGCTTGCTTATGATGCCTGTAGGCGATAGGACGGTCCTACCGAAATGATG
This sequence comes from Apoda limacodes, assembly GCA_946406115.1. NCBI lineage: Eukaryota > Metazoa > Arthropoda > Insecta > Lepidoptera > Limacodidae > Apoda > Apoda limacodes. Next base: position 24,150,637 of record OX291559.1, on the reverse strand, counting down.
ATCCACTAAGCGCTATTTAAAAGTGTTTATTAAGGGTTTTAAAAAATTAAAATAGTTACAAAATTTAGAATTTAGACAAAAGAAAAAATTAGTGTCGGACAACCGTCCGGAATCGTGACAACTTGTGCCTTTCACTTTTTATGTCTGTCTCTCTCGCTCTTAGGCGGGCTAACCATGCCGCGTGCCTCTCACTGGCTCTCATTGTGAGCGCATAACGTGAGCGGAGCGTAACGCAGTTTCTTGAAGTGTCACCCGGCAAACCAATTTATAAGACGTTGTCACGTCAAAAACAAATTAAAATTGGAAGGCAGCGTGCTTGCGTTGCGACTCGCATGGCCGATCTGTCGCAGGTGGGGCGGGGCTGCTCATACCCTCCCCGCGCGCTCCCGCGCTGCTGCGTCGGTAACATCCTCCACCACAGTGCTGCCTAGCAGCACTCATCAGCAATGGGTATTCGAGCGACACGTGCGGCTGACCTCACAAGCAGACCATTCTTAGTTTTAATTTTTATCGCTCTCACTCTTCCATCTTTGCCTGGCATTACCTGCTCTATCAGGCCACGTGGCCAGAGGTTCCGCGGTCCATCAGGATCAATAATTAAAACCAAATCCCCCACTTGCAAGGGCCTCTCCTCCTGGTTCCACTTCTTGCGTGGTAACAAATCCGGTAAGACTTCCTTAAACCATCTCTTCCAATATAGGTCGGTCAACTGCTGGGCAATTTTCCACTGCTTTCTTAAATGAATATCATTAACATTGTATGTGCCGAGATTTGGTTAGTTTGACGATGAGCCAATAAGGAAGTGATTAGGCGTTAGCGTTTCAGTGCTGCCTGGTTCCACAGAGACGTGAGTCAACGGTCGACTATTTACTAAATTTTCTACTTCCGCCAATAAAGTGTTCAATGTCTCATCTCGAGGTGCTCGCTCTTTGAGTACAATTTTCAAGCTAGTCTTAACACTTCGAACTAGTCTCTCCCACGCTCCTCCCCAGCTAGGACTGCCGGGGGGTATAAAAGTCCATTTTGTTCCATACTTCATGGATTCCTGTTTCAAGTATTCCTCGTCTAAATCCTCAATTGACCTCTTCAGCTCTGTTTCAGCTCCCTTAAAATTGGTGCCATTGTCTGAGAATAAGTTTTGCGGCCAACCTCGGCGGGAAGACATTCTTCGCAACGCCATTATAAATGAGTCAGAAGTCAGAGTACTTACAACCTCAATATGAACTGCTCTTACAGTCAAACATGTAAATAAAACTCCGTATCTCTTCTCTCGCCTGCGGCCGACTGTGACCTCCATGGGACCAAATAGGTCAACGCCACAAAATGAAAACGGGCGCTGATGATGTGCAACTCGTGCACACGGTAAGTCCCCCATTCTTGGAATCTCTTGTTTACGCGCAGCCCCGCCCGCTTGGCAAGGCATGCACTTATTAACGACACAGTCGACCCCTCATCCAGCAAAGCCGACGTGTCGATAATACCGTTAGGTCCATATATACGTATAGGTACGACTTTTAATAGTACATCGCACTTTTTAATGTTTACATGCGTTACGGTTTCAGTCTGAATGTCACTATCTAGCACTTGCACTTGGTTAGAACTGAAACTATCTCTGTGCGAATTTTGAGCCGGTACGTAGTGTAGGAGCCGGTGGTGAGGCTCACCACACTCTGCTACGTCACACGCTGCAGCGGGGCACGAATCCCGGTCGTGCCGTGATAACAAACACTTGTAACAAATACCGATTTTTTTAACATGCAACCAGCGGTCCTTGCGAAGAGATTTTTTAAACTTTTTGCACTCATTTTATGTTTCGTTAATTGACAAAACTGACACTTGTCGTAAGTACGTCCACTTTGCACTAAAATAGGTTTTGCCTCGTTTGCATTAAGTTCAAAATTTTTTCGCTTAAAGTCTGAACGTCCCGAAATAAGAGAAGCATTGCAGGTTGATATTTTTACAGCCTCTTCGTGTAGAAATTCAGCGAGAATATCCAGCTTGGGTTTAGTTCCTTCTCGTATCAGCGGGTAACTGTAGTCCGTCCACCTAGGTAGCAGCACTGTAGGTAATTTGGACAGCACTATGGAGACTATGTTCATTCCTTGTAAGTATTCCTCACGGTGAAGGGCACGAACAGCTGCAACGTAATTTTTTATTTTAACAGCAAACGTCACTATCTCCTTATGGTATTCCGGTGGCATGGGGTGTAGCCTTTTAACGTCCATTGATATTCTGGTCAATATTACGTCTGGATTTCCAAACTGCAGCTCTAACGTCGACATCACAGTTTCGGGTGACGTACCGCTCATGAGCAGAGCTGTGACAGAATCTTTAGCTGGGCCACGAAGGCATTTCCTCAATCGCCACATATTTTCAATTTCACTGAAACTGCACACTCGCCGTAGAACAAGGGTAGTTCCTGTGGCGTGCTAATGCGACTCAGCAAATTAGCATTTTGACTACTAGTCACGGAGGTGGTAACAAGTTCCTTCAGTACGCTTGCCAGCTGCTGAACTGGGCCATCGGTGCCGGCGGCAACTGCAGCCGGCGGACACAGCGAGCTCATATCATTACCATGGTCGGGAACAGGCTGTATCTCCAATTCCTGTTGACTGCGTTCGACCCACCTCGCGACTTCACTTCTTTTAGATTCTTCATCCAATTCCGTTTGTGGACTGTATTCCTCCTCAAGTTCTGCGAGATCAGCTTGTAGCCGTTTTTCTATTAACTCCATTTGAATTCGAGCCTTTGCCTCAGCAGCCTCAAGTTCCAGCTTCTTGCGACTCGCGACCATAGAAGATGACGACGATTTCTTCGATTTATTTGTCTGACAAAACGAATTTGGTGTCGGGTAAACAAATTTAGAATTTTCCGATTTTACAACGCTACCCTCTTCTAAACAAATTGTTTTGTCGATCTTCTTTTGTGCGTTGTCATCTTTAGGCGCTTGCAGTTGTTGGCTTTTTTTGCCTTCTGTTCGTCTTCTGTCTTTTTTTCTTGTTCACGCTTAGTCGTGCTACGTGTGTTGACCATCTTTGCTGGTGTACGGTACATATATGATCCGGGTTGAAGACCACTTTGTAGGCGATAGGACGGTCCTACCGAAATGATGATCCACTAAGCGCTATTTAAAAGTGTTTATTAAGGGTTTTAAAAAATTAAAATAGTTACAAAATTTAGAATTTAGACAAAAGAAAAAACAAATTAAAATTGGAAGGCAGCGTGCTTGCGTTGCGACTCGCATGGCCGATCTGTCGCAGGTGGGGCGGGGCTGCTCATACCCTCCCCGCGCGCTCCCGCGCTGCTGCGTCGGTAACAATGCCAATACGAGGTAATATTGGCAACTTTTTTCTAATTTTAGTCTTTCGCAACGGCTCTGTCCACGTCTTTAAATTAGAAATCCATTTACCTACATAATTTACTAAACTTTGTATCGTTGAGCAGTACATTGTTATCTTTTAAAACTTGTAAAACTGTTTTGAGTCTTGCCTCAAGTTCAGCTTCGTCGCTTCCAAAGACTAATATATCGTCGATAAAGTTTACCACGCCACAGGGTTTTTTTGGAAAATTTTGGGAGCGCAAGATATGCCAAACAATGAGGCGTTTATATCTGTATATACCCTGGTTACATATAAAGGTCGTAATGTGTCTACTGTCCTCGCTTAGTTCAAGTTGGTGAAGTCAGTTTTTTAAGTCTAATTTTGAGAAAATTTTAGCATTTCTAAACTTGGGAATTAGCTGTTCCATAGTAGGTAAGGTAAGTTTTTCTCTCATAATAGCCTGGTTAGCTCGTCTTATATCTACACAAATTCGAACATTACTATCCTTCTTGAGTACAGGACAAGAGAGGAAATCCAATCAGAATGACCTTTAACGGGTTCTATAATATTATATCTGTATCTCAAAGCTTTTTAATTTTTTCATTTATTTTAGATTCAAGAGGGGTAGGGCACAGCAAGTACTCGCTCGAACAAGCCGCCCGAACAATTAAAGCGGGGCATAGCAAGTACTTGCTCGAATGAGCAGCCTGAACTGGGGAACTACCTCCACCCTTCAGAAAACCGCAGCCATAATAACACTAACTTTGAGTAATGTTGTGTTTCTAGCGGTGAGTAAGGTTGACAGAGCTCTTTGAGGATTCGCTGCGCGGACAGCGGAGGACCGGCGGTGCTTGTTGCTGTTATTGCTCGGCGTAGACGCGGCGTGCTGGTACGGCGGTCAGGGAAGCCTGATGAAACGGGCCCGCAGGTTGAACGTGTTCCCGAACAAAAGGATCACTTCATCTCCTTTTGTTTTTGTGCCTTGGGAGGCAGATCCGCCAACCTGTGTAAAGTCTCTGAAGTAGTAGTCGTGCCGGAGAAGGAGACCGGAGTGGACCCGGCTACTACAACAGACGGGGATCAGGGGCCCTTCCGCCCGCCGTGTCAGCAACCGTTTTATCTGCACCGAACTTTGGCAGTTCTAGTACCGCACCTTTTTTTCTCTAAGCTGTCTGTGCAGTGAATCCTCATATTTAATCTAAGTAACATTTCTAAAAAAAAATGGCACAAAAAATAAGGAAAAGAGTTTTTTCTCAGCGGCTGCTCCATCCACATTAAATGTGGACTTTTGTAACGTTAGGGGTATTGTGACGATACCATAATTATACCTTAACATTTTTGTAATACAATGTTTGTTTTTATTCAAGTTTTAGCGCAAAGATTTTCATTAGTCAACAATGCTCAGTGAACGTACTACCTATAGCAAAATGCATCTTTAAATTAGAATGGCGCGTTCAAATATTCAAGTTCAGTAATTTTATACATTAGATGAGAAGTTATGATTTATTTTATGAAAGATTAAAAGCTTACAATATAAGTACAAATATAAGTACAAATGACTAAAATGTAAAATATTAAGTTATGAACTTATGGATCATAGGCATCAACACGGAATTAATTGTTAAATGTAGGTAGTAATCTAACTTCCGATTTATGAATTCGGACTCTAGACAAAATAAAATTGCGTGGAATTTTGAACCTGTGGAGCGAGAATGAATGGTTTAAAGCTAACTTTGATTGGTGGTTTGTTTGAACGCATGTGATTGGTGGTTTGTTTGAACGTTTGTGATTGGTGGTAGTTTTAAGACGAGCGCCGATTGGAAGTTTTATAATGTTGAGTAAAACCGCGTAAGTTTAAGTTACTTAGAACATTTATAATATTGAAAACACCCGCGAAACTTACCTAAGTGAGTCGTTTAACAACCATTAGGGTAGCTTCGTTCAATAAATATTCTAACAATAATTAAGGGTAGTTGTCTTGGTTTTCGCGTATTCTGTTTAATGGTATGACGTGTTAGTTTATTTGAAATTGTTAAAACTTTAAGAACATTTGGAACATAATATTAATATTCTATTAGCTTAGGATAATTAGGCCGTTTTATCTAGACCGCTCATATTAATCAAGGACTCTATAATAGTACCCCAACCAACATAACTAGAATTATACTTAAAAGATATACTTTTTCTTTGTTAAAATTAACTAAGGCCGGACATCCGTCCGGAATAAAAAATAGGATGAAGGGGTTTGAAATGTGGGGAGAGAAGGTCATTAGAGAGGGGTTAGTGGTGATAAAAGTGCGTGGTCCCATACATACAGAACATTCAATTGCCGTCGTTTAAATTGTCGAAACGATGCCCGAGAAGGAGGAAGTCATAGTCTACGTTTGTGGGTCACTAGAAGCTAGGAACCACGTGGGGTTAAACAACAGCTAGATCGCACCACCATTACTGGTTAGTAAATACTTTTATATTAGAAGTTACAGTGAAAATATTGTATGTTCGTTGTGAAATCCTTAGGGTGTGTTTTAAAAATATCTAAATTAATGTTAAACCATCCGAATGACGGGCCTGCTTTGGCCGGTTTGAAATTTATGGTAGAAAAAAAATCTCAATCACCTCAGTAGGAAGGAATACATGAACGGACCTTGTTCTCGGACATTTTCAGCTAGGTAACGATAAATCTTTTATAAAAGTAGAAGTAGGAACTAAGATTATACCAGCCATAATAATTACATAGCCCACTAAAGAAGTAGGTCTGACAAGAGATACAGTAATTACTATGTAATTACTATCCATGTCCATCCTTAGCTGCGTTAGTAGGGTTTTACTATTTTGGCTGGTTAGCTAGTGTAGGTGAGCGCTAATGTACATTGCAAGGGGGCGCCCCTTAAACCTACTTTAAGGTCGCAAGTCCTGAACACGTAGCTACTTAGTTCCCACTCTACAAAACGAAAGGAGTTAGCATTCGTATGGATTTTACCTTCAAATGTGGAAGTAGCGAAAATAAGGGTTCCTTTGCGTAGGGATGACGGAAAAATCATATAACTCTTTAGTACCTATGTCCTTTAGTTCTGATATTCGCGTATTTGCTTTGTTTAGGTGTTTTATACTGACTTTAAAAAAATGGTGAAAACTCAAAGTAGGCATTAATTCTGATCGTAGTTTTAGCTGTATTTATTTTCTTGATTATCTTCGTTTATGCTAATTTTGTATGCTATTGTTTTGACGATCACGCTTGGCTAAATAAGATAATTATCTACATTTCGCCCTGGGAGGCTGATCCGCCAGCCTGTGTAAAGTCTCTGAAGTGGTAGTCGTGCCGGAAAAGGAGACCGGAGTGGACCCGGCTACTACAACAGAGGGGGATCAGGGGCCCTTCCGCTCGCCGTGCCAGCAACCGTATTATCTGTGCCGACCTTTGGCAATTTTAGTACCGCACCTTTTGTCCACTAAGCTGTCTGTGCAGTTAATGCTCATATTTAGTCTAAGTAACTTTCTTAAAAAAAAATGGCTACAAAAATAAGGAAAAGAGGAACTAGTAGTATCAATTTTCAATACACTGTTTGTGTTTTATGTATACTTAAGTGTGTCTTTGTGTATGTAATCATATGTGTACTACTCCGCCCGCGCTGGAATGGCGTAGGATCACTACGACCACTACCGAACTGTAGTACGAAAATTGCAATAGCAAGCTCTACAAAGTAGTTCATGCATGTGGAATTTTAGTCGTTCCTGCATAAACTCTACTACCTGGTGGTCCGAGCTTCGCTCGTTTTTTTTTACAACGCTATTGTCAAGTAGCTTTAGTGTCGCTGTGTCGGAAAAACAATAGTATTACTACTCGGCAATAGATGTCACGTAGAGTCATATTTTTCAGTTTATCATTGCCTAAAAACATAGATAAAACGACGTTTTTTAAAAATGAATCCTAGCTTGATCGATTTATCGCCCCCGTAACCCCCTGCACACTAAATTACATGAAAATCGTTGGAGCCGTTTCCGAGATTCAAATCATTTAACGATTCAATAATATCGCATTTAAAATATGCTAGCTTTTGCCCGCGGTTCCACCCGCCCTAAATTCGGTCATCGATTAGAATTTCAATGGCAACTCCTGAATTATGGTAAAAAAACCGACTATTACTTGACGTTTTCAAGAAGTATGTGTCCTATCCCAGGAGTCAAACTATCTCCATGTCAAATTTCATCTTGATCGGTACAGCGGTTTCAGCGTGAAGAGGGTACAGATAGAGTTACTTCGCATTAATAATATTTTTTTAGTTTTAAGCATATGTAAGAATATGAATACATATGATTGTGCAAGGATGTTGTTGCGGACAGAGCTAGTGGACTGTAGGTTTATAGAAATGTGGGCTCTGAAAAAGCCCACTGTAAAATTGAAAAAATGAAACAAATTGGATTCTGCTTGCAACAGCTTATAATTGCCTTAAACGCAATTAACACTTATATGGACAACTCATTTAACATTTTTCAAAATTATAATTTACAAACACTTATCTATAAATTACAAACACTTTCTTTAAAATCGTGATTTTAATTAACGCTTCACTGATTTTACTTAACTTCTACGAATTTTCTTGATTTATAAAAATGTTACTTCTTTCTTGAAGTAATCTTGAGTTATAAAAATGTTGGTTCTTTCTTGACATATATATATAACTTGTTCTTTCTTCAGTTGGTTTCTTCACTTATTTTCCTGGAACTGTTGAACTTTCACTGCATACTGTATGAAAATTGCGTCTCCTTTTATACTTTTTGGTCTAGGAGGAAATGTTCAAATCATTTATTTTAGACCAATCAGAGAACGTTGTTTTTATTTTGGAAACCCAATAACCAGTTCAAACCGGTATTTTCCAGATTTTTACCTCGAACTTTCTAATTTAATATTTTTCAATGGTGTTTTTGTTCCGAGCCATTCTCCCACTTTCGTCTGTGCTCTGATTGGCTGCTCATTTTCATATAAATATGAGGCTTCAAAATTTGTTTTTAGTAAAAATTTTGACTTTTTACATTTTTTATTTTACTACTACGTCAGTTGTGTTTTGCATAGTATAAAAAATTAATTGGCATACATTTATGTCTAGAAATGAATGCGTGAGAACCAAAAAACACATGTGGTTCACTTTACAGTATTGCTAAAAAATCGAAAAGTCACGTTCTGAGAGTAGCTCCATTCGGTAAATCATTCTCCAAAGTGAATATCATCTCCAAGTGCAAAAAAAAAAAAATTGTGTATGTGCTTCAAGATAATATTTTCTGTAGACGGTGGACGTGCGTGCACAGACGAAACTTGGTGTTGTTCGTGTTCTGCGTGTTTGCGCCTACGTGTAAAGCGCTTGAAGTTAGACGGTTGCCGCTTTTTCAGCGGCTTTTTCGGCGACTTTGGTAAGCGCTTTTATTTCCTTTTTGCTCGGCAATTTTACTTGCCGCGGATCGCTAGGTCGTCAGTTTCTCAAGGGCGGCCCCTCCGGGCCCCCCCCCCACTGCTGCCTGTTCGACGTAGAGGTATGTTTGGTGTATTTTATAATTTTTAAGTAATGCCGCCCCCCGTAGCAGCTCCCCCACCGGTACGCAGAGGTGGCGTACGCAAACGCGGCGTATGGCTACGCTCTCAGCCCTCCGCCGCCGTAGTGGCGCGTAACTTATTTACCGGAGAAATTTCAACCACGGACCGGCCCTTTTCGGTCGCGTTCCCACCCTCTAGGCCCCCATCAAGGACTTCTATGGCCTCGGCCATATCACAGTCGTCGGTGTACTCGGCCTCTGAGTCCGGCGACGAAATCTTTAGGGATGAGGACCTCCCTACCCTCCCTTCAATGCTTTCTCCCATAGAGGACACTCCGCCCCGCCCAGACCCGAACTCATCCACCTCAAACAAGGGCAGTCACGCTAGTCAGACCAGCAAAATTACTCCCCCAATATCGGCCCCAATAAGTACCAACCCGCCATCAATCCCACTGCCGCGCAGGGACCCAAGGGTTCGCAACAGGGACGTTAGGCCGAGGCCTTTTTCTCTTAGTCCTTCGAAGGATCCTGCCGAGCGAGCACGCCTCGAGGCAAGAGAGGCCATCGCCGATCGGCAAAAATCTTTGACAACCCAAGACCTCCCCCCTCCACCTGAGGGGATGGAAGTCTCTGAGATCTCCCCCCCCAACCTGTTGCTGAGCCATCAGCGCCCTCAACGTCAGCGCCACCTATCGGTCGCTCCTACGCGCAGGCTATTAGTTCGCCTCAAACCGTTTCGCAGACTGAAAAAGCTCAGCCGCCACAAACAGAAAGTGCCCAATCAGCCCCTAAAGTAAACAACAGTCACCCCCCTATAGTCGTCGAGTCCCTTCCCCAATGGTCGACGCACCTAAAGAAACTACACTCCATATTAGGCCACGCCGCCAACGCCCGCCCGTTTGGCAAAGGGGTGCGATTCTTCCCAAAGTCTCCTTTGGAGTATCGCACGGTTGTGGCCTACATTGACGAGCTGTCTAAGCTGGACCCAGCAGTATCTTGGTACTGCTACAGCTTAGACAGCGAGCGGCCACAAAAAATCGCACTCAAAGGTCTCCCTCAAGACACCTCGCTCAATGAGATAGCTGAGGACCTCGCCTTCGCCGGCTTCCCAGTATCGCACGTGCGGCAGATTCCTGCAGTTAGGGGTCGTCCTAACTGCATCTACTATGCCCAGCTTCAGCACAGGCATACCCTTGCCGAGTTGCAACAGCTGTACGCAGTTAACGAGCTGCTCAGCATGCCTGGCATAACGATTGAGGCATGGCGTACTCGCCCCGGTCCGGCGCAATGCCATAGATGCCAGGCATTTGGCCACGCCTCTTCCAATTGTCACCGGCCAATCAAATGTGTGCGCTGCGGCGGCGAGCACCCAGCATCTGACTGCGATCGGCAATCGGTTGCAGTCAAATGCGTCAACTGTAGGCAAGCGCACACGGCCAACAGCCGCTCGTGTCCCGTTTTCCGGCGCGAGGCGAGACGTAGGGGGGTGACCATTAACCCTCCGTTGCCCCGTAACAAAGCCCAACGGGCTACAAATTTGCCCCCGCCTTCACCCACTCCCCTGCAACAATTGCAGCCGCAGGAGTACGATTTGTCCTCGGGCGCAAACTTAATGCCCCCCGCCAACCCCCCCACCGACAGATCCCAAGCTCTCGGGAGAAAAAAGAGGCCACGCCGGAAAAAAGCCGCCCCCCAACCCACAACAACGGTTCCGGTTAATATTCCGTTAGCACAGGACACACATTTCGCCCCCTACATTTTTATGCCCCCCCTCAATTTGCGGACCCCCCGCAACCCCCCAAGACACTGTTAGCGCAGACTAAAATCCCGAAAATACAGCCTAAAGTGACCGTTACACAACAGACAACAGTTTTATTTGGCTTTGTTCTTACTTTTGTTTTATTTTGTTTTATTTTGCTTTTATTTTTGTTTTTCATTTCTGGCGCCTACTCTCGTATTTTACCTTCTACTTTCTGTATCGCTTATGGCGACAAAATTATTACCCACAAGGGGGCCTGAAAAGTAGGCCTCCTCTCTAATATTTCACCGGGGGTGTTCAGCACCCCTGAGCTTCTGCCCGGGTCATGGTGGGAGGTAAACTCCCCTCCCCCGACACCCGCACCTCAACACCCAGTAGGGTGTAAGAGAAGATACCCACGAGATAGCTCCACAGGCGGATAATAGCCTCTTTTCTGGAGGGGCGTAGTTTCTTTGTTTCGGTTGACAATAAAAACTCCCCTACCAAGACCATTTCAGCGGGGGTCCCACAAGGTAGCTGCCTTTCCCCACTGTTGTATGCGATTTTCACTAATGACATTCCCACGCTTAGCGATAGCGGTCTATCACCAGGCATACAGGACGTCACCCTAGCATTGTATGCCGACGACAGCGCGTACATGAGCTCGTCCCGTAAGTCCCACTTAGCTGCCGCTAAAATGCAGCGATTATTGGACATTCTCCCGTACTGGCTTGACAAGTGGAGGATAGCAGTAAACGCCTCGAAAACGGCAGCCATCTTAACCGGCCAACAGAGACTATTACCTAAAGCGCTTGTATTCCGCGGGCAGGTAATTGAGTGGCAGAGCAGCGTAAAATACCTTGGCTGCTTTATCGACCGCAGACTGCGCATGTCCAAAATGGTTGAACATGCAGCGGCCAGGGCGGTTGGCGCCAGGGCGGCCCTACGGCCATTATTTTTGTCTGACCTGCCACTTAAAACCAAAATCCGGCTATACAAGCTCTACGTTAGGTCCCGTTTAACGTACGCCGCGCCGGCTTGGTACGCTTTGCTATCCGCCACTAAAAAGAAAAAGATTCAAGTAGTACAAAACAAATCGCTGAGGATATTAACGGGTGCTCCGCGCTACGTTCGCAATGACACAATTGCTAGGGACACAAAGGCAGAGCCAATAGGTGAGTTTATCGCCAGACTGGCCGCCCGGTTGTTTGACGCGGCGGACAATAGCACCCACCTCCACCTAAGGGGCATAGCGCCTTTGCACGCCCGTCCACCCGAAGGCCGACCTCTCCCTAGGGAGCTAATCCCGCCCAAAAACTAGCCGGGCTTATATGTTACATGTATATGTCATATTTTAGTTAGTTTTTTTTCTTTCCAATCACCTTTGTTTTTCATTTCCTCCTCGCCACTTTCACAAAGTGGCCACTATAATGCCGACAGAGG